>RPOG01000678.1:147958-261840 GCA_008086565.1 Thalassoma bifasciatum | reverse complement strand
TTTTTTTTTTTTTTCTTTGGCTTTTGAATAAGAGAGAGGACAGAGGATAGAGTAGGAAAGGGGGAGAGAGTCGAGAGTGACATACGGGAAATTCAGGAATTGAACCCTCTGCACCCTCAGTGTCCTCTTTTTAGCCGACGTGCTCTTTTTTGTGGAAAGGCTCAACAAAAATCATGAAATTATAGTTCCCAGTCACGGATTGTACCTCCTCTGTTGCGCACATGAATGTGGATGAAGATGCATGGTAATGAATGGGTCTCACCAATGATCTAAATGGCTACAGCTGACTTTTTATGAAGGGTAAGGTGATTGGTTACTTTAAAAGTGAGTGACAGGCCTGTTAGAAAACAAAAAACCCTTTAATAGAGCTATTACACAAGACCAGTCAAGCAGGGAGCACTTTTTGTCTATCACAAGCTATCCTGGCATGAAAACGCAACAGAAAACTTGCAGTTAAAACCCTAAAAAAAGCAAACACTTGCAGTTTTGTCAGATTGACATTGAGGAGGAAATGCTCTAAGACTGTGAAGCTGCTGTTATTGATGAGAACGGACACGACAGACAGACAAACAACGGACTTTACAGGAGAAATTTTACCACTTGGAATAATTTGATGAAACAACACTTTTGATATGTTTGAACTCTGGATTCCTCTGGTGGAAAGGAGAGTGAATATTCAGGGTACGGGCGTCAGGATGTGACGTAATGACCCCAAACAGGTAGGACGTCCACGTTGTTGTGAGTGATTCTCTCACTAATTACGTTTTGTGAAACAAACTTAGAGACTGAAACGTGAAGAATCTAAACTTTCTGACGCGGTTTAGCATCTGATTTTTGACTTTGACTTTTGCTGTTTATGCTTTGATGACTACTCAAAAAAGAGGTATACTTTTATGTAAATAAGGTTTATCATACCATATATTACAGTCAGAACAGACAGTGCAGAGTAAATCTGATAAAAATCTGAGGGTTAAAATGTTTGAAGTCCGACCAAGAGGATGTTTAGTGTTAATTGACAAAAAGAAAATCTCACCATCACTTCATTTTCCTGCTTTCACACACTTGTTTTATAGATCAAACCCATATTTTCTAATAAAATTCTTAACACTGGAGTCTAGAAGCTTCTGAATCATCTGTTTAATGATATTTATTCGACTTTAAAGCTGTGTTTTTCCACAGCTCTTGTCGTTGTTGAACTCAATTAACAGTTGAATCATGAGTTGTGAAGCTCTGTGATGGAAATAAAGCAGCTAACGTGGTTTTAATTTAATCAGCAGAGTCTGATTGATGTGAATTAACGAGTGGAGGAGTTGTTGTTTCTCTTTGTCTTCAGTCTCTGAGGAGGAGGCGAAGTAAAAGCTTTCAAAGTTACTGAAGCGAAACATTCATTGGAATTAATCTGAGATAACTTTCATTTAGCATCAAACACGTGTGTGTGTGTGTGTGTGTGTGTTTGATGAAGTTGTGAAAAGACTTTTCTGAACGTCTGCTTTTCCTCTCAGGCTCCTCTCAGAGAAAAACCCGGACCTTGAGCGTCACTTCTGCCTCTGTGAGTTTAGCTGAGTTGTTTCGTCTGCGGGAAGCTTATCTTAACCTTCATATCTGCTCTGCGGCGTTTTCCTCCAACGCCAGATTTCAGAGCAGCAGATGAGGAATGTACAGTATGTTCTGCTCTGATATCAGCAGGAAACAAAACCTCATTTCTCTGCAGCTGGACTCAAACGGACTCAGATGATCTTAAACGGTCTGAGAGTCACAGCTGGACCGAGGAGGATTCAGGGATTCAGGTTTCTGCTGCGTCACTTACTGAACTGTAACAGTGTCACCTAAGTTTTAATGAGAAGTCCAAATAAAAGGAGCAGAAAAAGAAGAGAAAATAAAAGTGCTCTTTGTTATGGGCTTTAAAATAACGTTTTCCAGTAAATGCGAGAAATGTATGAGTACTTAGATGAAATAAATGCATGTTAACCGAAAGAAGAAAGGCTGGAAAGAAGGAGGCTTTTCAGTTGGACAATCAAGAAGGTTTGTTAGTTACGAATCAAAAAGGCTTGTTAGTCTGGAAATCAAGACATCCTGTTAGTCAGTTAATTAAGGAGGCCCATTAGTGAGAAAATCAAGGAGGCTTGTTAGTCAGAAAACCAAGAAGGCCAGTTTGTAAGAACATCGAAGAGGAGTGTTAGTCAGAAAATCAAAAAGGCTTTTCAGTCAGAAATATCTAGGAGGCTTGTTAGTCAGAAAATCAAGGAGGCTTGTTAGTTAGAAAATCAAGAAGGCCAGTTTGTAAGAACATCGAAGAGGAGTGTTAGTCAGAAAATCAAAAAGGTTTTTTAGACAGAAATTTCTAGGAGGCTTGTCAGTCAGAAAATCAAAAAGGTTTGTCAGTCAGAAATATCAAGGAGGCTTGTTAATCAGAAAATTAAGGAGGCTTGTTAGTCAAAAAATAAAGATGCTGTATAGTCAGATTATCAAGGAGGCTTGTTAGTTACTAATCAAAAAAAGCTTGTTTGTCAGAAAATCAACAAGGCTTGTTAGTCAGAAAAACGAGGAGGCGTGTGAATCAGAAAATTAAGGAGGCTTGTTAGTCAGAAATTCAAGAGGGCCAACTTGTAAGAACATCTAAGAAGGCTGTTAGTCAGAAAATCAAGAAAGGCGTGTCAGTCAGAAATATCTAGGAGGCTTGTTAGTCAGAAGTTGAAGAAGGCTTGTTTGTCAGAAAATAAAGATGCTGTCTAGTAAGATTATCAAGAAGGCTTGTTGGTCAGAAAACCAAGGAGGCTTGTAAGTTACAAATCAAAAAAAGCTAGTTTGTCAGAAAATCAACAAGGCTTGTTAGTCAGAAAAACGAGGAGGCATGTTAGTCAGAAATTGAAGAAGGCTTGTTTGTCAGAAAATAAAGATACTGTTTAGTCAGATAATCAAGTAGGCTTGTTAGTCATAAAATCAAGGAGGTGTGTGAATCAGAAAATTAAGGAGGCTTGTTAGTTGGAAAATATACAAGGCCAATTTGTAAGAACATCTAAGAGGATTGTTAGTCAGAAAATCAACAAGGCTTTTCAATCAGAAATATCTAGGAGGCTTGTTAGTCAGATTATCAAGGAGGCTTGTTAGTCAGAAATTGAAGAAGGCTTGTTAGTCAGAAAATCAAGATGCTGTCTTGTTAGATTATTAAGGAGGCTTGTTAGTCAGAAAATCAAGATGCTGTCTAGTTAGATTATCAAGGAGGCTTGTTAATCAGAAATTGAAGAAGGCTTGTTGGTCAGATGATCAAGCAGGCCTATCAGTAAGAACATCAAGGAGGCTTGTTGGTCAGAAAACCAAGAAGGCCAATTTGGAAGAACATCTAAGGGGGGTGTTAGTTAGAAAATCAAAAAGGCTTTTCAGTCAGAAATATCTAGGAGGCTTGTTAATCAGAAAATTAAGGAGGCTTGTTAGTCAGAAAATAAAGATACTGTTTAGTCAGATTATCAAGGAGGCTTGTTAACCAGAAAATCAACAAGGTTTGTTAGTCAAAGGGTTAGAATACACTTAAATCTGAATTTCTTTTGAGATTTTGTTGATATTCTTGACTAATACTAATTTTCTGACTAACAGGCCTTTTGATTTTCTGACTGATGGGCCTCATGATTCGAGGGCCTTCAGACAAAGAGGTGACTTTGGAAGCAGGTTTAAAATGTCTCGCACATCACAGAAAATCTGAAGATCATCTTTTCAAATAATTCTACATGACTGTGACCTGTTCTCTATGCAACATCAGTCTGTGGACGCTTCACGTGGCGTGCGGCGCTCGCTGCTGAGGCGTCGTGTCCTCTCTGTGTCTCTGCTGTGAAGCTGTGGCGTTAATAAAATCCATCTGTCACTCTGACATCTTTAATCCTCACCTTTCTCACATTTACAACCTCTCTGCTGCTGCTGCTCTCTCTCTCTCGCTCTCTCTGTTACCGTGACGACCTTTCACTCACTCTGCAGATCACGTTTGGTAAAAGATAAACTGGGCTAAGAGTTTGGAAAGTTATCCAGCGTGTTAAAAATGATTTACGATGTGCTGTCTTTGGAGGAAGTTCCTCTGAATCTGTGTTTATTCCTGATCCTTTCCTCGTGAGTTAAACAGATTCTCTGCAGAACTTTGAAGCCGCTGCACAATCGCTTACCTCCGTCTGCCAAACGCTCTCATGCAGACGTCTGTATCCTGTTACAGTACAGACTGATGCGTCACTTCTACCATAAACTTTATCTTCACAGCCCCGACCTTTGACCTCTGCTGTCAGAGAAGAAAGAAGAGCTGCATTAAAGCTTCATCCATCACAGTTTGATTCTTCACTCACAGAAATCACAGCTGATCCGCTCTGAATCACCTTTAATCATCCTTCACTTCAGCTCCTTTGACTTTTACTGCCAAATCCTCTTCCTGTCATGCTCTTTCACAATAAAAGCCATAAATCAGAGCGTGTTCTGTTGGGAGAAAAGTTTCCCTCCGTGTCTCCCCCTCCTCGACCTTTGACCTCTGACTTCCTCCGTCCTAAATCTCAGTGTTTTTATCTTTTTTTTGCAGGAATGAGTCTCAGGTGATTCAAATGTAGAAATGTGAACCTCAACAAACCCAGACTGAATTTAACCCCTTACATCCCACCTAATCCCACCTTCTTTACCATACTATATTTCAAATCTTATAACTGTAGAACGATAAGGTCAAAGTTCACCAGTGACACTTCATTTGAAAGATTAAAGTCTCTAGTTTCAGAAAATGTCATGTTTTTGTATTTGGCTAGAGTCCACATCAGGGTAAATGCAGCTGAAACACTTTTTTAATCTCAACTTTTGAGCATCATTAACTTCCAGATGCTTCATGCCAGACACAAAACATCCACCACATCACTTCTACACCTTCTCATCTACATCTGGGTGAAATTTGAGCTTTTTAGGTAAAACTTTGTCGAAGTTAAAGACTTTTTAAGTCTCAGGCAGAGTTGTACTCACTATCCACTCTTGTGTCTGAAGACTTCGCGCAAACAAAACCAGCTTCATCAGTGCTCAGTGTCTTCTTTTTAAGTCAACTTTGCTCTCTTTGTGGAAAGGTTTCGCAAAAAATAAATTATGAAATTGTAGTTTTCGGTCACGCACTTGTATGTGAATGAAGAAGCATGGCAATAAATAGGTCTCGTCAATGATCTAAATGGTTACAGCTGGCTTCCTGTGAAGGTTAAGGTGATTGGTTACTATATTTTTAGTGACAGGCCTGTTAGCCAATAAACAACCCTCTAATAGAGCTATTACACAAGACCGCTCAAGCAGGGAGCACTTTTTGTCTATCACAAGCTGTCCTGGAATGAAAACTCAACAGACAACTTGCAGCTAGAACCCTGTTGAAAACAAAGACTTGCAGTTTTCAACAGGAGGAAATGCTCTAAGACTGTGAAGCTGCTGTTATTGATGAGAACGGACACGACAGACAGACAAACAACGGACTTTACAGGAGAAATTTCACCACTTGGAATAATTTGATGAAACAACACTTTTGATATGTTTGAACTCTGGATTCCTCTGGTGGAAAGGAGAGTGAATATTCAGGGTACGGGCGTCAGGATGTGACGTAATGACCCCAAACAGGTAGGACGTCCATGACGTCATATGAACGGCGAACAGATCTCCAACGACCTTGTGGAGCTTGAGAGGTTAAATCATCGTGTTGAGCTTTCCCTCGCTGTGTGAGATGTGTGTGTGTTTTTATTCCTGATATTAGTGTGTGTGTGTGTATTTTACATGGCAGGAATCTGACACAGTCTCATCTGGCTTTCATTAAGCCCTTATTTTAATTCAAACAGTTCCCAGTTTTTACTGGAAACCAGACGATGAGGGGCTCCGAGTTGGTCTCTCTCTCCTTCTGTTTGTTCATCTGTCAAATCTGGCTCTCAAACATCGGATTGTTCTGGAACATCGGGGAATTACGCAGCTCTCTGCAACATTTTGTACCAGGCAAACAATCACAAAAACAGCTTGTTCTCAATTTGTGTGCACTTATTTCATCAAAGAAGCCTATAGAGTGCACTATAGACATACTCCAACTCTCTCTGACATAAGATGAGTCATAAAAGCTCAGAGTTGGTTTATTGTTGTTCATGCAAAGAGAAACACTCAGGTACGGTGGCAGATTGACGTCAAAATTCTCAAGATCAAATAAGAGACGGGGTGAACAATACGGGTTTTGTCCTCGTCATGGAACATTGGATCAGCTCTGTAACCTTACCAAGGTGCAGAAAGGTGATGGGGGTTTGCTAAACCCGTCCACATGATCTTTGTGGATCTGGAAAAAACTTTTGAGCGTGTCGTCTAAGCTGTTTTGTGACACGTTGTTACGGGTAATTTGATTTCTGTATTTCTGGAGCGAGAGTTTGGTTTATTTTGCCAACTGTAAGTCAAACCTGTTCCCAGTCAGGGTTTGATATCGGATTTTTGAGGCCAATTCTGAGACCGATACTGGGGACAAAAGAAAGCAGATATCTCACACATCTGCTGATACATGAAATTATCTCATTGGGCCTCATTCACAAAACGTTCGTACGCATCATCAAAGTTTTCTTACCTGAATTTCTTCGTACTTTGCGAACAAATGTAGAACCTCCTCGGAGCATGCGTACGCAAAAATAATGAATCATCAGCTGTTTATATAACTTAAAACACAAACTCTTTTCACTAAAAACATAACATTTTAAAACTACTTTCAGTAAAAGAAAAAAGCCTTAAATATAATTCATTAATAAAAACTGTAAATTGACAAAATGTATTAAATAACCATGAAACTGACACATTTTCGTCTTCATCATGTTTAAAATATTGAATCTGGAATAAAATGCTTAGTTTAGATTAAAAATATAATCATGTGCATATCAGAATGTCACATTATTTTATGTTGATTAAATCGTCGACTGCTCTGACAAACAGTTTCATAAAGTTGTTCAAACTGAATGAAGACGTAAAATGATTTGCTTCTTCTGTTCAGCTGTTCACTCAGATTTATTTACCTGTTTGTAAAAATATCCAGCAGCTGTTTTAATGTGTCGTTTATGTTACGGGTACACGGTACGATCTCCCTCACAGCACCAGGAGAATCAGCTGATCATTTATCTCCGGTCAGGACGAGCGTCTGCAGACGAGTCTCTGAGACACCGAGAGAACGAGCTGTGAGGTTGACGCTGATGATGAGGACCTAAAGGAAGACTGCTCCTCCTTCTGAACCTCTGAACAGACGTCCTTATATGGATGAATTGAGGCGTGGTTTATGTTAATTTCGGGATGCAGGAACGCGCCTGTGGATTTAGAATGATTCTGATTCACTAATATACGGTGGAGCGAACAAAAACGGCTGGTGCGCACGTGTCATGAATCCCATTTCGTGCGGGGAGTAAGAACATTTCTACGCATTTATTCGTGAATGAGGCCCATTGATGTACACAGAATATACAGATGTGCCTAAAAGTTTCCACCCTCTCCAGCAGAATTGTCTGATTTTTTGGCCTTTTCTCAGAAAATATGAATGATAACACAAAAACCTTTCTGTCACTCATGGTTAGAGGTTGGGTGAAGACATTTAGTAACAAACAACTGTATTTACTCAAATCATAAAGACAACAGAAACTTCAAAAATGACCCTGTTCATTTTTTTATACACACACACTGATTACAAGCAAACAGATCACAGGTGAGGATGTTACCTTTAGGAGACATTCAAACACATGTGTTCACTTTGTGCATTTATCAGGACAAAACCACCAGAGTTGTGTAAACTTCTTAACAGGGTCATTTTTGAAGTTTCTGTTGTCATTATGATTTAAAAAGAGTAAACTGTTTTTTTCAATAAATGTCTTCACCCAACCTCTAATCATGAGTGATATAAATTATTTTGTGATATCATTCATTTTTTCTGAGAAAAGGCCAAAAATTCAGAAATTCTGCTGGGGGGTGTAAACTTTTGGACACAACTGTATATTTTTTTTATGAAGTTGCTGTTTCTCCTCCCCTCCTCCTCACATTTCTTTTTTATTTCTCTTTTTTTCTGCTTGATGTTCTCTCTTTTGTTTCTTGTCAAAGTTTTTAATTTCATTTCATTTTGTAACAATGTTTTGAAAAGTGTGAGATAAATAAAATTGTTATTATTATTATTATTGATTAGTCTGTATTTGTATATATGTATGAGTGTACATGTATAGACGAATGTGATTACAGAGGGTTATGTATAGGTATGTGTATGTATGCACAAATATTTATATATATATATGAAAGCAGTGAGAGTTAATAAGCCATGCCTCTACTCACTCCTTTTTCCAGGAAGTCATTTCTTTCATTATTTTGCTTTATTTTATATTGAAATATCTTTTAGCTTCCTAAAAATGTTATTTTATATAACAAAATTTAAAAAATGGTTTGTAGTTATTAGGAAGCCCTGTGCGATTTACGAAAATAAAAAAAATGACACAAAGGGAAACACATTTTTTTTTAATGTAATTCAAATTTTTATTTAAAGGAACATTAAAACATGTTATGCAACAATTCAAAGTTACAAAAAAAAAAATCAGAAAATGCAGAAATATAAACAGGTGGCAAGAACAGTCATCTAAATGTTCTATTATTAACATTTTTATAATTATTATTATTTTCCCCTGGTATGATTCAGTTTCTAAAAGTTTGGTTTTGTATCTGTTTTGTATATTTGTGAAGTGGCTGCAGTTTCTTCAGTTCAATAACAAGTTTGCTGAAGTTTGCAGAAAGAAGCTTCGATTTTTATCTCTTTTGTTGTTTATTCCACTGAGTCAGGAGTTTGTATTGAACCAAACTGTTTAAAGAGGAATGAAAGAAAGAGAAGAAACAAAGGGGATAACTTTGGTGTGTGTGTGTGTGTGTGTGTGTGTGTGTGGTGAAGCTTTAAATGCTCGGTTGCGTGTGTTAAATCTCAAAGTTTCCTCGAGGTCAGGAATCGATAAGTGCTGACTTTTCGGAGCGCCTGATATTTAGCTAACGAGTTAAAAATGGACCTTTAAAGCTCTTCGATCCGTTCGTGAGGTCGTTTCAGGAAAGTTTCACTTCATCACAGTCGAGCTCAGCCGGCAGATCGGGTCGATGAATGACGCCAAACTCCACCGGCTTCCTCCAAAACACACAAACACACACACTGATGAATGACTGAGGCTCACACACTCACACACACACACACACGCTCCATCGTACAGGTCCGACTCGTTTATCCAGCACTCGTCCGCTCGGCTCTGATTGATCTGTTTGACTTGGGCCTGTTTGCTCGGCTGAGCTGGTGTTTTATTTTGAAAGGTCAGGGGTCTCAAAGGTCATTGGGGTGAGAGGTTTGGAGGAGGAAGTGTTGACAGAGGGATGGAGAACTTGTTTCTAATTAGAACAATAATTCAGGGGTTTTGGAGTCCAATCAGCTGTTTACCTGATTTCTTCTTTGACATTTATTAACAAACAACTGATTTTTTTCTGGATTCTGAGTCATGAGGAAAGAAAAAGAATTGTCAAAGTTTCTGCAGGAAAAGTGAATCCAACTGTATAAAACAGGAAAGGGATATAAAAAGATATCCAAGGAACTGAGGATGCCAATAAGCAGAGTTCAAACTCTAATGAAGAAGTGGAAAATGAGGGATTCTCTTGAAACCAAACCACAAAATGTCAGCTACAACTGACAGGAAAATTGTTCTGGATGCAAAGAAAAACCCACAAATAACTTCACCTGACATACAGGACTCTCTGAAAGAATGTGGTCTGGCTGTTTCAAGGTGCACAATAAGGAGGCACTTGAGGAAAAATGGGCTTCATGGTTAACATGGAGGTGGGTCACTGATGTTTTGGGGATGTGTGAGCTACAAAGGCTCAGGAAACTTGGTCCAAACTGATGAATGCAGCATGTTATCAGAAAATACTGGAGGAAAATTTACACTCATCAGCCCAGAAGCTGCACATGAGACGTACTTGGACGTTCACACATGACAATGATCCAAAACACAAGGCCAAGTGGACCTGCCATTGACTACAGCAGAAGAAAGTGAAGGTTCTGGAGTGGCCATCTCAGTCTCCTGACCTCAAACCTGCAGTTCATGCAAGACAGCATCTCAGTCATGTAGTTTTGAAACATTTGTATGCACTTAAGACTAAGTATAAGTTTACATGTACAAGGAACTACTCAATATTTTGAGAATAGACATCACTCATAGTTCATCTTCCAGTTTTTGCGCAGTGTCCCTTAAGTTTTCATGAACCTATGCTACGCAAAGTTTCCTCGCAGGTTTTGCACAGTTTTTATACAATTTTCCACCAAGTTTTGAAAGAAACTGCAAATTGAAGCTCAGATACTCATGTGTTTTAACTTGGACTGGAGGAAAATTTACACTCATCAGCCCAGAAGCTGCACATGAGACGTACTTGGACGTTCACACATGACAATGATCCAAAAACACAAGGACAAGTGGACCTGCCATTGGCTACAGCAGAATAAAGTGAAGGTTCTGGAGTGGCCATCTCTGTCTCGTAGTTTTGAAAACTTTTGTATGCACATAAGACTAAATATGAGTTTATGTGTTTAAGGAACTACTCAATATTTGTGAATTAGACGCCTCACTAATAGTTATCTTTCAGTTTTTTTAACTTTATCCCTAAAGTTTTCAGGTTTTTTACAGTTTTTGTATAATTTCCCACCAAGTCGTGAAAGAAACTGCGGATTAAAGCTCTGTTTTAACATCACTTTAAAATCAGAATTCATGGAGGCGACTGCAGGTTTATATTTGTTTCCTTCTCATTTCTCTTTCCTTCTGTCTCTGTAAACTTTCCCATCCCTCCATCCGTCCTCTGTTTATCTCCTTTGTCGTCGCTCTGTGTGACCTCAGGTTAGAGAAACGACAAACTGTGGAAAGCTTTTATTCATAAATTGCTTCATGCAGGTTTGATAAACAAGTTTTTCCTCCTCAAATCAGTCAAATCCTGAGGTTTTATTTTATGGACGGTCGTTATTTTATCCGTCTGTCAGCGTTTCAATCACTGCCCCTCATCCTCTGTTCTCCC
Source organism: Thalassoma bifasciatum (assembly GCA_008086565.1). Lineage (NCBI taxonomy): Eukaryota > Metazoa > Chordata > Actinopteri > Labriformes > Labridae > Thalassoma > Thalassoma bifasciatum. The sequence continues at coordinate 250,782 of RPOG01000678.1, read as the reverse complement.
TGTCATGTTTCTTTCTCTCCTCCTCTCTCTCTTCGTCTTATTACTGTCACTCACTCAGACCTCCTTTGTCTCCTCTCATCCGTCTCCTCTTGTTATCGAAGGCGACCCGTCCTCGCTCGTGTCTTTGTAGGCTGCAGCTGGAGCGGAGCCTGAAAATAACCCTGAAATCTAATCGTGTGAAAGCAGATCCTCCTGCTGCTGCTCCGTCCTTGTTCCTCCTTCACCCTGCGCCTCCTCTATCTCTCCTTTCTCTCCTCGCCGTCCATCACGGCGTCTGTTCGACCTGTTGTGTCCGTGTCAGCGCTGAAGGGTGAACGGCCTCTGTGCCGCGCTGATAATCGCTCTGACACCTTTCAGACGAACAGCAGACACGGTTTCTCACATTGTAGGACCTGATCTACTGAGATACCTAATACCCAGCACAAGTAAACAAGTATATAAAAATATAAACTAAAAAATGCAGCTGTGTTGCTTTTATTTTAAAAAGCGTGAAGTTTCCGCTATTTCCATATGGACACACTTGTGCACATGAGCTCTACATAAACAGCAACAAGTGATGAAGTTAGAAAAAAAATAAATCCAGGTTCTCTGTCATTGATGATCACCCCTCAGCAAAGGCGTCAGTTTAGGGGGGGATGGGTGGGACGTGTGTCAGCGCTGTGCACTTATACCAGCTTCCACTGCAGCCACATATTCACTCAGCCTGCGCTGTGCTCCATCTGTTTCTAGTCGTTTTTAACAAAGATAAAGTGACTGGGGCTCGGTAAAGTCTCAGCATCAGTTCAGAACGACAGAATAAAAGACTTCAATCCGGTGGAAGTTTATACTTTAGGATCACTGATTCGTTCATTTCGCTGTCACTCAAACAGACACTCAGACAGATCATCCAATCATCATTAAGAAGCCGAGTGTCAGGCCCCGCCTACTGCCTTATAGACCCCCAGGGACACTGAGCGTCCGATGGGCGGGACAAAGCTCAGTATTTATCCAATGACCGTCCTGTTCCAACCATAGACTGTATAATGAGTGGACGCAACGACGTTCGGCTCAAACTGAAGCCTCCAGCAGATGCCCCGCCCCCTGGTGTCTGGCTGCAGTATAGGTCATAAGCCCCGCCCCCTGGTGTCTGGCTGCAGTATAGCTCATAAGCCCCGCCCCCTGGTGTCTGGCTGCGGTATAGGTCATAAGCCCCGCCTCCCCATGTATTCCAGATATGAGCCAGGAAAACTTAAAAAAACTACGATACCTCGTAGAAACTTTTCTCTCATCCTTACTCTAAGGTGGTATGATGATGTCATCTGGCTGCATGGTGTTCAGGTGTTTTTTTTTTCTGAGAAGTTAGTTTCTCATTAGTTATTGGACGTTAAAAACCGTGATATAAGTTTCGTTTTACGATAGTTGACAGCTGCCGTTCGTGAGTAGTTTTTATCGGGGATATAAGAAACTTCAGGAAAGAGCCAAAAGGAGACTAAACCTTCTGAAGAAGAAGAAATAAATATTTTTATTTCTCTTTTTTACTTGGCTCCACCAGAAATTCTCTACTGCACAGACTCTGGCTGCACAATGGCGGCTAGAGAAACGGGGTTTTTTGGCTTCAAAAACGTAGAACGGTGACAGGTGGAGCCACGCTGTCCATTCTATATACAGTCAATGGTTTCACGCAGTGGGACAACCTACTTCGGGCTTCCGCATTGAATTTTGTAGATGCTCAGCATCCGAAAGCACTGAAGCTGTGGGGATAAATGAAAAGGAAGTTGTGTCTGTTTCCTGTGATAAATCGCTAATTCTGAGCAAAAGATGAACGTGTTCTTGTGCACAGTTAGTCAGTGAATAACCACACAGCGGTACGTAGTTCACAACTTTATTTTTTCTATTCTAGGGGAAGCTGAGCTTCTTTTGCAGCCTCAGAGTGATCACCACTGGACTGTTCATAGTAGGGATAGACCGATTATCGGCGCCGATGGGTCAATGACGTGACGTCCCCTTTTTTGTGTCTGAGTGCAATATTTCCTTCCATCATGAATTGAGTATTTCATCACATGTATTTCTTTATTCTATGAAACCTGTGTTATTTGAACACATCTTTAAACTATTAAAATATAACATGTTTTTTTGTGTTTTGGTTCCTCAAACCCCCAAAATGTCAGGTGGTGCAACCGTCCTGACAAGTATCCACAGTAATTAAACTCTAAAAATTGAATGTCAGTTATTGTAAATGGAAATTAAAAATACAGTGGCATTATTTTATGCTTCAACCTTTTTAAATAAAACATTCTTTGCAAATAAAAAGAATTTTAAAGCTGTTGAGAAATGTAAAAAACTTTTGTCCCGTAATTTTCACCTTGTCAAATGTCAGGGTGGTGCAACCGTAACATTAGACTTTTATTTTAAAGTGAAGAGAATAAAACAGGAAACAGGAAACTGCATCAGCCAGAGGAGCCCAAATGACATTTGTGACCAAGTGGAAAAGTTTGTAGATTTCTCTGAAATACTGATAAAAAAGGTTTTTTCACTTCATTGGTGACTGGAACAATTTCCATGTCAGGTGGTACAACCAATGTAATAATGTGAAATGTTATTTTAACATCAAATTATTTATCTTATTCACAAATAAAAGAAATGAAACACACAAAATGAAAATGTATGAGTCACTACAGACACTTGAGAGATACTTGCCAATAATTTCACACAGAAAAAATAACAGGAACATATAAATATATTTTCATATATTTGGTTGCACCACCTGACATTTTTGGGTGCTCAAATTAAAAATACTAAAAAATAATGAACCTAAAAACTTTGAAATGTTGGTCAACTACTGAAATCTGTTAGAAAACATAATTCTTCTCTCAGAAATATGTTTTTATCCATTTTCAAAGAACTTTTTAAAAATACGTTTTTAGACCCTCTTTTTGTCATTGACCCNGAACCTTTTTAAATAAAACATTCTTTGCAAATAAAAAGAATTTTAAAGCTGTTGAGAAATGTAAAAAACTTTTGTCCCGTAATTTTCACCTTGTCAAATGTCAGGGTGGTGCAACCGTAACATTAGACTTTTATTTTAAAGTGAAGAGAATAAAACAGGAAACAGGAAACTGCATCAGCCAGAGGAGCCCAAATGACATTTGTGACCAAGTGGAAAAGTTTGTAGATTTCTCTGAAATACTGATAAAAAAGGTTTTTTCACTTCATTGGTGACTGGAACAATTTCCATGTCAGGTGGTACAACCAATGTAATAATGTGAAATGTTATTTTAACATCAAATTATTTATCTTATTCACACATAAAAGAAATGAAACACACAAAATGAAAATGTATGAGTCACTACAGACACTTGAGAGATACTTGCCAATAATTTCACACAGAAAAAATAACAGGAACATATAAATATATTTTCATATATTTGGTTGCGCCACCTGACATTTTTGGGTGCTCAAATTAAAAATACTAAAAAATAATGAACCTAAAAACTTTGAAATGTTGGTCAACTACTGAAATCTGTTAGAAAACTTAATTCTTCACTCAGAAATATGTTTTTATCCATTTTCAAATAACTTTTAAAAAATACGTTTTTATATTTGCACACTATGTGAGGCGTCCTTCATGACCGAGGGCCCTGGACTGAACGCTAATGACTGGGTTTTTCAACAGGACAACAGTTCACAGCATCCACCAGATAAAGCACTTCCACCCATGTTTTACAGAGGTTGAATGACAATAAAAACTCCTTGAATCCTTGAATTCACCAATTCTCTTTATTAAACAGTGCAAATTATAAATCTCTGCACTTTTTCAACTGGTCTTGTTCGGTGAAATTAAACAGTCGTGAGGTGAAGATTGGAGCAGAATCAGAGGAACACTTCACATCTCAGTGAGAGGAAACAGGAAAAAGCTGCAGCTGTGACGACCCGTACCCGTCAGGACGAGAGGAACCACAATGCAGCGGTAATTGCGTCTCTAATTGCGTCCCATTACTGGCACTCTGAGGTGTTTCAGGTGTGCGGCTGAAAAGAGAGAAATCAGCGGTTTCTGAATGAATTACAGTCAAACGTTTATGACTCTGCAGAGGGATGAAAGCGCACACGCACGTCCTGGTTTAAGTGTTTCTAAACGCTGAGTGCTTCGTGAAAATACGTCACATCATCTGCAGGACTTTCAGTGACGTTTGTCTCTGTCTGTTTGCTTCACGTCGTCCTGTTTTAAACACGAAGAAAAGCTTTTATTCGAAGCGTCAGAGCTGGACCTCGTGAAGTGTTTACGAGCCTCAGAGAAGACGCCGTCCATTAGTTAATGGAGCGGAAGTTGCTGTAAACTGATCTTCATTCCTTCTTTCCTTCTTAACCGATGTTTTTTTCATTCACTTTTCCAAACTTCTGTTCTTCCTCTCCCCTCCTTTTCTCCCTTGTTTCCTCTGATTTCAAGTTAAAATACTCTGAATCTGTAAATAAATCCTGATTAGGGATGCTTCATAATAAAAATCCTTGGCCAAACCAAAACAAAAGAATTATAAACAATTTTTTTTTATTTTATTAGTATCAGAGCAGGGCTGGAGTGGGACTCTTTTTAAGTTCTGGAGTTTCAGGCCTCGCACCGACTCTCTTTACATCACGACATAAGTTATGTGCCTCAGCGTTGTACGTTTATTTAAACCATTTATCTTTACCACTTTTATTCCTTGGCTTTTAACCCACCATGAGACTCGACTCTGTTTTAGTGTTTTATGGTTTGTTTTTAGTTATCCTTTTACTTATTGTTTTATTGTTCTTAAATTTGTTTTTAGGAACAACGAAACAATGGAGCAATAACTTAAGTGTTATATATGATTTTTTCTTAATCTTTGTTTCAGTGTTTCTTAACATGTGTACAGCACTTTGTTTTCAACTATGGTTGTTTTAAAGTGCTCTATAAATAAAGTTGAGTTGAGTGAGTTGAGTTTATGTTACAATGCCACACATTTCATACGGAGAGTCAAAACTTTTGTCCAGCATTCGTTCTTTAAATCCAGATGATATCTAGTGTGCACAAGACGATTTGTCTACACATATATTTGATATTGACTGTCTCTATTTTTTATTTCCTCCACCTAGAACAGGGGTGGATAATCACTTTTTACAAGGGGCCAGATGAGAAACCTGATTGGTTTCAGAGGGTCAAACCCAAGGGTGAAAGGTGCTGGGGATGATGACGACTACTTAAAGCAGGGGTTCCCAAACTTTTTCCGCCTGTGACCCCCAAAATGGCAGCGTTAGAGACTGGTGACCCCCTGCTGTGGTACAACACTAATGGACCAATCCAAAAACTAACAAATAACCCCAGAGGATACTTCGTTTCACTAATTAGTAGAAAATTTACAGACTAATGTGCACTTTGCTGTGTTCACTGCATCAAACTTGAACAAAGAAATGTGAAAAACAGATAAAACATTTTCTGTTTGCATAATTTTATATTATCTTTCACCCCTATTTTTGCTTTGGTTCTTAAAATAACAGATAAAATCTGGAATTGTTTATAGTTTTCGATTTTGGGACACATTCCATGACCCCCTATCAATGTCTCGCGACCCCCCAAAGGGTCCAGACCCCCACTTTGGGAACCACTGACTTAAAGTAAGGATATATTAAAATGCATCCACCCTCCTAATTACACAGGATCAGTTTCACCTGGGACCTCTGATAGTTCATAATAAATGCGAAGGTGTGTTTTTAATCCCTGTGCACAGCGACTATAGTTCCTCTGATTATATGAATCTGGTCTGAGTAGGTATCTTTTTAATTTCAGGTGCTTATATTCTTTTCCTGATCATTTTCTGTTCAAAAATGCTTCAGACAGTGTTAGACTTTTTAAACAAGGGTTTTTAACAGCTCTTTGTTGTTGAAGGAGACTCTACGCGCCCCTATGTCATCGGTAAACAGGCTTTAAACTAGGGATAGACCGATACCGATTATCGGTTGTTACGGAGACCGATAACCGATATCTATGATCGATATTCATTTGCAGCAAAAGTGAAAATAATGGCATAACATTTTTTTTTTTTTTTTTTAAATTCTCTTTTTTTTTATTTTGATGTCACAGGTCCATACATTTAGTGAAAATATAAATCATACATCTCATTTCGATCTCTTATATCATACTATCACAGCTCAGTTTGGAATAACCAAGACTCAGTCAGCAACACAGAAACATGTAAGGACCAATAAGGCATCAATAATATAACTGTACAACCATTTTTGAGTTTAGTAAAATGAAAACAAAGCATGAATGAAGTGGGGTAAACGTCCCTGACTCGTAAAGTCCTCTATTTGAGGAAATCTAAGATATAGATAAAGACAAAACCATTCCAGAAATAAAAAATAGAAATAAAAATAAAAATGAAAATAAAAAGGGGGGACACAGAAATTGATTTTAGACAAATGATGGTCGTATTGGCGTGACAAACCTTATCCATCTTTCCCATCTATTCAAAAAAATGTCCTGTTTCAATCTCAAAGCAAAAGTAATCTTCTCCATCTTAAACATATCATCAATTATGTCAATCCATTCTTCCACAGTAGGTTTTCCAGGTTTCAACCACCTTCTCGTCATGGCTTTTCTACTAGCAGCACTTAGGATCTGAAATAAGTATTTGACATTATTGGAAACATTTTCTGATGTAACAGCACCTAAATATAACAACTCAAATTTGAGCTGAATGTCCATCTGGAAAACACTCTGCAAAACTTTATGTACCTCCCGCCAAAATGGAATTGATGATGCACAGGACCAGAATATATGAAAATGATTTGCTTGAGCACAACATTTTGAACAGAAAAAAACTCCATTACTTGACTGCAACGCAGCGACTCCAAACGCACCAGTAAAGCAAAGCTGGAGCTTCTATTATTTTGAGCAAACCCAGGATGTAAGCTCTCATTTTTTTATCAAGATCAGTGTGTTTATTTGTATTTGGGTCAATGACAAAAAGAGGGTATAAAAGCGTAATTTTAAAAAGTTCTTTGAAAATGGATAAAAACATATTTCTGAGAGAAGAATTATGTTTTCTAACAGATTTCAGTAGTTGACCAACATTTCAAAGTTTTTAGGTTCATTATTTTTTAGTATTTTTAATTTGAGCACCCAAAAATGTCAGGTGGTGCAACCAAATATATGAAAATATATTTATATGTTCCTGTTATTTTTTCTGTGTGAAATTATTGGCAAGTATCTCTCAAGTGTCTGTAGTGACTCATACATTTTCATTTTGTGTGTTTCATTTCTTTTATTTGTGAATAAGATAAATAATTTGATGTTAAAATAACATTTCACATTATTACATTGGTTGTACCACCTGACATGGAAATTGTTCCAGTCACCAATGAAGTGAAAAAACCTTTTTTATCAGTATTTCAGAGAAATCTACAAACTTTTCCACTTGGTCACAAATGTCATTTGGGCTCCTCTGGCTGATGCAGTTTCCTGTTTCCTGTTTTATTCTCTTCACTTTAAAATAAAAGTCTAATGTTACGGTTGCACCACCCTGACATTTGACAAGGTGAAAATTACCAGACAAAAGTTTTTTACATTTCTCAACAGCTTTAAAATTCTTTTTATTTTCAAAGAATGTTTTATTTAAAAAGGTTCAAGCATAAAATAATGCCACTGTAATTTTAATTTCCATTTACAATAACTGACATTCAATTTTTAGAGTTTAATTACTGTGGATACTTGTCAGGACGGTACGTGGTGGACTGTAAAACCCCCAAACTCCTTGGTTTTGTGTTTTTTTGTACAATATAAAATTATCAAATTTCTAGTGTTCAAATAACACAGGTTTCATAGAATAAAGAAATACATGTGATGAAATACTCAATTCATGATGGAAGGAAATATTGCACTCAGACACAAAAAAAGGGGACGTCACCTCATTGACCCGTTTGTCTGTTTCCTGGTGGATTCGTGACCTTAAAAGACGCATGAAGAGAAGAAGTGTTGCGGCTCTTTTGTGGCTCCTGCTTGTAGAAAAATCGTGATGAGTTTAAAGACCGTCGGAGAAATGTAAACTGATGTATCATCAGGTGTTCACGTGGTAAATATGATCAAATGTCAAAACAGGATCACAGAGTCCTGTTTTTCTCTGAGCTCGTAAATTTAGATTCATGGTTTGTTTTGTTCTGTTGTTGGTCTCACCTGCTGCTTTTGTTATGAACACACACACACACACACACACACACACACAAACAGATAATGAAAGCAAACACACCCTCATTCAGGAGGCAATAAAACCCACACAGGTCAGTGTTACAGTCTGACATCAGTGTGTGTGTGTGTGTGTGTGTGTGTGTGGACTGTATTTATGACTTTAATAATCCCTCAGCGCTCTGACATTTCAGCGGCGAGGACCCCCCCTCCCCCCCGTCCAATGAGCGCGTCTCTAAATGTCACCGTCCAACATAAAGACACCTGAACACTTCATTATCTGACCCTGTGACCCCGCCCCCTTTATGACATCATCACAGGAACAAAAGCAGCCGTTCATGATCACATCACCCGCTCACATCCTCTCTGACAGATCTGTTTCTACACATCAGTGACATTTTCACGCTTTTGTTTTCACAAACACAGTGAAAAAGAGTCGAATTAGAGAGTAAAACTAAATTTTACTGAGGAAAAAAACAGTTTTTACTCAAAAATACTTCAATTAAAAACACTTTTTATAAGGTTAAAGCTTCTGAATTTGACCACAAGAAATGAAATGACTGCACCAAAAATCAGGAATGAATGCTGCAGAAAAAATGCGTATTTTCGGAAGAGTATAATATTTAATCACTGGACAGAATACTCTGATAATTAATTTCACTTTATTACAGCGCGGAGATTTGGGGCAGAGCTCTTCCTCAGTTTTCTTCCTTTGTTTTTTTATATTTGACGTTAGGTTATTGTGAGGATCAGCTCCCTGTGTGAGCGCTTCGTCATTGGAATATTAATTTCTCACTTTGACGGTGACGAGTAGTTATGGATCCATGTTTCAGTTTGATCACGACCATTATTATAAACCTCATTATTGTGATGTGTTACATTTGTAACATGTGACTCAATAAGTCGAGAGATGTAACTGAGTCCAAATCTGTACCTTTGGCAGAATATTCTTCAAAAATTAAACAAGCACATCATCCAGCACAAAAACAACACTGTTGCCACAGTTAGTGCGTAATTTTCAGAGATTCTACAATGTTAATTCATCAGACAGCATGAACAGATAGATCTCTGATCATTAATTTCACTTTATTACGCTCAGAGGTTTGGAGCAGAGCTCTCCTGTTGAATCTAATTTTCGGGCTCGCTTGTTACTTGTTGAATCTGTTACTTTAATATAAGGTGGGGGAGGACCCACATTTCTACTACATAATGTCTCATCCTAGGTCTCCTAATTCTAAGACATTTACCCATGAAACAATGATGAAAAGAGGAGTCCAAATCAGCAGGAGAGTCCAGTCAGCTTGAATCCAGGAAAATGTTTATTCAAGTCCAGCCATCTTTAACAAAGCTTCTGAGTTGAAAGATTTGCAGCACGTTAAATATTCTGTACCAACTGATAAAACTAAACAACATGAGCAACGACTGAAAAGAAACCTCTTGCATTTCCTAAACCTTTTGACAAAACTCTTAGCCTAAAAACCTCCATCCCTTCTTCCAACATCACCTCTCCATCCCAAAAACCTGTGTAGGAAAAAGCCCCCATCCCTTAAAAACCCTGTGGACGTCCCTTCTCCAGTGGTGATTGGCTGTTTATTTAGAGCAGCAGGGCCTTGTAGGGGGGACAGGATACCACCTGATCAATGAGGAGGGGTACAGATATTTTGCGAAAAACCGTAATGGAAACCCAGCAACAGAGTCATGCAGAAACTTCCGTTGAGGAAATAAAGTTGCTGAAATAAAAAAACAACAAATACTTCTGTAGAAATGTTCTGTTTTTCATTCCTCTGTGGATAAAAGCTACAAAATCTACTCAGAGAAATAGTTTTATTACATCCTCAACCGTGTTCAGTCGTTGTTTTGGTGAATTTACTGAACAACTTCAAACCACAGGCAGAGTGAAACATGGAGGAGAATATTTTCTTTTCATTTGTTTTTATTGTTTTGAATCAGAGTCTGTGAATTTCATCCTCTGCTCTGTTTTCTAATTAATGACTTGTTTTCTTCTTTCATATACGAACCTCGACCAATCACAGCCTCCCTCTCTTCGACCTTAATCGTCTTGTTTCTATGGAGACGGGTCGTCTCGGTCTATAAAGCCACCACACACACACACACACACACACACACTTATATACACACACACAGAGTAACTGTTGGTGTAATTGTCCATAATTGGCCTCTTAGAGCTACTTCCATATTTTCAGTAGAGAAAACCATGAAGCTCTTCTTCTTTTTCTCTTATATAAAAAAAACCTAAAGTTTCTGATCATAATTAACAGTTTTCATCAGAGTGTGAGGAGAAAAGAAAGTGAAACAAACTGAGGAAAGATGTTATTATATCTGTTCAGCTTCAGAATACTGGTAAGAGAAAAAAAAACTGTGAAAGTATTTATTAAAATACTTAATTATCTTTCTCTCGAAGGAAGAAGAGGAAAACAAGACGGTATAAAAGATTCAAAAGAGAGAAGAAGGAGGCGAAAACATTCAGTATCAGAAAATATAAGTAAACAAACACAAATAAACACAAAAACATTTAAAGATAATTTATCAAAAAGGAGCAAAAAAAAAAAGAATATTTAAATGTGAAAGAGAAAAAACAAACACAGATGTTCCCTGTCATGTTTGATGGATTTATTAATCTCATCCCTGTTTTCAAACCGCCGACCTCCGCCTCTCTGTTTCCACGGTAACCGCGCTCTGCCTGCCTCCCTCAGGTGGAACCAGTTCCTCAGGTGTCAGAGGATGTCAGCGTAAAAATATCACTTTCACCCACCTGTTCCTGCTTCACCTGCTTCACCTGCTTCAGATGAAAATATTCAGGCATCATGTGACCTGAAGTTTTTCTCCTTTTAAGGGAAAAAACACAAAGCTGTCAGAAAAAAATGAAACCAACCTAAAGTCACAGGAATGTCAGAAAAATCACATAAAGAGAGGGTGTTTTGCTTTTTTTTAAAGTCTTTATTCTGTCCCTCTGGTGCTGCTGTAGTGTCATTAAAAAAAAACAGATTTTCTCGCCCTGGTTTTTTCATGGTTTGGTTAAAAACTTTGTTCTAGTTGCTGAATCTTTAAGGCTCTTTACTCCACAAAAGTGCCTCTGTTTTCTTTTGCATTTACCCTTTAAAGTGGCTGTGCACCCGTGCATGTGTGGGTTCTCTTCGGGCTGATCTCTGTCATCCATATTTTCTACATCATCATACACTTCCTGTTCCTCCTCTTCATCTTCTTGAATAATGCCTGACATGTCTGCAAAATATATAAATATAAAAGTGTCTTTTACAGATGCATCAACAGATATAGGTACAATTTAGAAAGCTATAAATGCGGAGTTCACATTTTTTTGTGACTTTCCAAGTATTGTCAGGTTTTTTCCCAATTTAAAATCCAATTTTTGTTATTTTTCTGGCAATTTTACTACTTCAAACTAAGTTTTATTGCTACTCTTTGGTGTTTTTTTCCCTCTTTTTACCACTTGGATTGTTTCTTTTGTAAAGATAGTTTTTAATAGTTTGTCTCTTGGACCATTTTTTGCAACAAACTGACTATTTTCTCAGCTTTATCCCAAACTTTCTTGCCATTTTTGTCGACTTTGGCCACTTTTACCACTTTTCACGGTTTTTTCATTCACCATTTTTGCTTCTTTCTGTTCTCTTTTCTTGTTAATTTTTGTCGCTTTTTGGCCATTTTGGTCATTTTATACTCTTTTTGTTGCCAGTTTTGGAACATTTTTGATAACTACTTACTATATACAAGGTTTACTCCCAATTTTCTTGCCAATTTTTGTCAATTTTTCCCATTTTTCAACTCTTTTCACCCTTTTTTTGCCACTTTTGGACCATTTTTTGCCACAAACTGATTATTTTCAAGGTGTTATCCCAACTGTCTTGCTATTTTTGTTGAACTTGGCCACTTTTATCACTGTATTTCATCTCTTTTTTTCACCATTTTTGCTTCCCTCTGAATTTTTTTGAATTTTTCTCGGTGATTATTGTTGCTTTTAGGCTCTTTATTGCCACTTTGGGCCCATTTTTGCTACTTTTTGAGTATTATCAGGTTTTATCCCAATTTAAATGCCAAATTTTTGTTGTTTTTCTGGCAATTTTTGCTCCCTTAAACTAACCTTTGTCTCTTGGACCATTTTTTGCAACAAACTGACTATTGTCCTGGATTTATCCCAAACTTTCTTGCCATTTTTGTCGACTTTGGCCACTTTTACCACTTTTCACGTTTTTTCATTCACCATTTTTGCTTCTTTCTGTTCTCTTTTCTTGTTAATTTTTGTCGCTTTTTGGCCATTTTGGTCACTTAATACTCTTTTTTTTTGCCAATTTTGGAACATTTTTGATGCCTTCTTACTATTTTCTAGGTTCACTCCCATTTAACTTTGGCCATTTTTACCACTTTACACCATTTTTTGTCACTTTTCAAACCATTTTTGCTTCTTTCTGATGTTTTTTAAGGATTTCTCCAAATTTTTCTTGCTAGCTTTTGTTGGTCATTTCAGTCACTTTTCATTTTTTTATTATTTTTGCCACTTTTGGCCCATTTTTGCTACTTTTTTGGGTATTTCCAGGTTTTATTCCAGTGTAAATGCCAATTTTTCTCGCTATTTTACTAAGTTTTGTTGGTTCTCTTTGCTGTTTTTTTTTGTTTAGGTATCTGCAGGTTTTCTTTTTTGAGGACATTTCTGACTTCATTAGTCTCATAGTAAGTTTTTATGACTGAAACAGTTCAAACCTTTTATAACGAAGTCGATCTGTTTTACCCATTCCTCCGCTTCTCTCACAGATGACGACAACTGAAACGAAAACTTCAGTTAGTTCAACGTGCAGCCCCTCAGATATTAATTAACATAAACAAATAATACTGTGAACCGCTAAAGTGTCTTCTCAGGAGCCTTAAAAATACTCTGAACCTCTTTTGCACATTAAAGTGACACCTGTGAGTGTCTCCACAAAATCCCTGATCTTTTTCTGTTACAGACGTGTTGTTACTTGTTTTTCTGACCAACAGTTTGTGATTGGTGTCTTTTCTCCTCCTCAGGTGTGACAGGACTCGTTCACCTGGACGAGAACGGAGACAGAGAGACGGACTTCGCTCTGTGGGACATGATCGACACTAACACCAGCGCCTTCCAGGTGAATTTCTTCTTCTTCTTCTGGAGATAAAAAGCAGCTTTGATCCTTCACTGGTTTGAGTTTTTACTTCTCTGTTTTGGTTCGACGTTTTTCTCTGTGCATGTTTTTACTTCGGTCTTCAAACAGGAAGTCAGGAGTGCAGGTAGAGAGGAGCAGGTTTTATCACCTATTCATCTCCTCTGAAAGCAAAGTCAAAGGGGAACGTGGGAGAAAAGAGAGAAAATTATCAGTAAACAAGAAACGTTTCTGAAAAAAGTGGAGATGTTTTCAGGCTGCAATCAGGAAACTGAGGAGGTGAAAGATGATGCGACCTTCTTCTCGCTCACTCGCTGTAATCGTTCTGCGATTCCTGCGACGAGAGAAAAGTAAAAGAATCTGAAGAGAAAAGGTTAAAGTCAGAGCGTTAACGTTTTACATGAAATGACCCGTCAGTTTCAGTCGCGTTTTAATCGAGGAGTCGTCTTTTAAAAGATCAGAACCTGTGAATAAAACTTCAGTTAATACTCTGAGTTTGTATTTACTTTAAAGTGTGAGCTGCTTCTTTCCTGCTGTGTCATGTTCTGGTGTTTTCTTTCAGATAGTTTTGGTGTATAACAGCTCAGAGGAGCAGCTCACGTCCATCCCAGGAACTTCTCTGCACTGGCTCGGTGGAGTTCGTCCTCCTGATGTTCCCGTCTGCGGCTTCAAGAACGACAACCCCGTCTGCCTCACCAGTCAGTCAACGTTTAACAACGACAACGACGTTTTTAAGAGCTCATGATGAGTCAACAAGGGCTGAACATGTGCAAAAATAATCTAATAATTAATGATACTTGTGCAATTATTTCTAGTTCCCATCTTCTCTGTTTTTAAACAAACTCATTGTAGAACATGAACAGTTACATTAACTGTATATTAAAAAAATGGTCCAAAAGTGGCAAAAAAGAAGTGAAAAGTGACTGAAATGGCCAAAAAGCAATAAGAAAATTTGCAGGAAACTTAAAAGATTCAGTAAGTAGCACCACTTGTGATAAAAGTGACAAAAAGTCAACAAAAATGGTAAGAAAGTTGGGTTTACACTCTAATAATAGTCAGTTTGTTTCAAAAAATGGTCCAAAAGTGACAAAAAAGAGTGAAAAGTGTCTAAAATTTGGCAAGAAAAATGGGAGTGAACCCGGAAAATAGTGAGAAAGTATCAAAAAATGGACCAAAAGTGGTTAAAAAAAATGGTGAAAACTGACCAAAATGGCTAAAAAGCAACAAAAATTTGCAAGAAAAATTTTGGAGAAAACCTTCAACAATGCAGAAAGAAGCAAATATTGTTTAAAAAAAGTGACATCAAGTAGTGAAAACTGTTTACAAAATCCAAACTCAATGAAAACGGTGAGAAAGTTTGGATCAAGCTTGGAAAAAGTCAGATAATTGCAAAAAAGAGTGAAAAGTGTCAGAAAATGGACCTAAACAACATAAATTAGAAATGAACCTTGGAAAAAAGTGAGTAGCTTTCAAAAAAAAAAGGTGAAAAATGACTAAAATGGCTAAAAAGCTACAAAAATCTGCAAGAAAATTTTGAAACTTTGAAAGAAACTTTGAAAACTTCAGAAAGAAGCATAAATGGTGGAAAAAGTAACAAAAACTAAAAAGTGGTAAAAATGGCCAACGATGACAAAAAATAGCCAGAAAGTTGGGATTACACTTGGCAAATAGTCAATTTGTTGCAAAAACTGGTCCAAAACTAAGTCAAACAACCAAAATTGGTAAGAAAATTGGGAGTGAACCCTGAAAATAGTGAGAAAGTATCAAAAAATGTTCCAAAAGTGTTAAAAATAAGATAAAAGTGTTTAAATGTGTAAAAATCAGTCCCAGTTGTAGCGGTAGTGGGTTGTTGTTGTTGTGCTGTAATTAATGTAACTGTTCATGTTCAACAATGAGTTTGTTTAAAAACAGAGAAGATGGAAACTAGAAAATTACAGCACAACAACAACAACCCACTACCACTACAACTGGGACTGATTTTTACACATTTAAACACTTTTATCTTCTTTTTTCACTCTGTTGGAACATTTTTTGATACTTTCTCACTATTTTCAAGGTTCACTCCCAATTTTCTTTCTAATTTTTGCTCGTTTTGCCCACTTTTCATACTTTTCACTCTGTTTTGGACCATTTTTTGCAACAAATTGACTATTTTCCAAGATTTATCTCAACTTTCTTGCCATTTTTGTTAATTTTGGCCACTTTAACCACTTTTCACCATTTTCCATCACGCTTTTTTCCCACAATTTTTTCTTCGTACTGAATGTTTTTAAGTTTTCTCCAAAATTTTTCGACTGATTTTTGTCACTTTTCACATTTTTTTGTGACTTTCCAAGTATTATCAGGTTTTTTCCCAATTTAAAATCCAATTTTTGTGATTCTTTCTGGCAATTTTACTACCTCAAACTAAGTTTTATTGCTACTCTTTGGTGTTTTTTTGGCTCTTTTTACCACTTAGACTGTACCTTTTGGAAAAGCAGTTTTTAATAGTTTGTCTCTTGGACCATTTTTTGCAACAAACTGACTATTGTCCTGGATTTATCCCAAACCTTCGAGCCATTTTTGTCAACTTTGGCCACTTTTACCACTTTTCACGTTTTTTCATTCACCATTTTTGCTTCTTTCTGTTCTCTTTTCTTGTTAATTTTTGTTGCTTTTTGGCCATTTTGGTCATTTTATACTCTTTTTGTTGCCAGTTTTGGAACATTTTTGATAACTTCTTACTATATACAAGGTTTACTCCCAATTTTCTTGCCAATTTTTGTCGATTTTTCCCATTTTTCAACTCTTTTCACTCTTTTTTGCCACTTTTGGACCATTTTTTGCCACAAACTGATTATTTTCAAGGTGTTATCCCAACTGTCTTGCTATTTTTGTTGAACTTGGCCACTTTTATCACTGTATTTCATCTCTTTTTTTCACCATTTTTGCTTCCCTCTGAATTTTTTTGAATTTTTCTCGGTGATTATTGTTGCTTTAAGGCTCTTTATTGCCACTTTGGGCCCATTTTTGCTACTTTTTGAGTATTATCAGGTTTTATCCCAATTTATATGCCAAATTTTTGTTGTTTTTCTGGCAATTTTTGCTCCCTTAAACTAAGTTTTATGGCTTCTCTTTGCTGTTTTTGCTTTTTTTTTTCCCACCTAGATTGTTTCTTTTGTAAAGGTAGTTTTTAACAGTTTGTCTCTTTTTTGCCACTTTTGAACCATTTTTGTACCAAACTGACTATTTTCCAAGTTAAATCCCAATTGTCTTCCCATTTTTGTTGACTTAAGCCACTTTTACACCTTTTCACCATTTTTCATCACTTTTTTCAACATGTTTGCTTCTTTCTGATTTTTTTAAGAATTTCCTTCAAAATTTTTCTCGCAAATTTTGTTTTTTTTTTGGCCATTTTAATCATTTTCTACTCTTTTTTTTTGCCACTTTTGGACCAGTTTTGATACTTTCTCACCATTTTCCAGGTTAACTTCCCATTTTTTTGCCAATTTTTGTTGGTTTTGCCATTTTCACCACTTTTCAGTGTTTTTGTCACTTTTTTCACAATTGTTGCTCTTTTTATGATTTTTTTTTGTTTCCGTCAAAGATTTTCTTGCTATTTTTTGTTGCTTTTGGCCAGTTAAGTCGTTTTTTACCCTTTTTCTTAACAATTTTTGCTACTTTATGAATTTTTCAAAGTTCATTCTAATCTTTTCTAATCTGACATCAGAATATTGCTGCAGGAAATATTGTGATTTAATCTAATTTGTGATAATTGTTCAGCCCTACTGGTGACTGTGAAATACAAATCTGAGGTATTTTAACCAGAAATGAGACAAAAAGCTGTTTGGATTTGAGTTGTGTAACTGTTTTTCTCTCCCTGACAGAAACAATCACCATCCAACAGATGGTTTCCATCATCCTCTTCTTCATCTTCATGATGACCGTCACTGTCACCGTCTTCGTCTACAGGTGAGAAACGATGGGTGGATGAATAATAGAATTATTACTGATGGAAAGATTTGGGTTGGATTGATGATGTGATGAAAATCAGGATCAGAGAAACTTTATTTATTCTCAGGGGGAAATTACTTTTAGTTTACAGCTGCTTCCATTCAAAGAGCCATGGTAACAACAAATCTCCCCTTGGAGTCGATAAAGTATTTGATTCTAGTCTATTTAGAAATACATGTAATAGAAATTATGAAAAGCTATGGCCGACCTGGGCAAATTAATCTGGTCATAGGTTAGAATATAAATGTAAAAATAAACAAAATTCTCAGCATTTGTGACTCAGTTTGTTGTTCTTTGTCAGAAGAAAAGGGAGAAAGTTCCTGAATCAAACCCACAGTGTTTCCTTCTTTTGATTGAAGCGGATCTACTTCACGTTTTACTGCTGTTTTCTTTGAATATGGTATTAAGACCGACTGAGGGAAGGAGGCTACGAAAAGAGGAGTTTCCCAGCATGCTTTGTGCAGAAAAACAACTGCACAATGAATGGGTTCAAATTGTTAAAGAACGATTTTAAGTTTCCTGTCTGAGAGGGACGACTGTGACGCTCCATGTTCTGGGTGAAACGCCACGAAAAAAACTGCATTTCACTCAAGTTTGACGGTGTTTACGTTCCTTTAACTCCTCTGTTTTCTCTGTGTGTGTGTGTGTGTGTGTGTGTGTGTGTGTGTGTGTGTGTGTGTGTGTGTGCAGGAGGATGAAGCTGGAGAAGGAGCTGGTGGCTCAGCTGTGGAGGATTTCCTGGGAGGATATTCAGATGAGCAACGTGGAGAAAGTGCTGCGGAGCGGCAGCAGACTGACACTGTCGCTGGTCAGTACACACACACACACACACACACACACACACACACACACACACACCTCAATTATCCTCTTTTCTTCTGAAACACTGCCTTTTATCCTGTGAAATACAAAGCTCTCTGCGTCTCTCGCCCTTGATTACTCTCACTGATCCCGTGTTCGTCTGCAGAGAGGCTCCAACTACGGCTCCCTGATGACCGCAGATGGAAACATGCAGGTTTTCGCAAAGACCGGGTACTTTAAGGTCAGTGTGTGTGTAATAACAGACGCTTTTATCCTGGTAACGACCTGCTGTCACCTTTCTGAGTGTGAACACTCTCACCTCACCTCAAAGATTTTGAATTTAACATCATTTCCAGGACAAACATACAGATGGTTATTGATAAAAAAGTGAATAAAAACAGAAAACAATGATTTACAAATCCTGTTTAACCTATATTCAACTGAATACACCACAAAGACAAAATATATAATGTTCAAACTGATAAACTTCATTTAAGTGAACTGAGGACACTAATTGTTGAAGTCTAATAGTCTAGTAGCTGCACTCTTCTACTACGGAGCCACGCTGTTGTAACAGGAGCAGAGTGTGTCTTGGTTTCATTGTCTTGCTGAAATAATCAGGGACGTCCCTGAAAAAGACAAAGTGTCTTGGATGGCAGCAGATGTTGCTCCAAAACCTGTTTGTACCTTTCAGCATTAATGCTGCCTTCACAGATACTGGGACAGTTACCCATGATGCCATGGGGCACTAACACACCCCCGTACCATCACAGATGCTGCTTTTGAACTTTGCCGGATTATCCTTTTCCTCTTTGCACTGCAAAAAACGGAAATCTAAGCAAGTCATTCTGTCTTATTTGTAGTAAAAATTGTCTTATTGTTCTTAATTTGAGCCACATTCACCAGACCAGGTCATAAAAATGTCTTATTTCAAGTTGTTTTAAGACAAAAATGAGGCGTAAATTGCTTTTAACAAGTCGAAAAAATCTGCCAATGGGATAAGACGAATTCGCCCGGGAAGTTTCTTGACATTAGAAAGATGTCTTAAAACAAGAATCTTTTATCTTATCCCATTGGCAGATTTTTTTTACTTCTTACAAGCAATTGATGCCTCATTTTTGTCTTTAAAAAACTTGAAATGAGACATTTTTATGACCTTGTCTAGTAAATGTGGCTCAAATCAAGAATAGTGAGACAAATTTGACTAAAAATAAGACGTAATGACTTGCTTAGATTTCAGTTTTTGCAGTGTGGCCTGGAGGACACCACGTCCATGATTTCCAAAAAGAGTTTAAGTGTGGACTCGTCAGACCACAGCAGACTTTTCCACTTTGCCTCAGTCCATCTCAGATGAGCTCGGGCTCAGAGAAGCCGGTGGTGGCGGCGTTTGTGTGTGTTGTTGATGTCTGACTTTGTCTTTGCATGGTAGAGTTTGAACTGTCACTTGTAGATGTAGTGATGAACTGTGTTAACTGACAATGGTTTTCTGAAGTGTTCCTGAGCCCACGTGCTAATATCCTTTACACAATGATGTGGGTTTTTAATGCAGCGCCGCCTGAGGGGTCAAAGGTCACGGCCATTCAATGTTGGTTTTGGGCCTTGCTGCTTACGTGCAGAGATTTCTCCAGATTCTCTGAATCTTTTGATGATATTATGGTCTGTAGATGATGAAATCCATCAATTCCTGCAGTTGGACAAAGTTGAGAATCATTGTTCTTAAACTGTTGGACTATTTGCTCACGCAGTTGTTGACAAAGTGGTGAACCTGGCTCCATACTTTTGGGGATGATGCTCCTTTTATACCCAATCATGACACTCACCTGTTTAAATCAACCTGTTCACCTGTGAAATGATCCAAACAGCTGTTTTTTCAGCTTCAGCAACTTTAACAGACTTTTGTTCAACCTGTTGCAGATTTTTAGGAACGAGTTATTGCACCAAAAAGTTCCTGAGGTGGAGAAAAACTTAATCTCCTGTATCATGTGTCCAAACCTTGGACCTTTTCCAGGGTTTGACTCTTTTGATTTTCCCTCACAGCCTGAAATGATCATGTTTTAAAGGATGATGATATTGTTTTAGTCTCTCTCTATGTTACATGAAGCTTCCACAGAGAGAGTTTTAAATTCAGAGGATGATTATTGTTTTAAAGCAGAATCTCTCCTTACATGGTTCTTTCTCAGACTTCATTGATGAAAACAGTAATTTCAGAGTTGAATCTCTGCGTCTCTGCAGCGCTCGATAGTTTCATTGACTGACGGAGCCTCAATGTTCAGATAATGAACAGAAAAGGTGTTTGTTTTTGTTTTTTCTTCCAGGGGAGGCTGTCTACGTCAAAGCTCTGGGTTTGAAGTGTATATCAACATCAGTTTGAGGTTTATGTTTTAAGCTTTTTTGATGTGTTTTGTTGACTCCGCTCTTTGCTTCTTTCAGGGAAACATCGCAGCCATTAAATACACCAACAAGAAACGCATCGAGCTGAACAGGAAGGTTCTGTTCGAGCTCAAACATGTGAGTTTACATCAGGGGGCGGAGCCTAAACCTTAAACTATAATCAGCTGTTTGCTTCATGCGGCCAAATTTAAACGGAAATCAACTTTTTCCTTGAGTCTTCTTTGCATTTCAGAGACAACAATTTTCTCTTTTCATAAAATAATCTCAATTTTAGGTCCTAGAAAATGTAATCTGGCACATTTATGATTCCCTGCTGTTGTGTTACTTTTTAAAGTGAAAAAAATCCACCAAAATAAAACACTTTTGGGATTTTTTTTTCCAAGCACCAACTGGTCATTCCAACCAAAGTCTTAGCCACAGTTTGGACACTGCAGTACAAAGAGCCAAGCTTTAAAATGGGTTTACATGTCCACATTTAAAGGTATTTCCACACAGACACAGAAATTATTCTAAAAGTGGAATTTTTCAACACATAACCTGAAAGTAAGGACAATAAAAAAACAAATGATACTTGTTTTCTTGCCGTTTTACTTGGTCCTATTTAAGGTCCCATATAATAAAACACAGTTTTTCTAGACTTTACGTATAAACTTTTATTCAAACACAGACTTGTGAAACAGCTTTTCATGCAAAATTATTCCCAGATACCAAACAGTCATCTGTAGGTTCTGCTTTCTCTTTCATTGCCTTGGTTTTGTTTTGGTTTCTGCAGATTTAAGAGGTCAAAGGTTAGAGCCAGACCCATAAACAGTCGCTGCTTTCAAATTTTAATTTCTGCAACAAGACGAGTGAAGTTTTTTTAAAAGTTGTTGGTACAAATGATTATAGATCTGTTTTCTTTGTGTGTTAAATGTTGGTTTTGTGTTTTTTTTGTAGATGCGAGACGTTCAGAATGAACATCTGACCCGTTTCGTGGGCGCGTGCATCGACCCTCCAAACACCTGCATCCTCACAGAGTACTGTCCCAGAGGAAGTCTGCAGGTACCTGTCCTCACCTGTCCTCACCTGTCTGTCTCTGTGCACCTGTCAGGTCTTTGTAACACTCTGTTTTTTCTTCAGGACATTCTAGAGAACGACAGCATCACTCTGGACTGGATGTTTAAATATTCCCTCATCAACGACATTGTTAAGGTTCGTTTCTTTATCCAGGTTTTCATGTCAGTGATAAAAATGGTTTATACTTTACGATCTTTTTATTTTTTTTTTCCCATTCTTTTTTATTTATTTTGGAAAAATCAACAATAAACACATATACACAACACAATATTCATCCATAACATAACAAAGTGCCCTTTCACAGAAAAAATTACAAAGACAAAGCAACCTATTACACTATGACTCATATCCCATTATTTTTGATATACGACATTAAAGGTCCCCAGACATTCTCAAAAATTTTTGTTTGCCCTTCAACAGATATGTAATCTTTTCCAGTGGGAGGGTAGACAACATCTGTTACCTCCACTGACTTATCGCAGGTCCATGAATCTTCTTCCAGCATAAGGAAATGCACCTCTTTGCATTTAACAAGCTTATATCTATAAACATTCTTTCAGCTTTTGTGTACGTAGGTTTCTCTGGGTATAAACCAAATATGAACAGTCTTTGGTCTAATGTAAACTCCTTAGACATTATTTTTTCAATTTCCCCTCTTATTCCTTCCCAGAACAATACAATTTTCTACAATACCACAAACAATGAACCAGTGTTCCTCTATGTTCTATGATCTTTTACCCTCTCTCGTCATTCAGGGCATGGTGTTTCTGCACAACAGCGTCATCGTTTCTCACGGGAAGCTCAAGTCGTCAAACTGTGTCGTTGATAATCGCTTCGTCCTGAAAATCACAGACTACGGTTTGTCCAGTTTTCGCTCCGACAGCGACTCAGGAAAAGACGCTCACGCTTACTACGCTCGTGAGTTCAACACTTCGACCTTTTTAATTTTGTAATTAATCGTAAATTAGATTAAATCACAATATGTCCTGTTGCAATATTCTAATCACAGACAGTGAAATATTTCTATAACCTGAAATGTGTCAAAATATCAGCTACAGTTTTTACAGTGGATGTTTTCTGTTCTACACCAGAGTTACTCAACCAAAGAGACAAACTGTTAAAAACTACTTTTACAAAAGAAACTATACAAGTGGAGAAAAGAGGCAAAAACAGCAAAGAGTAGCATTAAAACTTAGTTTTAAGTAGTAAAAATTGCCAAAAAAGCAACAAAAACTGGCATGTAAATTGGGATAAAACCCTGGAAATACTCAGGAAGTAGCAAAAACATTCTGGAGGACACTTAAAAAAATTCAGAAAGTAGCAAACATGGTGATAAAAGTGTTTAAAAAAGTGAAAAGTGGTTAAAAATTGGGAGTGAACCTGGAATATAGTGATGGGGTCTAAAAAAATGGTCCAAAAGTGGCAAAAAAGAAGTGAAAAGTGACTGAAATGGGCAAAAAGCAATAAGAAAATTTGCAGGAAACTTAAAAGATTCAGTAAGTAGCACCACTTGTGAAAAAAGTGACAAAAAGTCAATAAAAATGGTAAGAAAGTTGGGTCTACACTCTGAAAATAGTCAGTTTGTTTCAAAAAATGGTCCAAAAGTGACAAAAAAGAGTGAAAAGTGTTTAAAAATTGGCAAGAAAAATGGGAGTGAAGCTGGAAAATAGTGAGAAAGTATCAAAAAATGGACCAAAAGTGGTTAAAAAAAATGGTGAAAACTGACCAAAATGGCTAAAAAGCAACAAAAATTTGCAAGAAAAATTTTGGAGAAAACCTTCAACAATGCAGAAAGAAGCAAATATTGTTTAAAAAAAGTGACATCAAGTAGTGAAAACTGTTTACAAAATCCAAACTCAATGAAAATGGTGAGAAAGTTTTGATCAAGCTTGGAAAAAGTCAGATAATTGCAAAAAATCATCCAAAAGGAGCAAAAAAGAGTGAAAAGTGTCAGAAAATGGACCTAAACAACATAAATTAGAAATGAACCTTGGAAAAAAGTGAGTAGCTATCAAAAAAAAAAGGTGAAAACTGACTAAAATGGCTAAAAAGCTACAAAAATCTGCAAGAAATTTTTGGAAGAAACTTTTAAAACTTCAGAAAGAAGCATAAATGGTGGAAAAAGTAACAAAAACTAAAAAGTGGTAAAAATGGCCAAAGTTAATAAAAAATAGCAAGAAAGTTGGGATTACACTTGGCAAATAGTCAATTCGTGGCAAAAACTGATCCAAAACTAAGTGAAATGTGTGAAAAATGGACCAAAACAACGTAAATTGGTAAGAAAATTGGGAGTGAACCCTGAAAATAGTGAGAAAGTATCAAAAAATGTTCCAAAAGTGTTAAAAAAGAAGGTAAAAGTGAGTTAAATGTGTAAAAATCAGTCCCAGTTGTTGTGGTAGTGGGTTGTTGTTGTTGTGCTGTAATTAATGTAACTGTTAATGTTCAAAATGAGTTTGTTTAAAAACAGAGAAGATGGGAAACTGGAAATAATCGCACAAAAATCACAATCGCAATATAGGAAATAATATTAGATTGTTTTTGTAAATCTTTCAGTCTTACTCATGACGTTATTGGGGTTTTTTTTTTCTTTGGTTCTTCACAGAGAGGTTGTGGATGGCTCCGGAGCTGCTCAGGATGGAGACTCCTCCTCCTCAGGGAACTCAGAAAGGAGACGTCTACGGCTTCGGCATCATCCTCCAGGAGGTGGCGCTGCGGAGAGGAGCTTTTTACCTGGACGGGGAACCGCTCAGCCCTAAAGGTGAGATTCCAGGGAGTAGTCTTTGGAAACACTGGTTTCTTTCATGGTCAGAGGTTTTTTATCTGAACCATCTAAAGCTTCTCGCTGACTTTTAATCTCTGCTCTTTGGCTCCAAACTCAGAGCTTGTGTGAGGTCATGATCCTGTGGTGATATTGAGACGTAAAGCTGTGTATTCTCTGCATAATAGCAGTGACTGACTTCATTGTTTTCTATTATCTGAGCCAAAGGAAGCATATAGATTTTTTTTTCTTTTTTGAACTTAGTTTTTATTAATTTTTTCTTTATCAGTACAAAACATCGTATATACATTTCAATACAATTCAATGAGTTTCTTTTCCATTCTCTAGCTGTACTTGCATATGTCACATATCTCCATATGCACAGTATGATGGTTAAACAAATAGACAAAAAATGATATCAGTCACATAAAAATAAAAATAATGTCCCCTCAGAATTATAACATCACAGGCCCATATCATTGTCAGAACCAGGATGACATTTTGCATACAGAGCAGGGAAATTATTACATGTATCTTTAACGTGCGTATTATTGTAGCAATAAAGGAATTATAGGTTTCCATCTTTTAGTAAAAGTTGCTCTCTGAAGCCGTAACAAAAAAGTGATCTGTTCCATTTGATGAATGTCCCAAGTCTTTTGGATCCATGTGTTATATGAGGGAGGTTCTGGTTTCATCCATCTGATGTTTATACACTTTAACGCTGCAGTTAGTAATATATTCAAAAGGTATCTATCTGCCCTTCCCCTCAAACCCTCAGGTATTACTCCCAGTGCTGCCACTACAAAGTCTCTTGGGATGTTCATATTGAAAACCTCCTTCAGGGCAGCAAAAACCCCCAAAACACCTTTAACTTTGGACACAACCAAAATATGTGAATGTAATTGGCCATATGTTCACCACAGTTCCTCCAGCAAAAACTTGAGTGTTGTGGACCCATCTTAGACACTATTACTGGTGTTCTGAAGTATCTTGTAATTATTTTCCATTTGAATTCCCTCCATGTTACAAAAGTTTTCAAAACTACGTGACTGAGATGGCCACTCCAGAACTTTCACTTTATTAACGTCCAAGCACGTCTCATGTGCAGCTTCTGGGCTATTGAGTGTAAATTTTCATCCTGTATTTTCCGATATTTTCATGCTGTCTTGCATGAACTGCAGGTTTGAGGTCAGGAGACTGAGATGGCCACTCCAGAACCTTCGCTATTGATCAATAAACAGAATCAATAAGGGCACTGGTTTGTCTAAAATCTTTTTAATACACATCCCTAATCTGTTTGATGTTGTAAAAGTGAGAGATGTAGCCGTCCAAACATGTGGAAAAAGATGCTGCAGTGAGAGGAGTTAAAGACGATAAGACACAGCGTTTACTCTGAAGCCACTGAGCCTTTGCAAATGAATCATCCTCCAGAAGTTTCACAGCTCTGTGGACCAATTAGAGCCTGTTTCTGTGCACACGCTCTGCAGCAATTAAAGCAACAGGAGGACGACACGACGAGGCTCATTAAGTCTGTCTGTGAAGGAAAAGTTCTTCTTCATCACATCAGATTTGTCTCTAATTTTCAGCACAGTTTAACACCACGCTGTTTGTTGTTGGTCTCCTGTGTGAAGAGAGGACTTAATCAGCGAAAATGAAGCAGAACTGGATTCACACATGCACTGAACTCTGGGAAATTAGCTTAATTCTTCAGGGTGATCGAGTGAAGACGGTCAGGATGTTTTTTTCTGTCTCCTCTGTCGCAGAGATCGTAGACCGGGTGATTCTGGGCGAGTGGCCTTGTCTCAGACCGACCACGGACACGCAGAGTCACAGCCCCGAGCTGGGTCAGCTGATGCAGCGCTGCTGGGCCGAGGAGCCGACGGAGAGACCAGAGTTCAACCACATCAGGGTGCTGCTGCGGAAACAGAACAAGTGAGCGCCTCTCTTTCTGTTTTAGCTCCATACGGCAAACGCCAAAGTGTTAAAAGGAACCCTGGCTACCAGAACGTCATTTTCCTAAATGATCAGAGTTTTTACCAGCTACATAAGAACGATAATAAAATCTCTCAAAAAATATTTTCACCTGTAGGCCGCCATTGTTGTTTACGCCACAATAACGTCTGGGTAGTGATGTCATATGGTTGCACCGGGCTGGATCTCATACAGGATCATATAAGTCCTGGAGCGGACTTCAGTGGTTTCCAGAGGAAGTTTTGTGGGTTTGTGTTGGAAAATAGTCGGCACAGCATTTGGCTTTAGTCTCCGTTTATAATGACCCACACCTGTCAGCTCTTTCATCAGCATGGGCCGGCTAAATGCAGCAAATGCTTCTGGGGAGAAGTGGCCAGAACATAGCCGCGGCTCCATGGGAAGTTGTTTACACCCACAAGCCATTTCCCACAACTTCCTTCTTTTCTTGTCTTTTGGGAAGCTGTGCAGACTAACATCAGTCTCCTTGTTTCCTTTGGACTGAAAAGTGCACCCAAAAGCAGCCACATGTGGCATTATTATGTTTTTTCCCTCCTCAAACCTTTTTTTTTAAAGTTATTTTTTGGCTTTTTGTGCCTTAATTGGATAGGAGAGAGGACAGTGCGCTGTAAAGGGAAAGGGGGAGAGTGTTCTTTTACTTTTGTATTCACTAAAATGGGTGTTCTATGTAAACCCAGAGAGTGCAGTATACACTGTGATTTTTGCTGTACGAGTACATTTTGTAAAATTTTTCTAA
This sequence comes from Thalassoma bifasciatum, assembly GCA_008086565.1. Classification (NCBI taxonomy): domain Eukaryota; kingdom Metazoa; phylum Chordata; class Actinopteri; order Labriformes; family Labridae; genus Thalassoma; species Thalassoma bifasciatum. The sequence continues at coordinate 223,735 of RPOG01000678.1, read as the reverse complement.
AAGTTTCTTCACGTCTTTGTGTTCAGGGAGTCGAGGACCAACATCCTGGACAACCTTCTGTCTCGTATGGAACAATACGCCAACAACCTGGAGGAGCTGGTGGAGGAACGGACTCAGGCTTATCACGAGGAGAAACGCAAAGCTGAAGCTCTGCTCTACCAGATCCTCCCACAGTGAGTGACGCTAAAACACCACGTGTTTCTAAAATCCCCAGATCTGACTCTAAACTGATCAAAAACGCTTAGAAGTAGCACAAGTAATCTCTCTCTTCACAAAATTCTCCATGAGATCTTCCAGAACTCTTTGCAAAATCCTCACAGTCTTAATCCTAATCCTCTAATCTTGATCCTAATGCAGTTTTCACAAAATGTTCACGAAATTTTTGCTACATCATACATACAATTCCTACAAGATCTTCACAAGATTTTTGTGAGATCTTCGTCTGCTGAAAATTCTCTGAACGTGACTACAAATTGATCAAAAACACTGGAAAATAGTCTGAGATCTTCTCCAGATCTTCGTGGCATCTTCACTAGATCCTCTCAAGATCTTCAAGGTATTTTTGTATTTAGGATTTTTTGTCCTCTCAAGACTCTCACAAGAATTTCCCAAGATCCTTATGAGATCTTCAGAAGATCTTTGCAAGATCCGAAGAGAGTAATTACAAGATCTTTGCAACATCTGCACAAAATTCCTACAAAATCCTCACTAGATTTCGTGATATCTTTATATGTTGTTGGTATCCATGAAACTGTAAACTGACCAAAAAAGCCCAAATGCATCATGAGATCTTTGCAAGATCTTTGTGAAATCCTCACAAGATTTCTTTATCTTTCCTTGATCTTCACAAGATTTTGCGAGCTCTAAACATGCTGTAAAAATCCCTGAACGTGACTGTGAATTTATCGAAAATGCTAAAAAACAGTCTGAGATCTTCTCCAGATCTTAGTGGGATTTTTGTAAGATCTAAATTAGTTCGTCACAAGATTTTCCCAAGATCCTTGTGCAATCCTTACCAGATCCTCATGAGATCTTCAGAAGATCTTTGCAAGATCATCAAGGAATCTTCGCAAAATTTTGATGTCGTCTTCACACGATCTACTTGAGATCCAAGCAAGATGTTCGCAAGATTTTCTTTAAGTGAGTTCCTCGTAAAATCCTCTGATTTTTACGAGATCTGCACTCGATTTTTGCGAGAAATGTATGTGAGGTAGAAATCCCTGAATCTGTCTGTAAGCTGATCAAAATAGCTGAAGGACACCTCAAGGTTTCAAGCAACATTTTTTGCTAAACTAACATTGGTGTCAACAAGCAACTGCTGAGTTGTTTACGTTGGTCCACACACATCAGGAGGAGGATTACTGTTAACTAAACTTACGCTGAATCAACATCTATGTTCACTTCAACTTATTGTTTATGAAATGTTAGTTTAAAGACATGTGACGTTCGACCTTCCCTGATAAGTTTTCTCTCTCTCTCTCTTTCTGCTCTCCGTCTGCCTCTCTCGCCCCGTCCTCAGCTCGGTGGCGGAGCAGCTAAAACGAGGAGAGATGGTTCAGGCCGAGGCCTTCGACTCTGTCACCATCTACTTCAGCGACATCGTCGGTTTCACCGCCATTTCTGCGGAGAGCACGCCGCTGGAGGTGAGAGAGTCTGAAGTTATTCAGCTCAGAGCAGCGTTTCCTTTCACCAATGATCAATTATTGTTTGTATCTGTGTTTAAATATTAAAATAAGACGCAACTGTTGATGAATGATGGTAGGGCTGAACGATTTATCGTTTTCTGATCGAAATCACAATTTCAAACATCGTGATGATGTGATCGACAAAGCTGGGATTTTTTTTTTGCTCCTGACTGACCCAGGATCTGTTATATCAGCTGTTTCACACACACCTGTCTTTGAGTGTGAGACTGTTGGAAAAATCCTTTTTTCCTTGGGATTGTTGAATTTTGTTTTTAATTGTTTTGTATTTTATTTTATGTAACTTGACACAATTAAGAATATTTAGCACTACATCATTTTTCAAAGTTAAGACTCTTTTTGTTCTTCGGATTTTATAACTAAAAATACAATTTTAAAAGTTTGGTTTAGAAATAACAGGAATAGGTTTTAGACTCTGGGTATGAGAAAAGTCAAACTTTGACTATTTATCCAAAAATCTTCTTTAAATTTTTTTTTGCCTTTTATACAATAATTTCAACTTTTTATATCAAACATTGCCTTCATTTCGAAACGTAGACTTTTATCTTCGACTTTTGTCATCTTAAAATTTTGACCTTCAATGAGAAAGTTTGGGCTTTTTTCACATAATATTAAATTCATTTCTTAAACTATAGAAGTTATTGACTTTTTGTCTCAGAATTTTGTCTTTATTTCTCAAAATTTCCACTTTTTATATGAAAATATTGACCTTCTATCTCAAAGTCTGAATCAATTCTTACCTTCAGTTTTTATTTTCACCCTCACATTAGAGAAAAAGCTTTTCATGTTTCAATGGTTTGATTTAATTTTCTGTCAAGTTTGTAAATGTTACTGTAAATTGTGAAAGCTTCACTAAAGTTTGATTTAAAGAAAATCGTGAATCGAATTGAAATTGCTGTATCTGCCAGAAAAATCACAATTAGGTCTTTTTCAAAAACTGTTCAGCCCTAAATAACAGTTTCATGTTTTCTGTCTCTGCAGGTGGTGACGCTGCTGAACGACCTCTACACCTGTTTCGATGCCATTATTGACAACTTTGATGTTTACAAGGTAAAATCAGGCACCAAAAATCTTCACACTCTTGTTTTTGATCATTTATCATCTCTGGATTTTTCTTTTACTCCAGATTTATCATTCACCGCTTTTTTGTTTGTTTTGGATACATGTGTATAATTAGAAACTTTTTTTCTATTTGTTTTTTGTTGTTTTGGATTTGGTTTTGGATCATCTTCATATAAAAGGAAGAAATCTTTTTGGGGTTAAAGATCATTCTTATCATCACTGTGAGAGACAGAATTTTCCACACTGATTAAAAATCACCCAGAGTGAAGTGAACTTACACCTGAAGTCACAGAAACATTTTTAACAAAGAGAATAATAGAAAATGTGTTGAGATCTGACTCCTGTTGTCTCTGGTCGTGTGGCGCCCTCAGGTGGAGACCATCGGTGACGCCTACATGGTCGTGTCCGGTCTGCCGGTGAGGAACGGGAAGCTGCACGGCAGAGAAATCGCTCGCATGGCGCTCGCTCTGCTGGACGCCGTCCGGACTTTCAGGATCCGCCACCGACCGGAGGAGCAGCTGAAGCTGAGGATAGGAATCCACAGCGGTGAGGAAAGATTGTGTTTATCTTTCAGGCTTCACTTTTTGCATAGAAAAGCATATTAGTTCAAAATGTGAATGTTTCTTTACAGATATAACTTCTTTATTCTGGTTTTCTTTCACTGATTTGTTTGTCAAGTTGTGTTTTGTTTGAAATTTTGACTGCGACAAAGATTTTATTTTCAGGGTGTTGCATGTTTACATTCACTACATCACCATTTTCAAACAATTATCCATCACAATAAGTAAATATTACACTCTCTGTAAATGAAATTTGTCTCCAGGCTTCCCTTATATCCAGTTTTCAATAATTACTGATTAAATACTTAAAGCATTTACCTGAAATAAATGATAAATTATCTCTTGGTAAAAGAATACTGTGTATAATAACTGACAAATACTAAATAAACAGAAAGAAACAAAACAGTAGAACTCTAAAAAACCCTAAAATAAGAAAATAAACATGAATTTGTAACATTGATAGGTAAATTTTGGACATGTATAAATATTAGGTTTATGTAAATTTGTTTTTTTTCCCCCAAATTTACAAAAGTTTCAAGAGCTTTGCAACTCTAATAAATTTAAATGCAAACATCCTTATATGTGTATTATTTGTTTCGTGGTAAAGAAAAGAAGTGAAATAATATTATCGCATCACTGTAAAAACAAATAAAAAAACCCTGTAACAATAAAACCAATCCTTACAGATGTATAGACAGTTTACAATGACATTCATTCATAATTTAATTTAATTTTCATCACTTTGATTTGTTGGTAAACACAGTGTTAATGTGTTATTGTGTATGTTGAAGGTCCTGTGTGCACAGGTGTGGTTGGTCTGAAGATGCCTCGCTACTGTTTGTTCGGTGACACCGTCAACACGTCGTCTCGGATGGAATCAACAGGAGAAGGTCAGAACGACAAACTAACATCGAAAACATCCGATTGAGTGTTTTCTCAAATTTTGTAAAATTATATAGAAACAGCACGGAAATAAACACTGCATTATTGTTTGTCTTTACTTTGCTAGTACATACCATTTTTAACCTTTTTTAAATTACAATCCAGGATTTTGGACGCAACTTTAAGCTGCATTTATTTGCCTAAGTTTGAGAACATTTGAAGACGACATGATGAACACTCGTGCCTGATTGTTTTCCCTGTGTACGTGAGATTTAGTTTTCTTTGTGGAGCTTTGGAGGCTTTGGTTTAGAGCTGGGGAACAAATAAAATGTCAAATGTTCCATAACTCTCATTCAGTTGTCAACGTGTGTTTAACGATAGACTTTTAAGTTTGTCCACGTTAACACGCTATAAAGGGGATTCTTTTTAGACTTTTAATTATATCTGTTATCTTTTTAAATCTGTCTGGGCTCTGACTGTATTAGATGTGAGTATCAAAGGAATAAGGGAAGATGCACCGAGGCAAGACTTGTTTTGTGAACAGAACTCAAGATTTAATCATAACACAAAATTTTAGGTTGAATTGAACAATATTCCCCTCAAAATTAACAAAAGATAATCCCCAAACAAAATGAGAAACAAAATAACTTCACATCAACCGTCCGTGCAAGTTTTCCTACTATTTAAGTTCAGTTCCACTTCTCTCCTCTTCGCAACACAGTACTTTAAGTTTCATTTGTTTTGTAAAGTTTTACACTTGTATCCACGTTATACTGACTGTGTTTTTTCATGGTTGCAGACCCATTCTGACACACTCCTTCTTTCTTTTTGCGCCGCTTTCTTCTTCTTCCCTCCCCTTCCTTTACGCCACATCCTCTATTTATAATTTTTCATAGCAGCTTAATTTGTTACGTTTTATTCATTCCATACATCTTCGTTAAACACACCCCTCACTTAACCCATTAAATACAGTGGGAAAGGACTTTTTTAACATTTTAACAACACAGCAAATCAGTCTTTTTTCTATAATTTGATTTTCTAATGGCCCTTTTCCACTGACTCGTCTCAGCCCTGCTCTACTCTCCTCTACTCGGTTTGTGTTGCGTTTCCACTAGCGCGGTACTACGCGTCAGACGCCAGTTTTTAGTACCTACTCTACCCTGGTTCTAAGAGAGTAAAGCTGATACTAAAAGGTGACGTGGACGGACTGCCGGTCACTCATTGGTCAGAGAATGTCGTCTCTGCAGCTTCTGACTCTGAACAAATCACTTACAAGAGGCAAAGGAATAAGTCAGCGACGGGTTTTTAATGACATTTAAACCTGACGGCACAGAACCAGACTGAATGAAGACAAAATACAGCCCTAAAATGCTCCTTCATGATTCCTAAAGAAGTTAAAAGTCCTTTTTAAACCAAAAAGAAGTTAACAGCAAAGATAGTTGGCTTTAAAGAGTCTTTTAAATTAAATCAAAGTTGGTCGGTGCAGGAGCGATCTGTCTGCCACGAGAGTCTTTAAGCACCAATCAGTCCATTAATCCACAGGGAACCAAAAAGGAAAACCAGTTCAAAGAAGAATGATTGATCAACAACAAATCTCTGCTATACCAGGCCCAAAAATCAAAAATTAAAGTGATCTCACTGGATCCAGGGAAGAGTTGATGTCAGGAAGCAGCTCCTTCGTTTTCCTCCGCGTGCAGCAGCACCAGGCTGTTGTTTACCTCCGTTGTCATGACGACCCANAAGGAGTATTACATGTGGAAGCTTTGGGCTCAAAGATGTAATTTCATCCTCACAGGTCACCTCAGTCTGCTCCTCGCTTTCATTTCAGATCATTTTGTGCCGTCGGATGTTTCGTAAAATCACTTTGAATGTTTTTTTCTTGGTTGTTTTCTCTCGTGTTGCACGTCCCCCCCCCCCTCTGGTGCCACAAAGCGAACGGTAAGCTTCACTTCACGGGGGAATTCAGAAAACAAACCCTGACTTTTCAGCAGGGATCAAACCAGCAGTGTTTGTTTGTTTGTTTGTTTGTTTGTTTGTGACCTGAATAAAGTTCTGTGCAGAGCTCTGTGTGTTCTGGGTTCATGTTTTTGAAATCAAAAAGTTTTTCATCATATCAACACGGAGGCTTCCACTACAGCAGTGGTTTCCAAAGTGGGGGTCGGGACCCTTTGGGGGGTCACGAGATATCGATAGTGGGTCGTGGAATGTGTCCCAAAATGGAAAACCATGAACAATTCCACATTTTATCTGTTATTGTAAGAATAAATTCAAAAATAGGGGTTAAAGATAATATAAAATCATGCAAACAGAAAATGTTTTATCTGTTTTTCACATTTCTTTGTTTAAGTTTGATGCAGTGAACCCAGCAAAGTGCACATTAGTCAGAGAATTTTCTACTGATGAGTTAAATTAAGTGTCCTCAGGGGTTTTTTTGTTTGTTTTTGTCTGTTTTTGGATTGGCCCATTAGTGTCGTACCACAGCAGGGGGTCACCAGTCTCTAATGCTGCTATTCTGGGGGTCACAGGCTGAAAAGTTTGGGCACCCCTGCACTACAGAAACAGAAATCTGAGCAAGTGTAAATATCTTTACTGATTCATTTGAGTTTTCCAATTCTTTCAATACAATTCACTCATTGAGGCTGTTTGTCTTAGAGAGAAAGACATGTTTGATGTTTTGACTATCATAAAACACCGTGACTGTTAGAAAAGAAGCCAAAATTCTGCTTTTCAACTCCATTTTTTAGCTTTTTTGCTGAATCCACTGAAGGTAGGCTGTTTTCCAAACCTCCTACTACTTTGGCTGAAATTCAGTTTGTGAAAACTTGTGCAATCTGCAGTAAACTAACAGTTCCTGGGTGTTTCTACTGATCCGTGAAAATTTCTCAGTTTGTAACGGACCAGTCTACCTGACATACTGTTTCCCACAATGCACGGCGCTTATGCTGTTTGTCTACGCAGGAGCATTATGTGAATTACTGACACCAACTGGAATAAATCAGCACAACTACAACACAACAACAAAAATGTGAAACGGTCCCAGAGATAAAAGTGAAGTGACAGGAAAGAAACAGCGGTAAATCTGCTCACTTCATCATGAAAGAGCTGTTTACTTTTACCAAATTCATAAAAGCCCCTAAATCATTTATCACTTTTTATTTTACACTAACAGCCTACGTGGGTATGAGGACGCAGTTTTTCCCACTAGCTGTAAAAAAAAAAAAAAAAAAAATTTGGTTTCAGATTTATTTTCAATACATATAACTTCTGATGTAAGACTAAAAATCAAATATGGCGATTTTTTTGTTTTATAATAAACTTCTATACCTTTGCAATTTTTTATAAAATTGGGACTCTACTCTCTCCCTGATTTTTTTTTTCTAAATGAATTAAAAATGCTCCGTGAACCACTAAAAATCATGAAAATACCAAAAGAAATTCTAAAAAAAAAAAAATTGCAACTACTTTTCCCTTCACATGCTTAATTTAATTTACTTATTTTCCTTTGTATCTCATTGATGAATATTTTAACTAATCTACTTTTATTGCTCCTGTAACTTCTCCACTGATTGATGTGAATTAATGACTGAAATGCCAAATGTACTCGAGGTTTATTTACAATAAATTTAAACATTAGAAAGAAATCCATCAGCTCCACTTCCTGAAACAGAAATCCAGAGTAGTATACGACTAAACAGGTCCAATAAAACAGTTTTACTTCATGTGAAAATAGTAGGTAGTTGGCGAATTCGTAAACAGCTTCGTTTGAGTTCGTCGCCTCTAAAATGGCGCCCGCATACGGCCGTCACTATGGTTACAAACAGACGGTGACGTCACGGAGAGAGCGCGCGCGGGCCCTGGCGGCGGTAACCGTTACTGAACGTTAGCCTGTGTGAGCTAAACTTGTCAAAACTCTTTATACCTGTTAGTTTCAAATCGCTAAATATTTTAACCGTTGATATTCTGATACGTTGATATGACGATTTTTCGACGACCGTTTGTTCGGTTAGCAACCAACTTAATCAATTAGCATGCTAATCGCGGGTGAGCTAATCGCTAACTAGGAGCTAAGCGAATTTTGATGAATTTATAAAACTGATTTAGCTTCAAAAATGGAGCCAACGTGGTTTGTATCGTCAAATCTGAAGGTTAACTGTCTTATAAGCTGAAATAGTTTCCTTTAGAAAATTATATGTTTAACATATTAACTCCCAAATGTTGTGCTCAGAGGTGGAAAGTAGTTAAGTACAAATACTTTGTTCCTTTGCTGAAGTAGATTTTTCAGGTGTCTACTCAACTTAAGTCTTCATATTTTTGATAATTTCTTGCTTTCACTCCCTACATTTGAACACAATCTGTACTTTCTACTCCTTACTACTTTTTTCACTTTTACTTAGGTAAAGTAGATGAATTTGTACTTTTACTTTTCTCAGCTTTTTTTACACAAGTACTTGTACTTCTGCTTAAGTACGGAAAGTATGTACTTTATCCACCTCTGTGTGCTTTATATCACAGTTTATCATTAAGCTGAAGAGACTAAGATGCTAAAAGTCATGACTTTTAATAGCTTCAAATTACCTTATATTGTGATAATCTTTTATTAGTTATCTAAGTGGAGTCTGATTAATGCTAACTGCATTTTTCTTTGTGCCAAAGACCTGCTAATGTCTGCTGCTGATGCTACACCACAACCCTCATCTTTGAGTATTTCAACCAGGTACCTTCCAGAATGACATGTTTCTGTTTTACCTATTTCTCCTATAACTACACATATATCAAGATTTTTATTAATTTCTTATCTTTGTGTTATATTATGTCACAGAGAAAGACAAGGCCAGGTAAGTGTTTTTAATTGTGTATTTTGGGAACAAAAAAAAATCACTACAAAGGCCAGAAAAATACATTTAAAGATTGAATTTAAAGTATGCAATCAAAATTATAAGTCCTGCACATGAGCATTTATCAGCCTGCCTTTACTTAAGTTCAAAATCAACCCAGTTCAGTCTCTGACTTTATATTTGATTGTTTTAATGCATTTCAAGTGCATGATAGTGAACCTGGTGTGAATTGAAACCAAAATGGGCTGAGAAAAATCACAAAATTAAAATAAATCTTCACTTTAGGCATGGCTTACACATGGGTGAACAAATAAATTGGGAAAAAAAAAAATCAGTGAAGACACGAGAACTTATTTTCCAACACAAGGGAAGTGCTACATAAAGAAAACACTGAAATAAGTAACAAAATTCACTTTACTAATGCTGTGACAATTACAAATAGTAAAAGGGAGATAGAGGCTATAATTTTGCATTATTATGTTGCTTCAAAAAACAGTGAAAGACTATGAGTTTGTAACGTTCAAACTCTTCAATTTGCAGACGTTAACACGCTTTAAGAGGATTCTTTTTAGATTTGAAATAAAACAAGCAACCCTGTGACAAAAACAACAAACCCTCTTTGTTTTCCAATTGGATTAACAGTGTTTCTCTATGTGACATAATGGCGAACATGCCATAGACCTGTGTGGTAAATTAATAAAAATAATAGTATAAAACGATTTTTTCAGTGTACAAAAAGAAGAGGCCAGTGGCAGTATATACATTTCTGAGATACATGACATTAGACAAATAAAAACTGGTGCAAAATATCAATTAACAAAGCGACAACTACTCAGGGATGCAAAGCATAAAGAAGATAGTTTCTAGATTTATATTACAAGAGCTATATATCACAACTAACAATATATTTTCATTCTGTTCTATGAAATACAATTATTAATATGGGACTAAATAACCATATTTCTCTGGAATAAAGTAGACACTTAAGTATTTTGCATGTGACAGCTCATAGGGTATGTTTCTACTTGATACCACGACTAAAGATTTATTTTTTTCTATAAACTCTCTACTTTATGTAACATGTCTATTCAGTAATGGTTATCTCTTGTTGTGCGGTTAAATGAATGAATAGTTCGGGCAAAGGTAGAAGTAGATCAGCCATACATCATGCCATCTAGCTTTATCTTTATTTACTTTCTGTTACTTTAAAGTCTCTGAAATACATCTTGAATGCAACTTTCGACCAAAATGCATTACCATCGCCTCATGCCAACATTGCTACCTCCACTGTCCAAAGTCGTGACATCATAGTTATAATATTTACAAGTACATTTTATTTTAACTGTGCCTTTCAAGACATTCAAGGATACCGTACAACATAAAACAAGTACAAAAATGTAACTGCGCATGTGTAAAAGGATGAAAAATACAACAAAATAGTAAACTGATAACAGATGTGGGAGAGAATAAACACAAAAAGTGTGTGACTATGTCTTGAGGTGAGTTGTAAAGAGTGAAAATGAATGAATGTTAAAGAGTGCGACGGTATGGAGTGGAGTGTTATGGGGGAGTAACTGCAAATGGTTTATATCACTTAAATGCATGATTTTTAAATTTAGGTGATGTCTTGAACTGAGATATTAAACAGCAAAGAGCTTAAACTGATAATAAACATTATACTATATCATTGGTAAAACATATTTACATAATAATGTTCTTATTTCATATCACTTGTCTTCATCCTTTTGACCTTAAAGTGATGCATGCTGTTCTTTCAGAACTTATGCCAGAGATTTTTCATGTTTGTAGACAGAGAAAAAAGGTTTAGTCAGTCTCTTCTCTTTATGAGCTTCATGTTCTTTCCTCATCTTGGTTTAAGTTTTCTCCTAAACTTGAATCACAGAAATCCTGGAACTCACAAAAGAAACTTAAAGGCTTTCTGAAGCTCCCACCAATGATCAGTTATCGATATTCTCAATTGATCTTTGGTCACTGTGTCTCAAGACAAGGACACATTGATCATCACGACTCTTGAATTCGTCAATCAGTCTTGTGTTTAGCACAGCTTCAGGGTAGAATCTATGCACCACACTCTGAGTACTGGGTGGAGGGGCTCTGTGAACCTGGTGAAAAAGGTGTGCAGGTGCGTCAGAGACCCCTGTTGGGAAACTCTGTAGAAGGACAGCACGCCTGCTTCCCAATCCAGATAGACGGCCAGTCTGCGAGAATCAGCCAATGGGACATCAACAACAATGCTCTCAAAGTTGTGATATGCACGATAACCTTTGCTAGAGCAGTGCAGGCTCCAGGACTTTTCGTTGTACCCTATCAAAGAGTCATTGTCCTGCCCTTTGTGCTTCATGCCCCTGTAGGCCAAACCAACGCCAACCCATTTCCCGTCCCACTCTACCTCCCAGTAACATCGGCCCTGCAGGCTGTCCTTGCACATGACTTGGGCCCAGTAGTCAAACCGGTCAGGGTGATCTGGATATGGCTGTTCCTTATTGTCCTGGAAAATCCTTTGGTTGTTGTCAGAGAAGATGATTCGCCTGTGCGCAGTGTTCACATCCATTGTCAGTTTGCACTTATCTAGTAACAGAGAGAAGTCAAGAAGTTAAACATGAAAAAGCAACCACATTTCCAGAAAATACTATCATAGCTGAAAGGCTTCTGTGCAACAGCAAACTCTGAGCCAGGAAAAAGGCCACGTTACAATCAAACCGATTGCCAGCGGGTACACTTGGCTTGTAAACAGCATTAGGTGGGTAAAATCATGAAAGCCTGATCTGTTCTCATAATGTGTTATGACTTTCCTCGTTTTTCAGACTCAAAGTATCAATCCCACAGATACAAAATGAAGTGTCCGTAAACCTTCTGGATTCTGGTAGGGCAACTGCTTTGAGCTTTTTACCTTGAAACAGCCATCCCCATTGTAAAAATGTTGAATTGAGCGTTTTCAAAGACCAACACAAAGGTTTGGTCTTAGTATCTATTGGCCTTCATCCAAAAACACAACTTACGTTTTTTCAGCCCTGGTTTGAACCATTGTTCTGCGTTGTGGTCGACTCTGTAAAAAGTGAAATATTCAGTTAGTCTGGGTATTTTCACAGGAATAGAAACTGTAAAAGTATCTGGACTTGTCTTTACCTGAGTTTGGCTTCACATCGTCCCTCGTCAAGAGCATCATGGATGATCTTTACCCCTGAATCTTTGAGGTGATTGTAGCTCAGGTCCAGCTCACTCAGGTGAGCTGGGTTGGACTTCACTGCTGAGGCCAAGAACTCACACCCTTTCTCAGTGATGCTGCAGAAAGACAATCTGTGACCCAAGAAAAAAAAAACTCCTTTACCGGTGGTTTTGACTCTTTGTAAGTACTCAGTGAATGGTTTCCTTTGAGTGATACCTGAGGGTTTCCAGCCTACAGCTCCTATTGCCAAGTCCTTTTGAGAGCAGCTCCACTCCTGAGTCTCCAATGTCATTGTCACTCAGGTCCAGCTCTCTAAGAGCTGATGCTGGACAGCTCAGGACTGAAGCCAGATCCTCACAGCTCACTGGAGTCAGATCGCAGTGGTTTAGCCTGGAAACAAAGAATGTGGAGGAAGTGAACCAATAAAACCAAATACAAAGATAGTGTCAGCTGCAAATTATAGGCGTCTAAACACAGAATCTTCCATCCAGGGACCAGAATCTGACAAAAGGATTAGTTCTGTTTTGAAGTATTTTCCAACTGCATCTGCATAAGCTCGAATTTTTTGCAAAATTATAGTCTGTTCAAAGAGCTGGAATGGAAGCCCCAAAAAACTGGGGAACATTTTCAAAGGTCAAAGGTGAACTGGTGCCAAGGTTGCTTAAGCTCAATCAGCATAAAAAGAAACAGACTTGCAGCGTGGTAATGCACAGCCAAGAGTGTCCTGGAAATTTAAGTTAAACAAGAGTCCTCTTTGGCTTACCTTAGTAGCTTGAGTCTGCAGTTTGGACTCTGGAGTCCTGTGCAGAGATGTTTGATTCCAAAGTCTTCGATTCTGTTGTCGCTTAAGCTCAGAGAATTCAGCTCATTTGGGCTGGAGCTTATAGTGGATGACAGCACCCGACAACAGTCTGCAGTGAGATTGCAATCATTCAACCTATTAAGGAGAAAGACAAAGTTAAAAGATCTTTGATACACTGGACCAGTAAAACCAGATTATTAGGGAAATTCTGGAGGGAACTTACTTTGCTGATTTGGATGCTTTGATGGCTGGAAGGAGCCTCTGGAAGCCCTCTTTTGTTCTGGAGTATTTCTTGAGGTGGATCTCTTCTGACCTCTCTGGTGAGGTCAGTAACAGAAAGACCAGAGCTGCCCATTGAGCTGTAGACCAGTTGCTTGTCTCTATGGGTCGACCTGAGTCCAAGTATCCCTGGATTTCCTCCACTAAAGTGTGGTCATTTAACTCATTCAGACAGTGCAGGAGATTGATGTACCTCTCTGGTTCTGAGAGATCTATTCTCTTCTTGATGTGCTGGATGGTTTCCTCATGACTTTGGGAGTCCCAGGTTTTAACTTGAATGTTCAGGTCTTTGAGCAGAACCTGACTGGACTCCAGAGAAAGTCCCAGGAGGAAACGAAGGAAGAGATCCAGGTGGCCGTTGTCACTTTGTAAGGCTTTGTCCACTGCTGAGATGTGCAGTTCTGATATGGACTTGTGTCTTTCTTTGTCAATGAGGTTTTCACCACTGACCGTGTACACGACATGGACGTACAGAGCTGCAAGAAACTCTTGAACGGACAGATGCACAAAGCAGTAGACTTTACTTTGCATGCAGGACTCTTCCCTGAAGACTTGAGTGCATACTCCTGAGTAGACGGATGCCTCGTTGACATCGATGCCACATTCTCTCAGATCTTCCTCGTAGAAGATCAGGTTGCCTTTCTCCAGCTGCTCAAAGGCCAACTTCCCAAGTGACATTATCATGTTGTTTTTCCCCTGAGAGTCCAGTTGTTTCTCTTGGGCATATTTTAATTGACTTTGAGCAGTTTGATAAGCCACAAAGTGGATGTACATCTGAGTCAAAGTTTTTGGCATTTTTCCTCCTCCTACTTCTGCACAGATCTCCCCCAGGACGATTGAGGAAATCCAGCAAAACACCGGCACATGGCACATGATGTAGAGACTTCTGGTGGACTTGATGTTTGCGATCACCCTCTTGGCTAAGGTTTCATCATCGATTTTCTTGAAGAAGTACTGCTCCTTCTGTGGGTTGTTGAACCCTCGTATCTCGGTCAGACTGTCAATGAACCGTCCTGGGATGGAACTTGCTGCAGCAGGTCGGGTAGTGATCCACAGAGAAGCTTGTGGTAGAAGTGTACCTGCAATGAGGTTTGTCAGCAGCACATCAACTGAAGCTGGCTGGGAAGTGTCAAGATTCTCAGTTTCGTTGAAATCCAGGGGGAGTCTGCACTCATCAAGACCATCCAGGACAACCAGGACTTTGCATTTATTCAGGTCTGAGATTCCAGATTCTTTCAGGCCTGGAGAGAATTCACACAGCAGCTCCGTCAAACTTCTTGTTTCATTTTTCAGCAAATTCAGCTCCCTAAAAGGCAGTGAAAACAGGAGCTCGATGTCTTGATTGGCCGTCCCTTCTGTCCAGTCCAGAATGAACTTCTGGGTCAGCACAGTTTTGCCGATGCCTGCTATCCCCTTGGTGAGCACTGTTCTGATTGGTTTGTCCTGTTGGTTTGGTAAGGGCTTGAAGACATCTTCATACTTGATCTGAGTCTCTGAAGTTTTCTGTTTGTTGAACGCTATTTCAATCTGTCTGATTTCATGTTCTCGGTTCACCCCTACAGTGTCTCCTTCTATCAGATAGAGCTCTGTGTAAATCTTCTTTAGAGGTACAGGCCACTTCTGCGTGATTTCTAACAGGAACATACTTTTGGCCTTGAGGAAAGACTTAAGCTGCTTTTGGTACATGGTAATTACCCCATAATAACCTAAGAAAAGGAAGTAGAAACATTATTAGTCCCATTATATCCGTTGTTCATAACTGAAGTTTTATAGTTAAGGTCGTTGTGCTATTTAAAAGTATCCACCTCTGCTCAGGATGAAGATAGAATTCAAGACACAAAATTAAAGACTTACTTTGCTCGAGTAGATGGGCCTGGTCTTCCTTTTTCATGGTTCTCAGGATGTGCAGAGCTATCTTCAGAGCGGCTTCCTTTGTCTCATCATCGTTGGTCTGTGCATTGTCTTCCTGAAGCATTCCTTGGTGTGTCTCAGAGAGGACCTTCTTGTGTTCTTCCAGAGCTTGCTTCACATAATCCATGGTTTTAGTCTCAAAAGCCTGGAAAGATAAATAAATGTTTTGTTTCAAGTTGTTACACAGGTACATCTCAACAAATGGGAAGTATCCCATACTGTTTTGCTCTGCCTTTTAATATTTTTCTATGATGCTAAGAAAATTTTGCATTTAGAGTAAGTCAGAACTGCAGACAGGCCAGTTTGGCACCTGAACTCTTCTACTACAGAGCCATACTGTTGTACTGAGTGGTTTGGCATTGCCTTTCTATAGTGCTACAATTACTACTTAAGCTGGTAATGAAATATAACCACTTACCTTTAGCACCTTCTGCTGTGAAGTAGGCTGGTTTCTACAAAACGAGAAACAAACAGGTTTAAAACAAGCAATATTGTTATGAGTTTGTTTAAAGGTTGATTGGAGTCGAGACACCAAAACTTTGGCTTTGTGGTCCACTTTTGGTGCCTATTGTAGGCACCTCTGGTGATGGAAATGGACTAGCATGGACAGCTGTGGTCCGTTCCTGTGTTCTGACACCTTTCTGTTACAGCCAGCATTTACTTTTCAGAACCTAGAGCTCCAGTTGCTCTTGTGTAGGATCAGACCACAGGGGTCAGCCGGCACTGGCAACTCTAACCCCTCTCACCAATTCACAGGTTTTCTCTTACTGGACCACTTTTTGTTGGCACTGACCCAAAAACTGACCCCACAGTTGAAGTCATCGCAAATGACGGTATTCGAACATGAAAGTGCCACACACCTGGACTTGTGCTTTAGAACCTAGTGACCTTAGAACCTGAAGTGAAGGGTGCACTGATGATCCCACAAACAGCTGAAACACCTTCTTGAGATGTGCTCATTTTCAGCTTGCAACTACAAGATTTTTCAAGGATTTCTATCCAAAACATCAAGAAAACTTTATCATAAACTAGCCATCATTTACCTTCTTATTAAACGTCTGAGTTTCATGCTGAACTCCGGAGGGTAACCTTTGGAGTGGTCGCTCTTCTTCGAAATAAAACTGGCGGTAGAAGATGTCGGTCCACCCTGAAGTTTAGTCATTTCATTGACTTTACGGGTTCTGAAAGGGTAGGATATTAGACCAATCAGGATCAAGAAAGGGTGGGGCTGAGGATGTCAACTTGAACAGGTAAGAGAAAGTCATTACACTTGTTTTTCAAGATGTTATTTCTAGGTCTAGAACTGCTGTTGATGCTACAAAACCATTTTTATTTAATGGTACACACTTTCTTGTTAAATCGCTGGGGAAAGAAAATAAATACGAAGCAGACCAAGTGTCTTGAAACCAGCCTTAAGAGAAGCTGAAGTTCTGTGGAACAACTTTTCCGGAGTTACAACGTTGACCTAATCTTGAAATGGCTTAGACATGTGACACTGCTCAGCGGTCCACAATGTTTCAATGTGAAGTTACATTTTGCAGGAGGTGCACGTCAGGTACACTCTTTGGTATCTAAAAAGTCAGCACAGACCTACATAGGCTTCACCTACAAGTAGATGTAGATGTAGTAACCAGGCTCATGTGAAAGTGGCCCTTTATAGCAAGTAAAGTTCTTGTGTGTAGCTTTGATTGATGATTGCATTATGAACCTACTTTTTTGGGGGTTCATTGCTTAAATGCAGTGGATGAACCATGGAACCATTTGATCCACAACATCAAGAAAACATTATCATAAACTCCCCATAATTTACCTTTTTCCTGAAGCTTCCATGCTGAATTCAGGAGGGTAACCTTTGGAGTGGTCGCTCCGCTCGGAAACAAAACTGACAGTAGAAGATATCGGTCCTCCCCGAAGTTTAGTCATCATTTTTTCAGTGGACCTGGGAGGACACCAAAACTGTAGACTACAGAAGATTCTTTGGGAGCACTGACTAGCGTTGTTATATTCTTACTTCCAGTGATCAGTCCCTGGTTCCATATAATAAAACTTGAAATGTAGATCATCGTACCTCTCCCTGGAAAGTCCAAACTCTGGAGGGTAACCTTTGGAGTGGTCGCTCTGCTCGGAAACAAAACTGACAGCAGAAGATGTTGGTCCTCCCTGAAGTTCAGTCATCTTCATTTCTTCCGTGGACCTGGGAGGAAACTACAACTGTAGACTACAGAAGATTCTTTGGGAGCACTGACTAGTGTTGTTATATTCTTACTTCCAGTGATCAGTCCCTGGTTCCATATAATAAAACCTGAAAAGTAGATCATCGTAGATCATCATACCTCACCCTGGAAAGTCCAAACTCTGGAGGGTATCCTTTGGAGTGTCGACTCATCACAGAAAAAGCATCTGCTCCTGAAGACCCACGTTCACTCATTGTCACGTACTTGGTGATTCTGAAACAGAACTTGGTGGTTTCAGAAGAATTTATCACAGCATGAGCACCATTGCTAGCAGATTCTAACCAGACATGCCAAATGGACAGTTTTATATATCCGCCACGGAAATATTTCACTCGTCCATCTTGGGTAACGGGCGCTAGAGAGTGTTTTCAGAGGCAACACCTTTTGCTCAGAACATCGTTTCCTGCCAGAAATGCTTTAAGGGACGTTCTCCGTTCCTCTTTTAAAGAGGAAATTGAGTCTTTTTCTGATAAAACTGCAGATATCGCCACGTCCACGGAGACCGCTTCACACGTCGTTATTGTTTTCAACCATTCAGACGCTTCCCGCTGACGTCACGTCTGCAGCTCCTGCAGCTCTTATCTGATTGGGTCGACAACATCATTGTCGGGCAAAATCGGTTGTGATTGGATCTTAGCAAGATGGATCTGCAGGATTTCAGAAATGAATCAGGCAGCTCCATCTGCTCTGCAAGGTCAAGCAGATTTTGCTGTTTTGCAAATTGTGTATTAGCACAATTCCTCAGTCAGAGTTGAACCAGCAACTAGGGCTAAAAGATTTATCGTTTTCTGATCGAAATCGCAATTTTAAACATCGTGATCATGTGATCGCCAAAGCTGTGATTTTTTTTTGCTCCTGACTGACCCAGGATCTGTTATATCAGCTGTTTCACACACACCTGTCTTTGAGTGTGAGACTGTTGGGAAAAATCCTTTTTTCCTTCGGATTGTTGTTGATTTTATTTAACTTGATATAATTACGGATATTTTGCGCTACATCATTTTTAAAAGTTAAGAGTCAAAGATAGACTCTTTTTATTCTTCAGTTTTTATAACTAAAAATACAATTTAAAAGGCTGGTTTAGAAAAAGCAGGAATGGGTGTTAGGTTTTGAGAAGAGTCAAAATGCGACAACTTATCGAAAAATCTTTTTTAAATTTTTTTTGCCCCTGTATTTATTTCTCATAATTTCGACTTAAATCTTAGAATTTTGACTTTCTTTATCAAAATTTCAACTTTTTATTTCAAAATTAAACTTTGACTTTTGTCATCTTAAAATTTTGACCTTAGATGACAAAATTTGGACTTTTTCCACATAATCTTAAACTGATTTCTTAAACCTCATAAGTTTCATCTCAAAATCTTGACTTTTTGTCTCAGAACTTTGTCTTTATTTCTATAAAGTTTCACCTTTTATATCAAAATATTGACCTTTTATTTAAAAACTTTAGACAATTTTTACCTTCAGTTTTTATTTTCATCCTCACTTTAGAGTAAAAGCTTTAGATGTTTCGATGGTTTGATGTAATTTTCTGTCAAGTTTGTAAATGTTACTGGACGCTGTGAAAACTTCACTTAAGCTTAATTTAAAGAAAATCGTGAATCCAATTGAAATCGCTGTATCTGCCACAAAAATCGCAATTAGATCTTTTTCTAAAATCCATCAGCCCTACCAGCGATGTATAAAACATCTGTTAGCTACAGTGGAGTGAACGTTTCACTTACCTTTATAAGAAAGAAACTGGACAGCAGGATGAGTTCACGTCTGAAGTGTTGAAAACGTCCATTGCTTGAGCCAACTATAAAGATCCTGAAACAGTAATTCAACAAACAACAAATTTAATCTGTTATCAAGCCAATATGACTTTTTACCGTGGACTAAGAGAAGAAACGTACCTGTTTTTGTTTGGACTTGTCTGGTTCTCTGGGTTTGAACTTCCGTCTTCTCTGTGAACACACGTTTACTTTGATCAACAGAAGTATTTTTTTAGGACGTCTTCACCAGATCTTATCCATCTAAGCTAAAACCATTTGTACAGTGTTTTAAAGCCATGTATGAGTCTTAAAAACTGTCCCAGATAATAAGAATTATTAAACCTACAGAGGATTCTGAACTTACTTTTGTGAAGTCTGTTGAAAAACTGGACATAATCTGGCTCTGATCAAGAAGTGACACCTGCAAAAACAGAAATAAAGTTACACTTCCTTTATTTTGGTTCTCGTTTACCTGAAAAACAGAAGTGAGTTAGTGAAAAAACTGGAAGCCGTGTGAGGTTTGATGCTCAAAAACAGCCATGCACTCGTGAACGATGCTGATGAAAGTGTCGATTTCTCTGTGGCTCGAGGACAAAGAAGTGAATTTTAGAAACAGTGAAGTGGAATTTGAAACGTTTCTCGAGGAATCTCAGAGCAGGAGATGTGAAGAGTTAGCTTCATCAATGAAAAAGGTAAAAAGTTGGGTATGAAATCCACCAATTTGTGATTATTAAATAGTAGAATTTCTTCTTATGCAAAGAGAAAATGATTCATATGTCGCCATGAACAAACCAGTGGAATAGAGCCATGAAAAAAATCAAATAAGATTCAATCAGAGTAAAGTTTTATAGTTAATATACGCAGATATTTACGATGTAGTTGAACTGGAAAGAGGGGAAAGTGAAATGAGGGACGTTAATCGTCTTGTGAGGTGAAATTTACCAGCTGAAGATGAACGATAGTTACAGAAAAAGGTACAAGTCGCCTGTTAACTTAACGTAACTGTTTTCACGTAACATCTTATTTTATTCCAGTATCATTTGACTTTTTGATTGTGAATAGTGACTTAATTACTATTTTACTCTTTATAGTTACAGTTTTAATCCAGAAATTGACTGTATTTCAAATTAAACCTCATCTACGACTTCATTTCCACCAAAATCTTCAGATATTACAACCAGATTCTGTCTTAAGTTTTGTAACCTTTGCCTGTATTTCAATTCCAATTATATCCAACAATCTATTTTGTCTTTAATCTCAAAACATAAAACTGAATCTTGATTTAACTCCTAAAATTACACTTTTACGTCAACTTCAATCTCGCGAGGTTACAACTTTATTTTGTACTTTAATTCATTAATTTATTAAATTTTATTACTTTTATTCCATAATTTTGTATTTATTTCTTATAATTTAGACTTAAATCTTAGCATTTTGACTTTTTATATCAAAATTTCAACTTTTTATCTCAAACATTGCCTTTATTTCAAAACGTAGACTTTTGTCATCTTAAAATTTTAACCTTAAATGAGAAAGTTTGGATTTTTTCCACATGATGTTAAATTGATTTCTTAAACTCCGGAAGTTTATTGACGTTTTGTCTCAGAATTTTGTCTTTATTTCTCAAAATTTTCACTTTTCATATTAAAATATTGAGTTTTTATCTCAAAGTTGGAAACAATTCTTACCTTCAGTTTTAATTTTCATCCTCACATTAGAGTAAAAGCTTTTGATGTTTCAATGGTTTGATGTAATTTTCTGTCAAGTTTGTAAATGTTTCTGTAAAATGTGAAAATTTCACTTAAGTTTGATTTAGAGAAAATCGTGAATCGAATGCCAGAAAAATCACAATTACATCTTTTTCTAAAATCATTCAGCCCTATTAGCAACTATCAAATTATTTTGACTTTAATCTCATTGATATAGCAATGACAACATTATTTCAATCTTGATCTTATGACATTTTTTTACTCCTTCTATTAACTTTTGTATTACACCTCTATTTCACATATTTTTTGAAAATTTTCAACTTCGATTCAAGCTCAATTTTATTTAATGTTATTTTTTTAATTTTTCCTTCATTTGACTTTACTTCCATTTTAATCTAGAAGACCACGACTGTATTCCCAGAAAATTTTAATTTTTAATTGCAATATGAAATGAAGGTGTTGGGGTTAAGGTTGAAGCTCAGCATTTCAGAGTTGAGCATTTGCTGCAAGGAAATGCTTGATGGTGAAATGGGGTGCTCAGCATTTCAAATGACAGGCGTTTTGCATTAAAGCCTCAGTTTCCTTTAAGTCTCTTCTTACCAACACAGCAAAAAGCTGCAGCTGTGGTCAGGGCACAGTGACCTTTGACCTCTGAGAACATCATGTGTCAGATAATTTGATTTCACATCCACAAAAACCTTGAGTTGAACAGAGAAAAAAGCTGAATCACCATGACTCAAGTTTCTTTCAGTATCAGTGAATCAAACAGTGAAGTAAACAGAAAAGGCAAGTGTGAAAACTCATCATCATACAAAACGCTGTTTCTCACAGAAGTGACGAACGTTATAGATAGTTACAGTGTTCAGGAGAAGAAAACAGCTTTATAGACTTAAAAAAACATAAAAAAACATTGTCATGTCTGCAGTGAGGTGTAATTGGGTTTGAATGGCCTTTAATTTACAGTGAACAAATACAGAAAGATAAAATGAATCCAAATCCTTTAATTGTCATTGCACAGTTTAAAATGAAATTGAGCAGCATCTGTGAATCACTCAGTAGTAAAATATAAAAATATATCAATAAAATATATTAAAATAGGTAATGATGAAGTGCAGTATCTCAAAATGACAAAAAAAGTCATGATTTAACCTTTTTATGATGTATTCTGAGTATTATTAAAACTCTCTGTATTTTTATTTACACTATCTAACATCTTAATGTCTACTTTTTTTTCTTAGTTTTTTTTTCAGTGTAATTCAAGCTTATGCCACCAGATGGCGCCATCTATCTATGGAGATGTCAGTGACAGTTCTGAAATCAAACCACGTGACTTGTCTGTTTCAAAACAACTTTGTCCCCTCCCTCTAATTTTGCAAATAACTTAAGCTGCAAGAAAAACAACTGATCGATTCTCACTTCCCTTTTTTCAATGTAAACACAGACAAGTAAACACTTAACTTTTCTAATTGTAACACATCTGTTTCACCGACTTATGAAAAGAAAGTGTTACATGATAAATCACATTATGGTTTCTGCTCATTTGTTTCCCTCTTTTCTGTCTTTCAGCACTTTTTATGGCACATTTTTGAAAAAATAAGTTTAAACTCCCTCCACAAAAATGTAACCTCTTGCTCTAAAACAACTTTTCACATTTATTTCTGCTGGAAATGTGTAAAGTAAAGAGGAGAAACTGACCTGTTAGTCCTGCGTCTGTACTCTAACAGTCCAGGAGACTTAACTGACGCAGTTTGAAATTCTCAACTTACTTTCACTTTCAGTCAGGGGGGTGTGGCCTGTTTTTATATCATTCAACATGCAGCCTTGAAATCATCCTTATCATGTTTGAAAGACACAAAATTCACGTAAAACCTTCATCAGACTCATGATCTAGTGGTGGTTGTGATATAACGTGCAGTTCTGACTCAGGTTTGATAACAACAGGGCTCAGTTGGAGCAGAAATAACAGATAAGGGTTAAAGCTTTATCTCCTGTCATCACCATGAAAGTTGCTCCAACGGTCTCTGCACAACCGCCAACTTTTCAGCGGGTAAACAACTTTGTCTGGCGGTTATTTCATGCTGCAGAAAGAAGCGTTTCCTGTTTCTAAAAGGCTGAACTTCCTCTCTAAACGTGTCTGAACGTGTCAGGACTTTCTGCTCCTACATTTATTATCAACTAATTCTAAAGATGTGACCTATTCTTAAAAGAGGAAAGATAGTTTCTTCATTTAGTGAATGAAGTTTAATTCAACCCTCTGATGCATGAATTATGAAAGTCAGTGTCAGGATTTTTCCCTTGGCATAAGGCATAAAAAAAGTTTTCTGTTTTTTCCCCAAACATTTGTAATTGAGCATTCAACAAAAAAATCTTCTCTTTTTGGAATTGTGTACTAGAGCTGAACAGTTTTAGAAAAAGATCTTATTACGATTTTTCTGGCAGATGCAGCGATTTCAATTCAATTCACGATTTTCTTTAAACCAAACTTTAGTGAAGTTTTCACAATTTACAGCAACATTTACAAACTTGACAGAAAATAACATCAAACCATTGAAACATCAGAAGCTTTTACTCTAATGTGAGGATGAAAATAAAAACTGGAGGTGAGAATTGTTTCAAACTTTGAGATAAAAGTAATATGAAAAGTGGAAATTTTGAGAAATAAAAACAAAATTCTGAGACAAAAAGTCAATAAACTTCCAGAGTTTAAGAAATTAATCTAACATTAAGTGAAAAAAATCCCAACTTTCTCATTTAAGGTCAAAATTTTAAGATGACTGAAGTTGAAGATAAAAAATCTATGTTGTGAAATAAAGGCAGTGTTTGAGATTTAAAGTTGAAATTTTGACATAAAAAGTCAAAATTTTAAGACTTATGTCAAAATTTTACAACATAAATACCAAATTGGACCAACCAGATCAGTGTTTGAGTGTTTTAGTAACACAGTAACATGTTCTGCTGCTGCTCTGTTGCACTTGAAACTTTTACGTGCTCACCTGAAACTTCAGCTCTTTCTGTTCTTCAATTTTTATAATAAAAACACAGTTTAAAAGTCCGGTTTAGAAATAACAGGAATAGGTTTTAGGGATTTGAGAAAAGTCAAAATTCTACTATTTATCTAAAAATCTCCTTAAAAATGTTTTTTTTTTTTAAACTTTTATCCTTTAATTTTGTACTTATTATGTATAATTTTGACTTAAATCTTAGAATTTTGACTTTTTATATGAAAATTTAGACTTTAAATCTGAAACAGTGCCTTTATTTCAAAACTTAAAATTTTTATCTTGGACTTTTGTCGTCTTAAAGTTTTGACCTTAAATGAGAAAGTTTGGACTTTTTTCACATAATGTTAAATTGATTTCTTAAACTCTGACAGTTTTTGACTTTTTGTCTCAGAATTTTGTCTTTATTTCTCAAAATTTCCACTTTTCATATTAAAATATTGACCTTTTATCTCAAAGTCAGAAACAATTCTTACCTTCAGTTTTAATTTTCATCCTCACATTAGAGTAAAAGCTTTTGATGTTTCAATGGTTTGATGTAATTTTCTGTCAAGTTTGTAAATGTTACTGTAAATTGTGAAAACTTCACTAAAGTTTGATTTTAAAAAAATCTTGAATCCAATTGAAATCGCTGTATCTGCCAGAAAAATAGCAATTAGATCTTTTTCTAAAACCGTTCAGCCCTACTTAGCGTCACAGGAAACTGTCTTTGTGTTATGAGGAGAAAAAAGTTAATGTAATGGGAAAATATTTGCAGCACTAGTGAAAAAGTTTTTGTGGCTACTATAAATACATTTATTTATTGTTTATTTGATGTGGGCATCACTAAAACATTGGACCAACCTGATCAGTGTTTGAGTGTTTTAGTAACAGTAACATGTTCTGCTGCTGCTCTGTTACACCTGTAAGAAGAATAAGAACAATGAAGCTTTTCCTGCTTCTTTCCTGCTTTTCTCTCTCTCTGTGAATAATTTCAGACACAAACTCAAACACACACACGGTCGTATTCAAAAAGGTTCAGTTTTAATCCGTAAATTATTCCACACGAACAGTCTGAGGGTTTTCAACTGTAAACCAAAGTCTGACATGAAACTAAACTCCATAAAAACAGGATGTTAATCAAAAATATCACCTCATTAGAAACATATGTACAAACGTTAATCCAGAAATTAAAAAACGCTGATTTCCTGTGAGTCAAATGAAACTGAAGGTTTGGCGTTTATGAAAAAGAATTCTTTTTTTTTTTTTTCTTAAACGTACAAATTTATCCTCATAAATGAGTGAACATGAACTTTAATCTGAAAAACTATACACACGTCACACTTTCATAAAAAACATAATTATGTATCAAACTGTTGTATGAAAACAAACTGATATAAACCAATGAGAAGGAGTTTGACGGCGTGATGATGTCATCGTCTTTCTTCATGTGATGAGCTGTTGGGACAAAAAGAAAAAGTGCTCAGGAATAAAATCACAACAACAAATAAAGAGTTAAACAGGTTTTTCTGGTGTGAGGAAAAACTTTAAAGTTTTTTTTTTTTCCTTGGGATTGTTGAATTTAATTTCAATTCTTTTTTTGATTATCGCTTTTTGAACTCTGTCTTTTTTTAAATTGTTTTGTATTTTATCTTCTTTCATTAGACACAATAAAGGATATTTAACACGACATCATTTTTAAAAAGTTAATAGTCAAAGATGCTCTTTTTGTTTTTCAGTCATTATAAGTAAAAATATGATTTAAAAAGTCCAGTTTAGAGAAAAAAAGAATTCTATTTTAAAGTCAGAAATTCAACTATTCATCTCAAAATTTTGCCTTTTATTAATAATGTCGTCTTTATTTCTCATAATTTTGACTTTTTATATCAAATGTTGCCTTTATTTCAAAATGTTAATGTTTTATCTCTAAATTTTGACCTTAAATGTGAAAGTTTAGACTTTTTTTTCCCGCATAATGTTAATTTGATTTTTAAAATTTGAACTCTTATCTCACAATTTTGACTTTTTTTCTCAAAATTTTCACTTTTTATCTGAAAAAATTGACCCTTTATCTAAAAGTTAGAAACAGTTCTTCCCTTCAGTTTTCATCCTGACATTAGAGGAAAACATTTTAAAGTAATTTTCTGTCAAGTTTGTAAATGTTACTGTAAATTGTGAAAACTTCACTGATGCTTGATTTGAAGAAAATCATGTTATTAGATCTTTTTCTAAAATCGTTCGACTCTGTTTATGTCAGGATGGAGAAAAGTGTTTGGTACTTTTCACTTTGTTGAAAATCAAAACAAAAAAATCTCATGATTTAAAGAAACTTTCACTTTCATTTTGAGTCATAATAATAAAACTAAGCTTCTACAGACGGTTCTATTAGTCAAATACTGTGATAAGAAATATATCAACGCTGAGTTATTAAAACAATATATATATTAAAGCAAAACCAAGACAGAAGATGAATAAAAAAAAAAAAAAAGTAATGATTACAGAGGAAAAATCCAGTGTTTGCTACTTCTTTTAGCTGCTGTTTAATTAAAACGGACAAGTTTCTGTGTTTTTTCAATATTTAACCTTAATATTCTCAATATTTCATGTCTAACTGCTCTTAAATGTTTTACATGGTTTTGTTTTGTCTTGTTTTTATTATTGTGTCGTTTCACTGGATGTTTTTTTCCTCTGTGAAGCATCTTTGAGTGTTCAGAAAAGGGCTTTATAAAAAAGATTTCCGCTGTGGTCTTAAATAGGACGACTGAAGAGGGACAGGAAATTTATGGTGGGGGGGCAGAGGCAGTAAACGGGCCGAGTGGAAGCTCAGCGACAGCTTCACATGAACCATGAGCTCAGACTTAGAGGTTTAATCTGCAGCTAAATTTAACGTCTGCTCTCAGTGAACTAGTGTTAGTTTCACTTTTGTGTTTATTTTAGAAACCACTGAATGTTTTAAAGCCTCAGCTCTTGATGCTTGTGTCAACACTGTTTTAGTTTCACTTCACATGATTGTTCATATTTCTCATCTTAATGGTGGAAGACTGATTTTTTAATCTTCCCTCTTTACTAAGGATGCAACGGTACGCAGCAGAGTATTGAACCATTCGGTCCGTGCAGCACGGTACAATACGCCCCAATGGACCGCGGTTTTTTCGGTTTAGTGATTAATTTTATACGTCTGCTTCACAGCCCCATCGTTCATGTGTGTGTGTGTGTCTGGACAGGTAAGAGAAACGCCCTCCCCCCTGAGAGATAATGTCCAATCGCTGCTGTGTTGCTGCTCACGCTCATACGCTGTTGTAACTGTAGCCGGGTCAAAGTGCATCTTAAGCCTCGTTTCCACCAAGCGGTTCAGTTCGGTTCATCTCGGTCTGGCATTTTGTTGCGTTTCCATAGACTAAAACCAGGACGGGTCCCCAAATAAGCGACCTGTACCGCTCCACTTTTCAGTTCCCTTCTGTTGGGGTACCAAGCCGCTCCAAACTGGCCCCAGGGGTGGGGCTATAATCACTGCAGTACGTTGATTGGTCAAAAGATCGGTAACTTCCCGTGAGACAGCGATAATAGAGAGCCTTCTCTGTCGCTGCCCCCACCCTCTGGAACACCTTACCACAACACATCCGAGCCTGTCCAAACCCATCCACGTTCAAAACCCTCCTCAAAACTCATCTTTTTAAAAGTGTTTTTAATGTCTAACTGCTTTTAAATGTATCCCATGGTTTTGTTTTGTCTTGTTTTCATTGTTATAGGTTATTATTTTTGTTATCATTACTGTGTTGTTTTAATTGATGTTTTTAATGTCTGTGAAGCGTCTTTGAGTATCTAGAAAAGCGCTCTATAAATAAAACTTATTATTATTATTATTATAAAGAACAACACACAACCCCGTACGCAGCCTTTCCTGAAACAAAGCTTCATTATATTATGGAATAAAGAGCCACAGCTGATCACAAAATAGAAGAGTTGCTGGATGTCCTCCATCTTTCTCTTTGTTTACAATGCCACAAATTTCTTCTTCGTTGTATTTATTCGCGGGGTAGACTGTGTAGCGCTGCAGTGACGTCACGCTGTTACGTAGCTGACGCAGCTCTCGATATCCGGCCCATCAAGCAGGGTACGGTTGGCTGTGGAAACGCGCACAGGATCAGGCTTTACAGATCTGACCCTTACCAAACTGCCTGGTGGAAACGAGGCTTATGGTTGCCAGGTCGGCCAATCATCAGCTACCCCGATCATCCGCTCCCAGTCAAAACACATCGACTTTTCTGCTTATTTTACTGAACACATATGGCAACACTTAGTGCGCCTCATACTTACAGAAGAGGAAGAGAAGGTGATAACTGAGAGGCATGTCTGAGTTTATGTTTCCCCAACTTTGTATTAGGTAAAAAAAAGTCAAGGATAAAAATGCACTTTTTCTTTTGAAATTCTTTACCTCTCTTCTTCTACGACTGCACAGTGTTTAGCAGTGGTAAAGGCACTTTAGCATTTGAAAGTCTTTTTTGTGTGCATTTTTGTTTACATTTTTTATTCATATTCAAGCAGTCAGGAAATAAGTGGCAACTTATCATTTGAAAGTACTATGTCAGTATCTGTTATCATGATAGAATCGCTAATATTATACAGTACACCAGTGTTACTATTATTTGTTTACTGTGAAATACAGTTTCTGCTGACGAGGAAAATAAAGGAATAATTTTGGAAGAAAAAATTGTTCTTTATGCACAAAATGTGTATGAAACTGAACCGAGGTACGGACCGTACCGTGGGTCATCTGTACCGTTGTACCTCTTTACGTTATTTCAAATAAAGATTAATCACAGCACGTCACTAAAACTTCAGCTTTGAGTCTGGTTTATTCTTGACGCGTCTGCTCAGTCCCTCTCACATGGAAAATTTTCTACCTGCTGTGGGGAGACGTGTAGACGATAAAGCAGCCGAGTGTCTGAAGCAGGGATGTCCAAACTAAGGCCGGGGGGCCAACTGTGGCCCGCGGTTATTTTTATGCAGCCCCCAACTTTCATCTTCCAATTTATTAAGTTTGTACCTTAAATTAATCATGTTTTAATTGTGTTCATTTACAGTTTCTGTCAGGTGCTTGAAAAAAAAAACATATCTAGTGACGTCTCACGAAGATTTGGACTGTGCACGGGCAAATTTAATGAAGCTAAAGCTCGGAGCAATTTGAAAAGTCAGAAATCACTGAAATTGGAAACTGGTTTTCAAACAAAGTATTCTTTGTTACTTTCACAGTGAATAAACACGTCAGTCAGAGCCGATCATTTTTTATTTTCAAATACGGCACTTTATGAAAAAAGTTTGGACACCACAGCTGTTTCTCAAGTGAGACTGAACAAAACGTGACGTCTAAATTTGCACAAATCTCCTTAAATTATAAGTGTTTGTGTTTTATTTTGTCTAGAGTCCCGAAAAATGTCTGATTTCAAGATATTAAAAGACAAAAATGATTCCTGAAATGCTTAAGAGTAAAAACTTTAATGGGATAAGAAAAATGAACTTCTTTTTTTGTTTCTTTTTAATTAAC
Source organism: Thalassoma bifasciatum (assembly GCA_008086565.1). Classification (NCBI taxonomy): domain Eukaryota; kingdom Metazoa; phylum Chordata; class Actinopteri; order Labriformes; family Labridae; genus Thalassoma; species Thalassoma bifasciatum. The sequence continues at coordinate 194,294 of RPOG01000678.1, read as the reverse complement.
ATTTTATTTCTTTTTCGATACATAAACCTTGAAACAGTTTTCTTAAGAAACTAAAGACGCATTTTTCTGACAAGTTGATGTGGCTCATATTAAGTCTTATACAACAATTTTAAATATCATTGTAAAGAAATTTGCCTGTCAGACTGAGAAACACGACAGAAACTTAAACAGGTTTCAGCTGCCGGACTGAGAGACGACTACTTTAAATACCTGAGCTTATAAAAAACTTTATCCACATTCTTAGTCTGTGCATGAACTGAAAGAAGGAGGTGAAACAAACTGTGCAGGCGCCGAAAAGTCAGTAACAAAGAGATAAAGATGCAAAAAGAGGAAGAGAAAGTTTGAGCGGTCAGTGTGTGAGAAACTTCAACACAACAAACTTCAGTTTAAAAAAGTCTGTTTAACAAGACTGGCTTGTCTGTGGCATTGTGGGTAAAAAGGCAGTCCACTGAAACAAAACAAAGAGGTGGAGATGTTTCTATTATCAGAAAACTCTTTATTTTACTTTACTGCGGCTGTGTCCTCTCCCACTCATGGAATTTCCTGCATTTCCTTTATTTCCTGTCTTTGAGTGAGGAAAGTTTGAGCTGAGCGCCCTCTGGTGGACAAAAGCTGGTAGTTTTACAGACTTTTACTTAAGGCTTTTTAATTTCAACCTGACAAAAGTGATGTTAAAAAAAAATCTAAAACATGTTCTCGAGATGTTGTGGTGTATTTTGTGTGTGTGTACTCACAGATTTGACCGTCTGTTTGATGTAATCCTTCTTGCCGCTCAGATCGTGGTCTGGATAAGTATCAAACACCTAAAAATGCACAAAAAAAACCCAAGTATTTGTTCATTAATCAAGAAGAAAGTCAGAAAAAAGTTTAAGTGTGACACATATGGCCCTTTTCCACTGACTCGTCTCAGCCCCACTCTACTCGCCTCTACCCGGTTTGTGTTGTGTTTCCATTAGCGCGGTACTACGCGTCAGACGCCAGTTTTTAGTACCTACTCTACCCTGGTTCTAAGCGAGTAAAGCTGATACTAAAAGGTGACGTGGACGGACTGCCGGTCACTCATTGGTCAGAGAATGTCGTCTCTGCAGCTTCTGACTCTGAACAAATCACTTACAAGAGGCAAAGGAATAAGTCAGCGACGGGTTTTTAATGACATTTAAACCTGACGGCACAGAACCAGACTGAATGAAGACAAAATACAGCCCTAAAATGCTCCNATCAGTCCATTAATCCACAGGGAACCAAAAAGGAAAAACCAGTTCACAGAAGAATGATTGATCAACAACAAATCTCTGCTATACCAGGCCCAAAAATCAAAAATTAAAGTGATCTCACTGGATCCAGGGAAGAGTTGATGTCAGGAAGCAGCTCCTTCGTTTTCCTCCGCGTGCAGCAGCACCAGGCTGTTGTTTACCTCCGTTGTCATGACGACCCACATTGAGCCGCTGTATTACTTTAATGAAATCTTTTTAAAGCTTTGTTTTTTCCTTTAAAGACCACGGTGGCACATCTGTTAGTACAAAATGATGTTTGTGTGGCGTTATAGATGAACATGCACGCACTTCTGCGCAGCACTTTAGCGCAGCTGTGTTATAAGATCCACGCCCACCGTGAGTCTGTAGTCGGGCTAGAGGAAAAGAACCAAACCCAGTAGAGACGAGTAGAGTAGAGCTGGAATTGTATCGAGGAATAGCACCATAACTGTTCATGTCCTACAACATGTTTGTTTAAAATCAGAGAAGATAGGAACCTGGAAATAATCACACAACAAAATCGCAATTAGATTATTTTTGCAGCTCATTCAGAAATCTAAGCAAGTCATTCTGTCTTATTTGTAGTAAAAAAATTGTCTTATTGTTCTTAATTTGAGCCACATTCACCAGACCAGGTCATAAAAACGTCTTATTTCAAGTTTTTTTAAGACAAAAATGAGGCGTAAATTGCTTGTAACAAGTCAAAAAAATCTGCCAATGGGATAAGACGAATTCACCCGGGAAGTTTCTTGAAAGTATTGGCAGGTTTTTTTTTCACTTGTTACAAGCAATTGATGCCTCATTTTTGTCTTAAAAAACTTGAAATGAGACATTTTTATGATCTTGTCTAGTAAATGTGGCTCAAATCAAGAATAGTAAGACACATTTGACTAAAAATAAGACAGAATGACTTGTTTAGATTTCAGTTTTTGCAGTGAGGTTCCTAATCTCGATGGGACCATCCTGGTTAAATAAAGGTTGAGTGAATAAAGTAAATAAATAAATGAAGACAGGAGTCTGTGTTTTCGTCTCCTCACCCTCTGACAGATCTGCTTCATGGTCATCTCCTCCAGATTCGCCTCCTTCAGCAAACTCTGCACCGTCTCCTTCAGCTGCTCGTCTGTCGGAGCTTTTTTGATCATTTTGATGAGCGGCTCGTCGTCGTCTGAGCTGTCCTCTGCTGCTCCGACAAAAACAAACAAACAGACACGTAAGAGGAGAATTTAGAGCTATAAAAAGAGTCAAAGCTCTCACCACGTCTCCTCCCTCACCTGTGTTTGTGTTGGTTTTGCTGTTGCTGCTGCTGTCGGCTTTCTTGGTTTTAGCCGCAGGTTTGGCCGGAGCCGCTTTCTTCTTTTTAGGCTTTAAAAGAAACAAAAACGTCGTCAAAAATTCAAACACAAACCCAGAGAAATACGTCTTCATGAGTCGTGTGTTCACCTTCTCATCAGGTTCACTCTCTGCCTCAGACTCCGACTTGTCTGAAACGTCTTTCTTCACTCGTTTCTTCGGAGGACCGCTCTTCTTCGCCGGCGTTCGCTGCCTCTTCGCCGGAGCAGGTTTCTTTGGAGCAGGTTTCCCTTTGCTGGACTTTGATTTTGGAGACTGAAACAGAACAACAGCGATTATTATTTCCTGTATTGTAATTGTGATTTTTTTTTATTTCTAGGTTCCCACCTTGAAAGTTTTTAAACAAACTCATTGTAGAACATGAACAGTTTCATTAATTACAGCACAACAACAACAACTCACTACCACTACAACTGGGACTGATTTTTACACATTTAACCACTTTTATCTTCTTTTTTAACACTTTTGAAACATTTTTTGATACTTTCTCACTATTAAGTATGTGACGTGTCACATGCATGGGTGCCAAGAAATGTGTATGATGTATGGGTGTAAAAAAATAAATGAATGTATGACAACCGAAATTATATAAGTAGGATGTGTCGTAGAGGAAGGGGTTGGTTTGTCGGAGAGAGTTACCGGGAAAGCAAAGGTGGAAAAGAAAAAACGGGACACGAATTCGGACTATGTGCTCTAAAAGTGACTTATGATATAAAACTGTAAACTGATTTTCACGGTCGCCGATAAGATACGCTGAATTTGTGGATGTTAAACGGCTGCACTCCTCCTGCTGACGCGGAGGAGAACAAAGAGGCTGTTTGCCGACTTTTCTTTTACATGGAGATCCAGTGAGATCGTTTCTTTTTTTTGTATTTTTGCTTGGCCTGGTATACCAGAGATTTTTGTTTGATTGATCTTTCTTTTTGGACTGTTTCCTTTTGAATTTCCTTGTGGATTATGGAACATTTACATGTGTAAAGACACTTTTTTTTAAGTCACTTTTCACTCTTTTTTTGCCACTTTGGGATAATTATCTTTGATACTTTCTCACTATTTTCCAGGTTCACCTACCATTTCGTGCCAATTTTTGATGGTTTTGCTGTTTTGTTTTTTTTCCCCCATCTTTCAGTGTTTTTCGTCATTTTTTAAAACCATTTTTGCTTCTTTTTAGTATTTTTCTAAGTTTCCTCCAAAATTTTTCTTGCTAATTTTTGTAGCTTTGGTCACTTTTCACCATTTTTTTGCTACTTGTTGAGTATTTCTTGGTTTTATTCCAATTTAAAAGCCAATTTTTGCTGCTTTTTTTGCTGTTTTTACAATCTCAAACTAAGTTTTATAGCTACTCTTTGCTATTTTTGCCTCTTTCCTCCACTTGTATAGTTTCTTTAGTAAAGGTAGATTTTAACAGTTTGTCTCATTGGTTGAGTAACTCTGGTGTAGAAGAGAAAACATCTGCTGCAAAAGCTGTAGCTGATATTTAGACACATTTCAGGTTATAGAAATATTTCACTGCCTATGATTAGAATATTGAGATTCAATCTAATTGAGCCCTAATCAGAACCAGGAGATTTATTGAAATAAAACACTAAGAACGATAAATTCTGAAACTCAACCTCCTCTTCATCATCATCATCATCGTCATCATCGTCCTCTTCTTCGTCTGAAGACTCCTCAGTCTTGTCGGACTGATCCTCCTCTTTCTCTGAGGCTTTGTCTTCTGTGTCCGACCCCTCGGCCTCGGCTGAAGCGCCCGCCTTCTCGTCTTCTTCATCGTCGTCTTCGTCGCTGCTCGAGTCCATGACGATTGCTTTGGACTTGCTGCCTGTTTTGGATTTTTTGGGACTGGACGAAGAACTTCGGGGTTTGGGTTTGCTCTTCTTCTTTTTAGAGCTGGACTTGGAGTCGTCACCGGAAAGTTTCTTTTTTGATTTCCTCTTCTTCTTCACGGGTAAACGCTGCAGAGAGAAAGAGAAAACCGTCAGTTTTTAGCTGTGGAAATGAAACTGAAGAAAGATTTAAAAGTTCTCCACTTACTTTGCCGCTGTTTTTTGGTGCGATGAGGAAAGTCATGATCCTGTCGACCAGATCTGAGTGAGTTCCTTTCTTCTCCAGGTCCAAAACCCCGCAAACAACTTTCAGTTTGGAGTTTGTGAAGTTTGTATTTCTGCGTTTGACAGAAAAAAGAGAGAGGTTGCCTAGTTTCTGCCTGTTAAAGGGAAGTTTTTCCTCTCCACTGTAACTTTCTAAAAGCTGCTGCAAAGTTCTGAACTCATGGTGGATCAACATGAGATTCTTTATCCTGTCTTGATGTTGGGTCTGTTAATAAAATAATAAAATACTTGAACATTAACAGCTATCAACCTGCTACTACAGGAGCACCAGAGGGACAAAATAAAGACTAAAAAAGGACAATATTTGAGAGAAACTCACTTGAGAAGCTTTTCCCTTTTTTTGGCGTACTGTTCGCTGTCTGCGTCGAAAGGAAAGCCGTTAAACAAGCGAAGGTTCTTCTTTATCGTCGCCATCTGCGGAAAGAATTTTTTATTAAAAAGAGTTATTTAATAATTTAATACTTCAAAGTGAACATTAACAGAGTACCTGCAGGTTTCAGTAAGTCAAATTCAAGACTTTTTAATGCCACTTTGAATGAAATTTAAGACCAAAAGCACATAAGGGTCAATGAGGTGACGTCCCTTTTTTTGTGTCCGAGTGCAGTATTTCCTTCCATCATGAATTGAGTATTTCATCACATTTATTTCTTTATTCTATGAAACCTGTGTTATTTGAACACATCTTTAAACTATTAAAATATAACATGTTTTTTTCTGTTTTGGTTCCTCAAACCCCCAAAATGTCAGATGGTGCAACCGTCCTGACAAGTATCCACAGTAATTAAACTCGAAAAATTGAATGTCAGTTATTGTAAATGGAAATTAAAAATACAGTGGCATTATTTTATGCTTGAACCTTTTTAAATAAAACATTCTTTGCAAATAAAAAGAATTTTAAAGCTGTTGAGAAATGTCAAAAACTTTTGTCCCGTAATTTTCACCTTGTCAAATGTCAGGGTGGTGCAACCGTAACATTAGACTTTTATTTTAAAGTGAAGAGAATAAAACAGGAAACAGGAAACTGCATCAGCCAGAGGAGCCCAAATGACATTTGTGACCAAGTGGAAAAGTTTGTAGATTTCTCTGAAATACTGATAAAAAAGCTTTTTTCACTTCATTGGTGACTGGAACAATTTCCATGTCAGGTGGAACAACCAATGTAATAATGTGAAATGTTATTTTAACATCAAATTATTTATCTTATCCACAAATAAAAGAAATGAAACACACAAAATGAAAATGTATGAGTCACTACAGACACTTGAGAGATACTTGCCAATAATTTCACACAGAAAAAATAACAGGAACATATAAATATATTTTCATATATTTGGTTGCTCCACCTGACATTTTTGGGTGCTCAAATTAAAAATACTAAAAAATAATGAACCTAAAAACTTTGAAATGTTGGTCAACTACTGAAATCTGTTAGAAAACATAATTCTTCTCTCAGAAATATGTTTTTAGACCCTCTTTTTGTCATTGACACATAAATATACTCGATGCTTGGGGGATCCTGCTGTTTTAATCATAACGTGTCTCTAAGAGAGTCCTTCAAGTTGTTGTTGCTGTTTCTTGAACAGAAAGTGATTCTCTCTGATTAATGGCTGCGTGTTAAGTCCAAATAGTGACCCAGGATGCAGGTAAAAATCAATATTCGCAGCTTTTAAGACAATTTTCAGTCCTGCAAAAACAACAACAACAAATCCTGACAAATTTAAGACCTTTGATTAATTTATTTAAGACCAGAATATAACATTTGAATGAATTTAAGACTTTTCAAGACTTTTTAAGGATGTGTAGGAACCCCGATTAAGAGACCTATTTCACTTTGTAATCACCTGGAAATGCAGATTTAAGGATGATGGTGATCACAATAAAACCTTCCTTAGCTGTAAAGGAGTGCACTTTAATATCCTGCACCACTGTTACCTGCCACAAATCTTTAATTCTGCATTTTTCCCCCGTGTAAAAGTCATTAAAGTCAGTAAATAAAGTCTGTTTGTACCTTTCCAGGTCTGTCGAACAGGATGGTGTGCAGAGGTTTCAGATCAGCTGGTTTCATCTTTGTGATCTGGTAACCAGAGCGAGGAATGTCTCCTAATTTATCTCCACTTCCTGAAAACAGCAGCATAAAAACAAACATATTACTCATCAAATTATCATAAAAACACGCCTGAATGGGGAAAATTTATTGTACAAATGCTTCAAAATTAGTCAGACAGAGTTAAAAAAGTCACCGTCTGCAATCTTCAGCTTCTCTTTTTGTTTTGGAGCCTGGAAATCGAGCCTCTCCACCGTCTTCTTCGCTCTTTTTCCTTCCAGGATTTCACCCACAGCTGCATCAACACAACGAGAATCAACAAAGATAGAAAATAAATCAGATTTACTCAGATCTGCAAAATTAAAAAGCACAAACTCTGCTCTTCATTGTGTGACAGCAACAAACATTTCAGGAAGCAGAGAAGCTCACACTTTATCTGATTATCTAAAGCTCTAATCATCACTTTCATTCACGTCGATATTTTTAATTTACCTGATATTTTGTTGATGCTTTTGTTCGGACTCGACGTTTCTTCCTGCGACGTTTCCTGTTGGTCCTCCACTTCTTCTTCTTCTGACGCCGCAGGACTGTCCATCGCTTCCTCCGCCACCTCGCTCATGGTTTCAGCGTCTCAGTCTGTCAACGAATCGATCGCTTCTAAAAACAGAAAACAGAGGATCAATAAAAATCACAAACAAGCTGCTTTTCCTGTGAGAATAAAACAGGTGAGAAATATTTGATGTGTCAAGTTTCATGACATAAACAAAACAATGTTTGTCTGTTACTGTGGAGCAGTTTGATCAAATATGGTCTGTGCCTTTAAATCAAAATATTTTCAATAAGCTCTTCTTAAACTGTATTAGCGGGTGTTTATTAAAATAATTATATGCTTCTTCTTCCTTTTAATATCACAATAATAATGGGTCAATGACAAAAAGAGGGTCTAAAAACGTATTTTTTAAAAAGTTCTTTGAAAATGGATAAAAACATATTTCTGAGAGAAGAATTATGTTTTCTAACAGATTTCAGTAGTTGACCAACATTTCAAAGTTTTTAGGTTCATTATTTTTTAGTATTTTTAATTTGAGCACCCAAAAATGTCAGGTGGAGCAACCAAATATATGAAAATATATTTATATGTTCCTGTTATTTTTTCTGTGTGAAATTATTGGCAAGTATCTCTCAAGTGTCTGTAGTGACTCATACATTTTCATTTTGTGTGTTTCATTTCTTTTATTTGTGAATAAGATAAATNGCAAAGAATGTTTTATTTAAAAAGGTTCAAGCATAAAATAATGCCACTGTATTTTTAATTTCCATTTACAATAACTGACATTCAATTTTTAGAGTTTAATTACTGTGGATACTTGTCAGGACGGTTGCACCACCTGACATTTTGGGGGTTTGAGGAACCAAAACACAAAAAAACATGTTATATTTTAATAGTTTAAAGATGTGTTCAAATAACACAGGTTTCATAGAATAAAGAAATACATGTGATGAAATACTCAATTCATGATGGAAGGAAATACTGCACTCAGACAACAAACATTTTATATTTAATATACTCTTTACATATCTTAAATCTTTTAAAAACTATGCAGAATATTGAATTGACTTTTCCTTCATGTTTAAGTCCTCAAACTGGGCTTTAAAACATTAAATTTCACTCTCTAACAACAGTTGATTGTAAAAGCAGCAGAAATTTGAATGAGGTTTGGTTTGTTACAGAAACAGTTTAATCTCATATTTACCAACATTTACTTTCAGTTATGACACTAAAGTCACTTAGTATTCATTTTTATCTCCATAAAACTAATATAGTATGAGTCTGGGCCCTGTTATTAATAATTCGGCTCATATTTAGGTTTATTTTTCTGTCCCTGTTTTTCACATTAAAGCTTTTTTTGTCTCTTTATAATAAACTGAGCAGCTTCGCGCGCGCTGCAACTTTACATCATGTCAACATTAGCCCGTTAGCTCACACTGTAGCTCCACTGTTATTCACATTTATGACTTTATAATCTCTGCTGTCACAGTGTTTAATGACCAGTTATGAGTTTTTTGGTGTTTAGAGGCTTAATTTAGTGAGAAAACGCTTCGTTAACGTTTGTATCAGGAGGTTTCAAACATTAGCAGCTTCGTGCTAATACTGACGTCAGCTGCCTTTACGTTCACAAATGAGCGTAAACTGACGTTAGTGACGTTTTAAAACTGAGCGGAGAAATCTTCACTTATAATCTCTGTAAGTCCAGACTGTAAAAATCCACCTGTGTTTAAAAAGCAGAGGAAACTTTACCTGTTTTTGCTCGTGTCCGTGTTTGCTTTTTGTTTTTGACTTCACGATGGCGGTTTCTCTAAGGGGCGGGGACTGGACCCAACCCGCTCCTCTGATTGGACAGAATTACTGTGACGCAGAGTTTTCCTCGTGTTGTGATTGGTGGAGTCGGGGAGTTGGTGCTACCAGCTGTCAACAATGAGAACACGGAGGAGCTGTAAAAAAAAGGGAATTGATTTAAAATGAAAAAAAAGGAATTGATTTAAAATGAAAAAAAAGGAATTGATTTAAAATGAAAAAAAAAGGAATTGATTTAAAATGAAAAAAAAGGAATTGATTTAAAATGAAAGAAAAGGAATTGATTTAAAATGAAAAAAAAGGAATTGATTTAAAATGAAAAAAAAGGAATTGATTTAAAATGAAAGAAAAGGAATTGATTTAAAATAAAAAAAAGGTAATTGATTTAAAATGAAAAAAAGGTAATTGATTTAAAATGAAAGAAAAGGAATTGATTTAAAATGAAAAAAAAGGAATTGATTTAAAATGAAAAAAAAGGAATTGATTTAAAAAAAAAAAAAAAACTGGATTCAATAACAAAAAAAAGAGTGAAAGAAAATAAATAAAACTGGATTCAATAACACAAAAAAGAGCAAGAGTGAGAGAAAATAAATAAATAAAAGTTGATTCAATAACACAAAAAAAGAGAGTGTGAGAAAAAATAAATAAAACTGGATTCAATAACACAAAAAAGAGCAAGAGTGAGAGAAAATAAATAAATAAAAGTTGATTCAATAACACAAAAAAAGAGCAAGAGTGAGAGAAAATAAATGAAACTGGATTCAATATTAAAAAAAGGAGAGAGATTGAGAGAAAATAAATAAAACTGGATTCAATATTTAAAAAAGGAGAGAGAGTGAGAGAAAATAAATAAAACTGGATTCAATAACAACAAAAAAAAGAACGAGAGTGAGAGAAAATAAATAAACGATTCAATAACAAAAAAAAAGAGAGAGTGAGAGAAAATAAATAAAACTAGATTCAGTAACAACAACAAAAAATAGAGAGAGTGTGAGAAAATAAATAAAACTAGATTCAGTAACAACAACAAAAAATAGAGAGAGTGAGAGAAAATAAATAAAACTTTATTCAATAACAAAAAAAAAGAACGAGAGTGAGAGAAAATAAATAAAACTAGATTCAGTAACAACAACAAAAAATAGAGAGAGTGAGAGAAAATAAATAAAACTTTATTCAATAACAAAAAAAAAGAACGAGAGTGAGAGAAAATAAATAAAACGATTCAATTACACAAAAAATAAAAACAAAAAAATGAAGCAACACGAAAAAAACACTAATAGACAAAAATTAAAGTGAATTTAACAAACAAAACAAAACAAAATAAGATAAAATAAATTGACAAAGAAAATGGAATTTAACTTAATTCAGTTGGGAAATAATCAAAACATACCCAAATTTAAATAAATAAAGGAAAATAAATCTAAACACACTTCAGCAGAATTTAGACAAATCTTAAAGAATAATAACTTATAAAAATAGCAAAATAAGATTGAAAAAAATCCATAAATCATATTATAAAGTTGATTTTATTTCAATTAAAGGAATTTAAAGAATACACCTACGGAAAAATACAAAAATAATGAAAAAAAAAGTATCAAAAAAGATTTAAGAAAAAAAAAAAAAAAGGTTGGAAGTTTGATTTAAAGGAATATTCAGTTGAACTTTATGTTGCTTGATAAATACAAATGTAACAAATCAGATTTGTCGAGTTAAACAGAATACCAAAACAGTTATTAAATATAAACAAATAAACGCATTAAACTTACAAAATATTGAATTGAATAATTATATCAAAAAAGACTTCAGCAAATTATTAGAAAGACAAATATAAGGTATTAATTTAGTCCCAAAAAGTTCAAAAACTCAATATGTAACAATAAATTTTATTTCAGGTAATTGGGAAAATGACTTAAATGAACTTGTTGTATTGACAAAACTTTTTGTGTTGAATTAAAGTCCATAAATAAGTTCAAAAACAGAATATCTGAATGTTATAATTAGTTTAATGATGTGAGGAAACACCCAGAGCTTCCTGTGGTTTTGGTGTTTGTGTTTCCTGCCGTTATTTTCTGTTGTGTCTCAAACTCTTTCAGCTTCTCAGTCACTGATAACACAACGGACAAAACCAAGCTCGATGTTTTTTTCAACCGTCCAACTAAGTTAAGTGTTTAATAACATAAAATTTTGTTCTACATTAAAACGTAAACATGCAGCTTTGGATACATTCTGTATTTTCAAATTCAAACTGAGATAAATTATTTGCAGCACGCGTAAATGTTTGTCAAATAAAACCATCTGTTAAAGATAAAAGAGGCCAGAGTTCATCTGAGAGCAACAGATAAAAACTTTATCAGAGGAAAAAAGAGTCAGTGTTGTTCTCTGTTTCAGCCACTAGATGGCAGCATTTCTCTAAAAGACAAAAAAAGCTGAACATTAAACATCTGGCAGGTTTGGATTTCTTAAAGTGCGGTTAATGTCACTGTTTTTAATCTAAATTCTCATATTTGCCATGTTCTGTTATTATTTTATTGCAATTATCATCATGTGCTCCTAAACTTCAACTGTAAACTGCAGGAACAAGAGGATTATTACAATATCAACTTATTATTTGCATCAAGTACTTTTAAAAATCCTATGAATGCCCATTTTTAAAGGGGGGGAAAAAACTGAAATAATGAGTCAAACTGACTACTTTTTGTTTTGTAAATGAGACAAAAAAAAATCAAAATTGTGAGTTAAAAAAACATAAACAAGTAACTATGAGTAACAAAATTTCAATATTGAGATAACAGTTTTAATTGAGTAATAAAACTGAAAATTAAGGCTTGAAATAAATGATTTTGAGTATAAATTACAAGTGAAAAGTTCATTGATACAATCAAAAAATGAAGTAAATGAATATTTAGGAATTAAAAATGTTATTTCGACATAAAACATTAAATTTATTTTTAAAAAATGATTGAAACAACTGAACAAAAACTCAAAACAATGAGATGAATTCTTGTAAATATTGTATAGAAATTAAAAATTGTAACATAGAACCCAGAAAGTATGTAAAAGGAAGTTAACTAGGAGTTGAAAAGTTGATATCATGAGATGGAAATCTAAAATAATGAAAAAGTAATCCAAAATTATGAGGTAAAAATTCACAAATATGAGATAGAAATTCAAATGTATCATATAAAAACTCACAGTGGTAATAAAAAAAGGCATAATTACGGGTCAAAAAGTTGAAATGATGAGATGATGAGTCATGATAATGAGGAAAATTCAAATGTTGATTAATTATTATGAGGTAAAATGCCATGGTTAAAGGATAAATGTTATGATTATAAGTTGCTGAGTTATTCTGTGATGGATCTTTATGTTTCTTAGCTTCGTCTTGAGCGTAAAAAGATTTCTGTGATGAGAAAACTCAGCATAATTTAGATTGAGGACGCTATCTAGTGGTTGGAAAATTCCCCACTAATGGTGAAAACAAATATTTATTTCAGTTTGCTGAGCTGCAGGAACAACTCAATAAAAACCAAACTGATAAACTCTTAATCTGAGCACAAATTTCCAGATTCAAGAAAAATAAAAGCTAAAAACATTTCTCGGTGCTATAACAGAAACTGAGGGAAAAGTAAAACATCAAAGTCTTTAAGTCTTTGGAATAAATCCAGTTCATTGAAGGAGAAAATCATCTCTCATGTTTGTGTCTCCTCCTCCTCCTGTGTGGCACTGATCGCCCCTCATACCTCCTCCTCCTCCTCCTCCTCCTCTTCTTCGCTCTTTCAAACCTCAAACAGCTCAAAGCAGAAATCTGAAGCTGCAGGAGCTGCTGCGTCTCTGCACACCTGAGAGTTTCTACACCTCCATCAGCATGTGATCGCTTCTTTGGAAAAGTGAAACAACTTTTAAACACGAGGAGGAATTAAATCAAAGAGGATGATGATGGTAAAAATCTTTTCCAGTTAGATCAGGTGAGTTCTTCTTCTTCTTCTGTCTTATATGAGTCTTGTAGGAATTAGATGTTTGACATGAAGTAATTTGTTTTTCTCAGTCGCTTTGGTGCATTTCTCAAAACAATTAGTGAAAACTGCAAAAACTGGTTAATAACCTGAAAAATGTGTCACTTGCTCAAAATGTTCATTCCTCGAAAGCAAATACAGATTTGATATTAATCTAAAGCAGTGGTTCCCAACCTTTTCTGACTCAGGGCCCACTTTTAAGTCTTCAAAATTTTCCCACCTCCAACCCCATAAATATAGAAGCCACATGATGCCTGTCAGGATACTTTTATATAATACATAAATATTTATACATGTTTAACCTTTGGGATACCAAATTTACTGGCAGGAGCAAAAAAACAAAAAACTTACCCCTAAACGACAAACCATTCAAACCATTTCTCCAATCCAAAACCTGAAAAACCTCAGTCTCAAGTTTCCCACAGTACCTGAATGTGTCATGACGTCAACAACCTTCGTTAACCAAGCAGAAAAGACAAGAATTTAACTAACATCACCTTGATTTTCATGTCTACTTCAAAATTTATGGAAAATCAGTGGTTTGCTTTAGTTAAATTCTGAAAAAAACTAAATATTCTATGTTTTTTCTGCTTTCATCAAGCCCTAAATGATGAATCCACATCATATATTTGCACTTCAAAAATCGTCTGAGTTTAGTCTTGACTCAGTGGATCAAAATGAGACCACGGTGAGTTAAAAATGTGATGGAAGCAAAAAAAATGGCCAGAAACTATTTGGTATCCCTGGAATGAGTTTTTACATTTAAAACATTATTCTGTATGTTTTTATCCTTATGTAAACACCCCTCCAACCCACCCACACACACACGTTCAAACTAAAATCAAACTACTTTGGAAACGATTTTGGGGCCCACCTGCAACACCTTTGCGGCCCACCAGGGGGCCACAACCCACAGGTTGGGAATCACTGATCTAAAGGGTTCCTTCTTTTTGTTCCCAGAGAAGTTCTTGAGGTCATTCTGGTTCCATGTTCCCCCCCTCGTCCTCCACCATGAGCCTCCCCTCCAGCTCGGCGACGTCCACAGAGTTTTTCAGCGACAGGACGTCCCCGCTGTCTCTGGACTCCAGCGTTTTCTTCAGCGAGACGCCGGCGTCCTGCGTCGGAGACCCGCTCGACGTGTTCGTGGTTAACGTGGGAGGAAGTCGTTACGTTCTGTCTCAGGAGCTGCTGGCGGCTTATCCCGAGACACGACTGGGGAAACTGGCGTGCTGCAGCCGGGACTCGGCGCTGGAACTGTGCGATGACGCCGACCTGCTGGAGAACGAGTTTTTCTTCGATCGCAACTCTCAGGCTTTCCAGTAGGTGGAGCTGTTTAACGTCCTGTTACAAACTCAATTCTAATGAAGTTTGGTTGTTGTGTAAAAGGTAAATAAAGACAGAATACAATGATTTATAAATCCTGTTGAACCTATTTTCAATTGATTAAATCTCAAAATCAAGATATTTAGTGATCAAACTGATAAACTTCATTTTTGTGAACTGAGGACACAAACTGTTGAAGTCTAATAGTCTAGTAGCTGCACTCTTCTACTACGGAGCCACGCTGTTGTAACAGGAGCAGAATGTGTCTTGGTTTCATTGTGTTGCTGAAATAATCAGGGACGTCCCTGAAAAAGACAAAGTGTCTTGGATGGCAGCAGATGTTGCTCCAAAACCTGTTTGTACCTTTCAGCATTAATGCTGCCTTCACAGATACTGGGACANCCATGATGCCATGGGGCACTAACACACCCCCATACCATCACAGATGCTGCTTTTGAACTTTGCTCTGAGAACAATCCTGATTGTCCTTTTCCTCTTTGGCCCAGAGGACACCACGTCCATGATTTCCAAAAAGAGTTCTGCGGCGTTTGTGTGTGTTGTTGATGTGTGACTTTGTCTTTGCATGGTAGAGTTTGAACTGTCACTTGTAGATGTAGTGATGAACTGTGTTAACTGACAATGGTTTTCTGAAGTGTTCCTGAGCCCACGTGCTAATATCCTTTACACAATGATGTGGGTTTTTAATGCAGCGCCGCCTGAGGGGTCAAAGGTCACGGCCATTCAATGTTGGTTTTGGGCCTTGCTGCTTACGTGCAGAGATTTCTCCAGATTTTCTGAATCTTTTGATGATATTATGAACTGTAGATGATGAAATCCATCAATTCCTGCAGTTGGACAAAGTTGAGAAACATTGTTCTTAAACTGTTGGACTATTTGCTCACGCAGTTGTTGACAAAGTGGTGAACCTGGCTCCATCTTTGCTTGTGAAGGACAACAAATATCTTGTTCTCGTAGGGGGCTCAATTAAATACAGGTCAAACAGGATTTGTAAATCACTGTATTCTGTTTTTATTCATGGTTTACACAACTTTTCAGTCAAGTGCTCTGTACCTGACCACCAGGTGGAGCTGTTTCAGACCTTTAATGTGTCACCAATAACTGAATGAATGTTTGTGTTTCCGTCGTCAGGTACGTGATGAACTATTACCGTACGGGTCACCTTCACGTGATGGAGGAGCTGTGTGAGATTTCCTTCCTGCAGGAGATCGAGTACTGGGGCATCGACGAGCTTCGCATCAAGTCTTGCTGTCGCGAGCGTTATTACCGCCACAAGGAGCAGAAAGAGTCTCTGGATGTACGGCGGGAGTTTGAAGCCGAGGAAGACGATGAGGACTTTGAAGGCGCCACCTGCCCGGCTCTCCGGCGCCGCCTTTGGGACCTTCTGGAGAAACCGGAATCATCCCGCGCTGCTCGAACCTTCGGCTCGCTCTCTGTTTTCTTCGTGGTGGTTTCGGTCGTCAACATGGTTCTGATCTCTCTGGACCTGGAGGAGGATGTCGGTGTGAGCGGCGTTGGCGTGGCTGCTCCGCTGCTGTTCGACGCTCTGGAGTACGTGTGCGTGATGTGGTTCACGGGCGAGCTGGCGCTTCGGTTCGTCTGCGTCCGGGATAAGTGTCGCTTCAGTCGGAGTATCCCCAACGTCATCGACCTGCTCGCCATCCTGCCGTTCTACGTGACGCTGGCGGTGGAGAATCTGCACGGGGGGAGCACGGAGCTGGAGAACATGGGACGCGTGGTTCAGGTTCTTCGACTCCTCAGGTCGCTCCGCATGCTGAAGTTAGGACGCCACTCCACAGGTGAGCAAATATCAGAGTGCTTTATGGGAAATTTATGCAAAGAGGTAAAAAGTCTTTCACTGTCGCATCATCAGAATCAGAGTAAAATCATCCGTAAATAATTAGAGGATGAAATAAAGACCTTGAGGTTGGTGTTTGGCAGTTGACATCCAAATTTCCTCCTTGCGAGGGGTCCCGGGTTCAAATCCCGGACGAGCCCCCATTTTGTCACAGCCTGGCTCATGAATAAAATGTTACCTCGGGATCATTCGTGTAAATGGGAATTAGCTTTAGACCTACGAGAGTAAATTCAGGATAAACAGCGATGATATAAAGAAGAAATTAATTTGAGGATAAGAGCTTTTTAGTGTATTTTTCTCTCATCCAAAAAAACAGAACTTCAGCTGTGTAGATGAAACTTTTTCTGTAACTGAAGCTTTTGTATCGACCTTCTCAACAATAAAATGATTTATATTTTCCTCCAATGTATAGTTTAGACTCTTTTAGTGACTTCTAGGTGTTGAATGATCTTTCTGTCTCCAAAATTCATCAATAACCTCTTGTGAAATGTCTCCAACTGTGACACCTGGTCTTGGAAAATATTAGAACAAAAGACAATTATGCATCAAGATTGTAAGAGTTAACAAGAGCTCAACACTCATGACAAAAAAAAAGGTGAATAAAACAATTTTGGAGTAAAAGTAAAAAAGAAGCTCCCCAAAAAAGAAGGTGATCACTAACTTATACGATATTGTGAGTTTATAAAACTTATCAAATCAAAACTGAAACTAAACAGGAAGTTGCATTTTAAGTGTTATCAGTCAGCTTTTAGTGTTTTTGTTCATAACTCCACTTTTTTTTCACTTAAATGTGTGTCAAGTTGTGATATCACTAAAAAATGACAGAAGAAGTTTCTTTTAAAAACGTGGCTGATAGAGTTAAGTTTTAAAAATTGGAGTTTCATGGGTCCGAGGGGCAGAAATGTATAACTACATATGTCTTAAGGGGTTAAAAACTAATTAAACTGGAGGGAAATTGACAACAAAACCTCAAAATGAAACGACAATAAAACGTAAGAAGAATTTGAAAGTATAATAATCTTGTTTTGCGTCTTGCGTCATCTTTGAGGGTGAAATGAGAAACTCAAGGGTGTTAAACTTTTTTCAATTAATTCAACAATTGGTCGTGTAAAAAAATAAAAACTAAGATGAAAACAACAGGAGAGTGTTTTAAATGCAACAGTAATCACAGTGTTAATGCAAAGAGAACTAAAAAGATTCAGACTCTTTCAATTTAGGTACAGAAAGTTTAGAAAACTTTAGACTGAGTTTGGTCTGAGGTGAAACTTTCAGATCATTTAGTTCAGTTTCTCTCTGAACGTTTTCCACCTTGGCAGCAGATTGTAAGTCCGTGATGTGAACCCCCGCAGAGAGAAAACGACATTGAAATTCTCTTGGTTGAGACGTTTCAGCCTCGAGTTTTCCTCAGAGAAGAAGAAGATTCATATTTTCCTCTAGGAGACGGCGTGTTTGGAGAACAGATGTGCGATTACATGTGGATGAGAGTTTGACGGCTTTGATCTGGAGGTTTTCTGGAAACAGGATGATCCCTGGACCCGGGTCATGAATTATGAAAAGAAGGAAAGAGTGAAATAGAGAGAGAGAAAGAGAGAGAGGAGGTCTGGGGTTTAGTCCAGGAACTGTTCTGGTTTCTGTCTTTACTCTGGGTTTTATCAACCTGACGAGTATCAGCAGCTGTTTTCATCGTCTGCTCTCAGATTGAGACTCAAACATAATCAGATTTAATGTGAGAGAAAACTGAATTAATGAGAGTAAGGAAGCCTCAGAGGGACAAAGGAAAATTGCGCTCTCTTGCAGGAACGAGATATTACAAAATCATATTTACTGGCTCTGAATCTGGATGTTTCATAAAAGAAAACTAATAAATCTGTTTTCTCTGACTCTAAACCTGTGAAGACTTCATTTTAAATCTGACTCCTCAGCTCCGTCGCCTCAGAGGGGAATAAAAAGACGACAATCATCGTCGTCGTCGTCGTTGTCGTCGGGTGTGAACGTCGGCCCTGAGAGCGACTCACATGTGGGTGTATTTATACTTCTGTCGATTTCTCTTTGTGCCGCACGTTATTTTCTCCTCTCGGGCTCAGGAGACAGTTATGAAGACGAGATCTCAGGCTGTCAGTCAGCGAAGACGCAGAGGAAGAAGAAATCACAGGGTTCGTCTCCAAAAATGAGAAAATCAGACACAAAGCTCTGAAGAAACGACGCGATAAATAGAGAAAATACAGACGATTAAGGACAAAGTTATGATGTCTAAAGAACCAAAACACTGAGGGTGAAAACTTTAAAACATACAAAGACAGTTGGAAATGAAAAAACTTACTCTTTCTGGGAAGTAAACAATCTCTGATTACAAAAAAAACAGGAGCAAAAGGCTAAAACAAGAGCTAAAGGCTAAAATACAAGCTAAAGGCTAAAACAGGAGCTAAAGGCTAAAACAGGAGCTAAAGGCTAAAACAGGAGCTAAAGGCTAATACAGCAGCTAAAGGCTAAACTCAAGCTAAAACACTAACATTGGGCTAAAGCATGACCAAAAGGCTGAAATACAAGCTAAAGGCTAAACAGGAGCTAAAGGCTAAAGCACAAGCTAAAGGCTTAAACATGGACTAAAGGCTAAACAGGAGCTAAAGGCTGAAACAGGAGCTAAAGGCTAAAACCTAAACCAAAGGCTAAAACAGGAGCTAAAGGCTAAAACCTAAACAAAGGGCTAAAACAGGATCTAAAGGCTAAAACACAGACTAAAGGCTCAAATACAAGCTAAAACACAAGCTAAATGCTAAAACAAGAGGCTATATTCCAGCTAAAACAAGAGCTAAAGGTTAAAACTCAAGCTAAATCGCCAGAATTACGCTAAAGCATGAGCAAAAGGCTCAAATACAAGCTTCAGGATTTTAGCACCAGAATTAGACTCAAACATGAGCTAAAGGCTAAAACAGGAGGTAAAGGCTAAAACACTAGCATTAAGCTAAAGCATGAGCAAATGGCTAAAATACAAGCTTAAGGATTTTAGCACTAGTTTTAGACTCAAACATGAGCTAAAGGCTTAAACAGGAGCTAAAGGTTAAAACAGGCGCTAAAGGCTTAAACAGGAGCTAAAGGCTAAAACAGGCGCTAAAGGCTTAGATGGAGGCTTTAGGCTTAAAACTGAGCTAAAGGCTGGAACAATCACATTTTTCATAAAAACTGTCTTTTTAGACTTAACCTTCATCATATACAAGTCCAGAAAAATGTCCTATTTCAGATATTCAAAGACAAAACTGACTTCTGAACTACTTGTTAAAATCTGACAATCAGGCGAGAAACTGGCTCCATTTCATGTTCTTATGCATTATTTATATTTCAGGAATTTTAAAAAGTTAGAGAGAAATTAATACAGAAAAGAACGTGGTTTTGTATCAGTCTGTAAACGTCAGCTGTGAAGTTTGATGCTGTAACACGAAGCTCTCACTGTTAGAAGGACGACCTCTAGTGGTCACTCAGTGAACTGCAGTCGTTTTTAACTCCTG
This sequence comes from Thalassoma bifasciatum, assembly GCA_008086565.1. Taxonomy (NCBI): domain Eukaryota; kingdom Metazoa; phylum Chordata; class Actinopteri; order Labriformes; family Labridae; genus Thalassoma; species Thalassoma bifasciatum. Next base: position 174,465 of record RPOG01000678.1, on the reverse strand, counting down.
CGTTCAGAGGTGAGTTTGTAACTGTCTCTGTGTTTATAAAAAGTTTATAAAGTTGTGTTGGCTCGTCTCTGCAGGTCTGAAGTCTCTGGGTCTGACCATCGCTCAGTGCTACGAAGAGGTCGGCCTCCTGCTCCTCTTCCTCAGCGTCGGCATCTCCATCTTCGCCACCGTGGTTTTCACCCTGGAGCACGAGTTTCCCTCCTCCACCTTCAGCAGCGTTCCCGCCGCCTGGTGGTGGGCGACCACCTCCATGACCACGGTGGGTTACGGAGACATCCGGCCCGACACGGCGGTGGGAAAAGTCCTCGCCTTCCTCTGCATCCTGTCCGGGATCCTGATCCTGGCGCTGCCCATCGCCATCATCAACGAGCGCTTCTCGGCGTGCTACTTCACGCTGAAGATGAAGGAGACGGCGATGAAGCACGGGGAGATGCTGAAGCGGCTGGCTCGAGGGTCGGTGGGCGGGGTGAGCGTGGGCGCCGGCGTGAACCTGAGGGACGCCTACGCTCGCAGCGTGATGGAGATACTGAGGCTGCACGGGCGCGAGAGGGCGAGCACTCGGAGCAGCGGCGGCGAAGAGATGTGGTGGTAGAAGGAAGACGCTCAGACACGTTTAGACCTGATGTTTGGAGCAAGTCTTCTGAAGGAGCGACCACGGTTCATGAGCCGCCAGTGCTCGAAAAAACCATTGAAACTAAATTTACTCAAACTGGCGTCAGGTCGAACGGACGTGTCATGGTGACGCATGAAAATGGTGAAAAGTTACCAATGAAAAATGTATAAAGCGATCAACGAAACTTTAAAAAAACTTTGTGCTGTGTGAATAGATGTAGTTCGTAACTCCAAGCACCTGAAATATTTCAGTATTTTAACTTCAAGATTAATTTCAAGCTGTGGTGCGTTTGGATGTGTTCGGAAAAAACAACGTTCATTCAAGAAATAAACGAAGCTCTGAATCAAAAGAGGGTCTAAAAACGTATTTTTAAAAAGTTCTTTGAAAATGGATAAAAACATATTTCTGAGTAAAGAATTATGTTTTCTAACAGATTTCAGTAGTTGACCAACATTTCAAAGTTTTTAGGTTCATTATTTTTTAGTATTTTTAATTTGAGCACCCAAAAATGTCAGGTGGCTCAACCAAATATATGAAAATATATTTATATGTTCCTGTTATTTTTTCTGTGTGAAATTATTGGCAAGTATCTCTCAAGTGTCTGTAGTGACTCATACATTTTCATTTTGTGTGTTTCATTTCTTTTATTTGTGAATAAGATAAATAATTTGNCAAGCATAAAATAATGCCACTGTATTTTTAATTTCCATTTACAATAACTGACATTCAATTTTTAGAGTTTAATTACTGTGGATACTTGTCAGGACGGTTGCACCACCTGACATTTTGGGGGTTTGAGGAACCAAAACACAAAAAAACATGTTATATTTTAATAGTTTAAAGATGTGTTCAAATAACACAGGTTTCATAGAATAAAGAAATACATGTGATGAAATACTCAATTCATGATGGAAGGAAATATTGCACTCAGACACAAAAAAGGGGACGTCACCTCATTGACCCGTATATGACTTTGAGTGTAAAAAATTCATAAGTAAATAAAAATCTGAGGGGAAAAACTTTCCATTAGTTAAAGTCTGGCAAAGATCCCATTTTTTTCAGGTAGGTAAACAAAAAAAAGTGTCATAAAAGACACCAAGAATTTCAAAAAGATCGAAAATGAATAAGCTTTTTCTGCACTTTCATAGAGTTTCTGATGGAGGGCGTTGTTTTCTGGATCCCTTTTTGCCTTTTAAGCTTCTGCTCTTCTTGTTACAGACAGGTACAGGGTGTTCACCTGTCTGTTAAGTCAGTCAAGCCTTTATTGTCTGTTAAAAAACTCTAAGAGGAACAACTTGGAGAAATTCTCCCTGTGTAAAATTTGTGGTGATATTTAGACTGTGAACGCGTTTAAAACGTGAATAATTGTGCTGTTAAAATCAGCTTTTTGAATGGATGTGTATGTGATTTCTGGTGCTTCTGCAGCCAACCCCAAGTGGACACAAGAGGAACTGCAGTATCTGGATTTGAACAACATTAGACAAGCTATTAGGCGCTGAGTTCCAAAAAAAACACCAACTGAGTTTTTTGTTGTTTTTTTTTCCGGAAATTTCCACTCATGCACACTGAGGCTACAAAAAGTTTTTTTTTTAGGTTTGTTCAGAGGTTTGAACTGTGTACTGTCTTTAATAAACCTGCAAAAGATCAAATATGGCCTGTTTCCCAAATGTCACTCCCTACTCTCGCCCCCTTTCCGGCTCTATCCAAGGAAAAAATAAAAAATAACTAAATTTATTCACCTCATTATTTGTCGTCTAGCTGGCTCGCCAATTTTGTTGTGGCTGTCCCGGACAAAAAATAAACCAGAATGGTGCTTTTATCAAACTTGGTTTCTTGAGGAATTTAACTCAGTCGACTTTTTCCACCACGATATCCATAATCTTGATGCAATCTTTATTTTTTTTTTTTATCAGTTAGTGGACATTCGTTGAAAATAAGTTGTCCAGTTTTACTTTTGTACACTGTTTTATAGTCTGTTCATATGATCATTAACATCATAGTTTAAATTGTTTCACAGATCTGGATCAAAAGAGGCTAAAATGTTGTTTTTGTTTTTGTTTAATGTTTTCATCGTTTTAAGCTCAGACACGTTTTATAAATATTAAAGAGAAAACCCATCTGCTCCTTCAGGGACCCATGTGGAGTCCAGACCTCAAAATGTCATCGCTGGAACAGACGAGCAGTGATGGATTTACACACACACACACACACACACACACACACACACACACACACACACACACACACACACACACACACACTAACGTCATGTCTCGGTGGAACGAAGCTTGAATCAGATGCAGATTTCTTCACCTCTAATGTGAAAAGAGAGATGACAGCAGACCTGCCTCTCGTACACACACACACCTGCTCACACACACACACACACACACACACACATATTTCTGTAATTGTGTCAGAGAGGTGAGATCCTCTCGTCTGTTTTTAGCCTCGTTAGCGCCGGCGTGTTTGAGCAGACGCTCTCTGGATGTCGTCTGACTTAAAATAAAAATAAGGTGTTAACATCAACAGAAACACCTCCATCCAGAGCCCCTCGTGTGTGTGTGTGTGTGTGTGTGTGTGCGCGCTTATATAACACAACCTTTTCATGTACACTTGAAGCTGTGACATGAAGCTTTAAGGCATCTCACGTCTCTGCTGAATCCGACGTTTACACACTTTAAACTCTTTTATTCCCGGCGTCTGAAAAATCTTCACGTCTGAGGCGTCACAGTCAACTTTAACTTCTGAAACTTCTGTTTTTGTAGATAAACGTGGAAAAACAGCTCGTTTACAGTAAACAAACACCCCCATCAGTTATAAAAACGTCACTTTTTAGTTTTTTTCTCATTATGAATTCATCTTACAGTGTTTGCTTTCACGTTTAAGGGGTTTCAGGTTTTTCAAAACAGTCTAAAATGCTCCAAAGTTGCAAAACTTTGAATAATCTGACAAGAAAAAAAACAAAACTAGTGATAAAAAAAGACAAAGTAGCTATTGATGTCACATGAATTGGGGGAATATTCTTATTTTAAGCAACTCAGGCGCCATTTTTTGCATCTGATATTGTAAATTTTGACATTTTATTGGTATTTTTCAGGTGTAATGTCGCTCATATTGAGTCTCTTATAAAAATAATAAAACACAAACGCTAACAAAATTAAGTGAAATTGCCGAAATCATGACATCACCAGTTGCTTGTTAAAAAAATTTAACTTAAGAGTTCCGGAATGCTGAGTTTTTAAGTCCCTTGATGTTTCTTAAAGAGACAGTAGCTCAAAAAGTTCATGTGATGTGGCTCAGATTAAATCAAATTAGACAATTTTTCTACAAATTAGACAAAAACACTTTCTTAGTTTTGACTTTTTGAACTGTATTGTAGTCCAAGTGAAATTGCCTAAATCATGACATCACCAGTTGTTAGCTAAATAAAAAAAAAGGAACTTGAGAGTTCTGGAATGCTGAGTTCTTAAGTCCCTTGATGTTTCTTAAAGAGACAGTAGCTCAAAAAGTTCAGGGGGTTTGTGGCTCGTATTAAGTCAAATGAAACAATTTTTCTACAAACTAGACAAAAACACTTTCTTAGTTTTGACTTTTTGAACTGTATTGTAGTCCAAGTGAAATTGCCTAAATCATGACATCACCAGTTGTTAGCTAAATAAAAATAATTTAACTTGTGAGTTCCGGAATGCTGACTTTTTTAGTCCCTTGATGTTTCTTAAAGAGACAGTAGCTCAAAAATTTCAGGTAACGAGGCTTGGATTAAGTTAAATGTGACAATTTTACTACAAATTAGACAAAAACACTTTCTCAGATTTGACTTTTTGAATTGTAGTCCCAGTTTCAGAGTTGGTTCTTGTCCTTAATAGTAGTCGTGTTTCCATTAAACCTAATTGCACAAAACCTAAATATCGCAATCCAAAACTGGCAATGGAAACACCAAAGTTTGGATTTATGGCTGGCCAATCAGAGTAAAGGGGGTTCTTCTTAAAGGGACAGCAGCTAGAATTAAGGTTTTTCTTCATTTGTGAATCATACCAAACACAAACTACCACTGAAGTGGGAAAAAAAAATCTCTTTGAGATCTTTCTGAGGCCTCTCTTTAACTCTGTTTGTTCTTGTCCATGCAGAGCGTCTTCAGTCACAGTTCATTTTACTTTAAGCTTCAGGGACGTTTCTTCTGTCCTACTTAACGCTGTCTCGGTCTAAACAGGCTCAGTATCCCCTAAAGCCCCGAGGTCCCCAAGAGACGCTGTTTTAATCCAGCAGCTCCACTCACCGCTCCTGTTCTCTTTTATTTAAACGACACATTTAAAGGGCAGAGCGGGCGCAGGAAAGCTTCATAAAAGATGCTGTTAATGATATTAGAAGATAACGTGTCGTATTCCTGCGGGATTGTCGTGTCCTCGGCTGCTCGGAGACACGTTTACGGGCTCGATGGAGCTTTCAGAGTTTGTTTTCCAGGTCTTTGGATGATCAGAGTCTTCACCGGTCATAACAGTTTACCTCTCAGCTGTTTTATTTCCCTCCGCTGCGTTTTCCCGCTTCCTCTCCAGCTGCTCGGACGGAGCCGCCGTGATGAAACTCTGCCGTAACAAAAGACAGATCCTCAACTGGACCGACCCCGGGGACGGGAGCTCGGCGCAGGAACGTAAACTTCACAAATCACAGGACACGACGAGACTTTTACTACAAACCAGCTCAAACACACGAGTCCTGCTTTCACTAAACTGAGTCTGCACTGAGGGAAGTTCATCCTCTTATTTTCAATTAATAAAGTTTCTCAGCCTGTTTATTCAAAATCACTACAAATATTCCCAAAACAAACTTTTAAATGAACTCAGGAACATTTTCTCACCTAATGAGTTATTTATGCGGTTTTTTTTATGGGTTTTAAAGCAGAAGTCCTATAAATAATGTGACCATATTCTAAAAACTCAAAGCTAAAAATGTAAAATGAAAAACTGGTTTTGTTGAGGTTTTTTTTTTTTTTTTGCCCATACAAAGTCCATCTATTGAGATAAAGAGTCAGATTGAACATATACTCAAACTTATGACATTTTATCTCAAAACTTTTACTTTTATCTCAAAACTTCAACTTTTAATCTCAAAATTTTGACTTTTTATCTTACATTTTTTACTAATATGGGCCAAAAAAAAGTTTTCAACAGTCAAGTTTAAAAGGTCATATTCAAAATATTGTCAAAATTTCTACATTTAGTCTTAAAATTTTGAGTTTTTTTCTAAGCATTTTGTTCTTGTATCTCAAAATTTCAACTTTTAATCTCAAAATTATGACTTTTTATCTAATATTTACTATATGGGCCAAAGAGATTTCTACACCATCAAGTTCAAAAGGTCAAATTCAAAATATAGTCAATTATAAATAGTATACATATGGTCAATATAGTCAATTTTCGACTTTTCATCTTATGTTTTTTTTGTTTTTTTTTTTAACTTTTCTAAGCATTTTTACTTCCAATCTCAATACATTAAATTTGGATCTACAGATTTTGACTTTTAATCTTAATTTTTTTTACTAAATATGGGCTAAAAAAAAGATTTCACCACAGTCAAGTTCAAAAGGTCTAATATAAAAAAAGTCAAATTGAAAATATAATCAAAATTTCTGACATTTTATCTAATTTTTTTATTTTTTCTTCAGCATTTTGACTTTTAATCTCAAAACATTAAGTTTTGACTTTTTTATCTTAGATTTTTTACTTAATATGAGCCAAAAAAGAAAAGATTTCACTAAAGACAAGTTTAAAAGGTCAAAATAAAACATGTCAAATTGAAAATATAGGCAAAATTTCTGACATTTTATCTATTTTTTCTATTTATTCTTCAGCATTTTGACTTTTAATCTCAATACACTAAGTTTTAATCTAAAACTTTTGACTTTTTTTCTTAGATTTTTTACTTAATATGGGCTAAAAAAGAAAAGATGTCACCAAAGTCAAGTTTAAAAGGTCAAATTAAAATTTTGATTTTTTTTCCCTACCGTTTTGACTTTTCATTTTAAAACTTCAACTCTTAAATCTCAAATTATGATTCTTTATCTTCAATTTTTTAGTCATATGGGCCACAATAACAGTTCAACACTGTTAGGTTTAAATGGTCGAATTTTAAAAAGTCAAATTGGGAAAGATAGTCAACACTTCATCATTTTATCCCACGTTTTTTTTCTGTCCTCAGCATTTTGACTCTTTATCTCAGAGGTATTTTGATAAATATGTTCTTGTGTTTTTCTTCTCTTCCTCCCACTAAGAATGAACTGCGAATTTCTTTATGAATGATTCTTGTTTTTTTCTGTCAAAACAAAAATCAGGGGAAAAAAAACATCATGACATGGAGGCGGGGATTCGTCCTTGAGGAGACTCGAGACGCCAGCAGGCGTTTATGTTTTCATGTTTCATTCATAATGAAAATCAACATGTTGAATATTTCAGCAGCTGCAGGAGAAGACACATGAAACACGTCTGTAGGGGAGGATTCACAGTTTCATCACCTGTCAGCGGCTCAGAAATAACAACCACACCTGAGAGCGAGCAGAGGGACCAGAGGGAGCAGCGTTCGGATCAATCCTGCGTTCACACGTCTCCCTGACCGGGACGCGTCATTAGCCCAGTTCTGTTCATCACGAGGAAACGACGGTGGAGGTGGAGGGAGATCGTTCCAAGGACGAAGAGGCCGGTTATTCCCAGCTGAGGAAACGAGGCCGGGCTGTGATTCCTCCTGGTTACAGAACCGAGAACAAAGTGGGTCAACGCCGCGAGCTCGTTCTGTAACTGGACAAATGGACACGATCTAATCTGAGCAGCGTTTTTACAACATGGAGGGGAAATTATTCTCAATTTAAAGCAGCCACAGTATCAGTCTGGAGTTTTAATCACCAAAATAACCTTGCACAGGTATAAGAAAATTAAAGTTGGGCTTTGACATTTCCATATTTTAAAGAGGGGGTATCGTGCTTTTCTTTTCATCATTATTCGGTCCCTCCGATGCCCTCGTAGAATACATAATTTTAAATTATTTTCTCTTCCTGGTGTTTCAGAAAAAAAAAAACGTATTTCAGCCTCTGTTATACCCCCTTCGCTCTGATTGGCCAGCCCTGTGGAGGCCTGTTGGGGGCGGAGCTTAAGGAAGACCTTGGTTTTTGTGATCCTTATGTGATGACCTCATTCTGTGAAGATTTCTACAGAGGTTTTAAAACCCCTCACTACAAAAGTAAAATAACCTTGCACTGGTAAAAGAAAATTAAAGTTGGGCTTTGGCCTTTGTATATTTTAAAGAGGGGGTATCATTCTTTTTTTGGGTCAATATTCTGTCCCTCTGATTCCCCAATTGAATATCTTTAGATACTTTTCTTTTTTCTTCCTTATTGTTTCAAAAAAAAAAAAAAAAAAAAAAAGAACTTATTTCAGCCTCCGTTAAACTCCCTTCGCTCTGATTGGCCAGCCCTCTGGAGGCCTGTTGGGGGCGGAGCTTAAGGAAGACCTCGGATTTTGTGATCCTTATGTGATGACCTCATCCTGTGAAGATTTCTACAGAGGTTTTAAAACCCCTCACTACAAAAGCAGAACAACTTTGCACAGGTAAAAGAAATTTAAAGTTGGGTTTGAACATTTGCACATTTTAAAGAGGGGGTGTCATTCTTTTTTTTCATCATTATTCTGTCCTTCTGGTGCCCTGTAGAATATCTTTACCTTTTTTTTCTCCTCTACCTGGTGTTTTAAAAAACCCTTATTTAAGCCTCTGTCTGAACCCCCTTTGCTCTGATTGGTCAGCCCTCTGGAGGCCTGTTGGGGGCGGAGCTTAAGGAAGACCTCGGATTTTGTGATCCTTATGTGATGACCTCATCCTGTGAAGATTTCTACAGAGGTTTTAAAACCCCTCACTATTAAAAGCAAAATAACCTTGCACTGGTATAAGAAATTAAAGTTGGGCTTTGGCCTTTGTATATTTTAAAGAGGGGGTATCATTCTTTTTTTGGGTCATTATTCTGTCCTTCTGGTGCCCTGTAGTATATCTTCACATAATTTCTTTTCTATCTCTGGTATTTAAAAAAACCCTTATTTAAGCCTCTGTCTGAACCCCCTTCGTTCTGATTGGCCAGGCCTCTGGTGGTCTGTTGGGGGCGGAGCTTAAGGAAGACCTCGGATTTTGTGATCCTTATGTGATGACCTCATCCTGTGAAGATTTCTACAGAGGTTTTAAAACCCCTCACTATAAAAGCAAAATAACCTTGCTCAGGTAAAAGAAATTTAAAGTTGGGTTTGAACATTTGCACATTTTAAAGAGGGGGTATCATTCTTTTTTTTCATCATTATTCTGTCCTTCTGGTGCCCTGTAGTATATCTTCACATAATTTCTTTTCTATCTCTGGTGTTTTAAAAAACCCTTATTTAAGCCTCCGTCTAAACCCCCTTCGCTCTGATTGGCCAGCCCTCTGGAGGCCCGTTGGGGGCGGAGCTTAAGGAAGACCTAGGTGTTTGTGAGCCTTATGTGATGACCTCATCCCTACAGAGGTTTGAAAAGCTACACACGACATCCAAGTTCAAAAAAAAAAAAAAAAAAAAAAGATGCATACCCCTCTTTAATAAGAAATATTAACCCTTGTTACCCTCAGAAAACTAGGACTTCTGCTCTGATCTTTCCACATCACTGAACTGTTAAAAGTGTTGTGTTTCTTCCATTTGTCTCACCTGTATACCTGTGTTTTCTGTGTGTTTTTAATCATGAAGTGAGGACGTTTCTCCAGATTTTTACACTTTACTCACCGTGACAAACTGGAAACAGTCTGCAGAATGAGGAACTGGTCGCTCTGTTTTCCTCGTGACATGTGTGAGAATCAGTCGATGTGGTCAGACATTAGGAAGCAGGCGGCCTGTGACCTAAAAATGTTGAATGAGAGGAAACTATGAGAAAAAAATAGAGATCAGAGCAAAGGTGATAATAATTGATGGACAGTTAACAGGTGGTTATGGGAAATAAAACCCTGACATGTTGTGACAAGACCTGACATGAAGCCGCAAACAGCTGGAAAGAGAAAAAAGTACAGAAAACATTGACAGAGATGCGCCCCCTGCTGGACAAACTACACTATAAAACCATTTTCAGAAACCAAACATGTTGCTTTCTACAACAAACAGAAAAATAAATGGAGTGTTAAAACTGAATGGATAACATTTGTTGGCCCTGTGGTTGGATTGTGTTCCTTTTTTTTTTAATTTCCCTACAGGGACTTATGAAGTGTTTTTCACTTCATTTTCATTTTCTTTATTGAAAACATTCCTGTTATCAGTAAATGACAAAGAATAGAAAAACAAAGTTGGGTTTCAAATGTTAAAGTCCAGATTTAAATTGAACTTTGAGTTTTTGTGCCAGGTTTGTGGGGAGTGGATTTTTTACAGTGACTGAAATTTAATTGATTCTACATTTAAAAAAGCAAAATAAGAAATTAGCTTTCCTTTTATTTAGACCAATCAATATTTATTCATACAGAACCCAGTGGCATGCCCAGATATTTTTAAAAGGAACCCTGACTGTAAGGACTAACAGGCATGAATATTCTTAAATTGAGCCTAAATGTCTTTTTGACTCATTTGTTCAACTTGGAGTGCTCCATTTAAAAAAAAAAAAAAAGAGAATCTTCTTTTTAATGTGTGAGGTAAATTTGTGTCGGAGTAATTTATGGTGTAAACTTAAGGTGGTTCATTAAGTCACATGAGAATTGCTCACATTGTGACATCGCTAGTTTTTATAAACCTTCAAGGAGCAAATTTGTCTCTTTCTGAATGCGGAGCTCTAATTTTCCCCTTATGTGCCTTGATAATGAAGGGAAATTAAGGGAATAAAGGCTGGAATTATCAGTGTTGTTTATTTTTTAGCTGTAAGTCACAAAAGAAACTGATCATATCCACAATTATTTCAGCTATCCAGAAACTAAATGGATTTATTTATTTGAATCTGAGCCACATTGATGAAAAATATGATTCACCGACTAATTTACAAAGAAAAACAGTTGCAACTGTGAGCTGAAGATGTTATTTGTCTTGTGGTGTTTGCTGCCCTCTAGTGGAAACTTACTGTCATTTACTTTAAGCAGTGAGTTCAGGAAAGGAGTCCATCCAAACATCAGTCCTTTTTTGGCATGATTTCACTGAACATTTATCCTTGATTTTTGCTCTTAATTTTTACAATAATGGATGAAATCTGCAATTGATAATTATGACACTTAGGGGCTTTTAACTACCACTGCTTTGAAGCATAATTTTCACCTATAGGGGTGTTTATGCAATTGATTCATATTGAAGTTTTAAATTTAAGATTTCATTTATATAAATGAAGTGTTGTTTCTCAGAGTTTGGACTTTATCAACTAAAAGTTTTAACTAAATGAACTCCAAATACAACTCTTTATCTTATATTTTTGACTTTTTATGTCTCAACATTTCAACTGTATCAACCTAAAACTATGATCTTAATAAGGTCAAAATTTTGACTTTTCATCTCAAAATATCGACTTTAGTTATTTAAATTTTTTTAAATTTTATCTCAATGTTTTGACTTTATCAACTTGAGTTCCAACTCAATAACTCAAAATTTCTATTCTTTTTTCACAGTTTCTGCTTTTTATTTCTCAATATTTTGACTTTATCAACTCAAAATTTTGACTTTATTAACTTAAAATCTGTCTTTGTTGGATTTTTATTCTTAGGTGTCAAGTCAAAACTTTGGGACAAAAGGCAAAATTTCAACTTTTTCCCAAGATTTTGATTATTATCTCAAAATCTCAACTCTTCTCTGGATTCTGAGTACTAATTTCAAAATTTGACTTTTATTTCAACTTTGACCTATCAGGTTAAAATTTCACTTTTTACTTATTCAGAATTTGGCCTTTGTTGTCTCAAAAACTTAACTTTTGAGGTCAAAATTTTACCCTTCTGTCTCACAATAATGACCAAAAAATTTGACTTCATTTCCTTAAAATTTCAACTTTTTATCTCATAACTTTGGCTTTTTATCATAAAATATGGCTTTAAAGTGCCAAAAAAAAAAAAAAAAAAGAAAAATCTGAACACCATTCACAAGTAGGACAAAAAGAGGGATACTCTTGTACATCTGCAGTGCATCTATAAAAGTGCATTTCTACTTCAGCATTTTCTGTCAGAGAGTGCAGCGCAAGCATTCAGAGCAAACCTGGATATTTTGGGGAATTTGGTAAAATTGCCTGGACAATATTTTACCACCAAAAAGGAGAACACAAGAGGACGTTTGGTCACCAAATATAGGACAATATCACACATAAAAAATGTGGTTTCATTCTGAAGTATTTTGTATTAAGCTCTTTAACAAAGACAGACATATAGAGCATATTAATGTGAATTAAATTTACATTTTATGAAAGAGAAAAGGTTTGTTTGTTCATTTGAATGTCGATCCATCTTTCTGTCCCTGGCCTTGACTTCTACCAGCAGCAGAGCGAAGCTGCACTCCTCCTAAAGATGCAGAGTTTTCAGACGTCATCAGATGATGTAACCTGATTTGTGAGTGGACACAGAAAGAGTGTTTTTTTTTTTCACTTTTTTCTTGGAAACGAGAGAGCTCACAGATACAACTGCAGCTTTTCTATTTATATCCCGTGTTTGTGCTCTGGTTACGTCAGGATGCAGCGAAGCCGTGTGGGAGGACGACCTGAAGAATAAAGCTGCCACCCACAAAGAAAAAGCTCATTCACAGGCCGAGATGGTTTCAGTCTCTGATTCAGACTGCGGCTTTTAACCAACTCAGTCACATCTGTGAAGGCTCCTTTAACAACAGCTGCAGGTTTGAGAGCAACAAACGCTGCCAGACAAAGATATTTCAGAAAGAAAACAACAACCACATTCTGCTCGGATTACAACAGTGTGGCTCTGTAGTAGAAGAGTCCTCTATCAGACAGGAATGGGGCAACATTACACTCTAATGGCGCTTTTCCACTATACAATTCCAGCTCTACTCTACTCGTCTCTACTGGGTTTGGTTATCTTTTCCTCTAGCCCGACTACAGACTCACGGTGGGCGTGGATCTTATAACACAGCTGCGCTAAAGTGCTGCGCAGAAGTGCGTGCATGTTCATCTATAACGCCACACAAACATCATTTTGTACTAACATATGTGCCACCGTGGTCTTTAAAGGGAAAAAAAAAAGCTGTAAAAAGATTTCATTAAAGTAATACAGTGGCTCAATGTGGGTCGTCATGACAACGGAGGTAAACAACAGCCTCGTGCTGCTGCACGCGGAGGAAAACGAAGGAGCTGCTTCCTGACATCAACTCTTCCCTGGATCCAGTGAGATCACTTTAATTTTTGATTTTTGGGCCTGGTATAGCAGAGATTTTTTGTTGATCAATCATTCTTCTTTGAACTGGTTTTCCTTTTTGGTTCCCTGTGGATTAATGGACTGATTGGTGCTTAAAGACTCTCGTGGCAGACAGATCGCTCCTGCACCGACCAACTTCTTTTTGGTTTAAAAAGGACTTTTAACTTATTTAGGAATCATGAAGGAGCATTTTAGGGCTGTATTTTGTCTTCATTCAGTCTGGTTCTGTGCCGTCAGGTTTAAATGTCATTAAAAACCCGTCGCTGACTTATTCCTTTGCCTCTTGTAAGTGATTTGTTCAGAGTCAGAAGCTGCAGAGACGACATTCTCTGACCAATGAGTGACCGGCAGTCCGTCCACGTCACGTTTTAGTATCGGCTTTACTCGCTTAGAACCAGGGTAGAGTAGGTACTAAAAACTGGCGTCTGCCGCGTAGTACCGCGCTAATGGAAACACAACACAAACCGGGTAGAGGCGAGTAGAGTAGAGCTGAGACGAGTCAGTGGAAAAGGGCCATAAAACTCCAAAAACTGGTCCTGTTTCCACCAAGCAGTTCAGTTTAGTCTTCACACAAATTTTATGGCGTTTCCTTTGCAACTGCAGCCAGCCACCAGGGGGAGCCGTTTTTGTGGAGACCTCAGTTAGAGCCAACTGTCAAAGCATCCACTGATTATACAGTTGTAATCCAGAGGATCCACCAACTATTCACTATATTTATAATGGTTTTGGACTTAAGTTTAAATTCAACGTGGCATTAAAAAAAGTCTTAAATTTGACTCGCTGAAACCTGCAGGTTCCCTGTGTAAAGTCAGAGTTGTGATTTATCCTGTTAACCTCTTAAGACCTGAGTTTTTGAACAGGAAGTTAAGTTTATAGTGTTATTAGATGGCCACTAGTTTTTAGTTATGGGTGTTTTTGTTCATTACTACACTTTTTTTCTCACTGTAATGGGTGTAAAGTTGTGAGTATTACATTTTTTTATCACATTTTGGGTTGCTGTTACATTTCAGGTCATTGTTACGAATAACAAGGCATTTTATATAAACAAAGTAATTGTTTTATTATCATTTTATTGACTTAATTCTTGTTATTGTTTTTATGTGACTGACTGTATGGCTGACTATGAAACATGCTGCTGTCTTGACCAGGACTCCCTTGTAAAAGAGACTTTTTTTTTTTTTTAATCTCCATGGGAAAACTCCTGGTACAATAAAGGTTCAATAAAAAAATAAAAATATCCTCCGTACTTCAAAGGTGGGCCCCAACATTTTTGAGACGTAAAAGTGGGCCCTGAGTTGGAAAAGGTTGGGAATCACTGGCATAGAAAGTCATCATGACTCCCATAAACTCTCTGTGACCTCTGTTCAATTCTGTACCAATATAAGAATAATAAAAAGAAAAAATGTTCACTTATGGTTATGTTAAAAATATATACACTTCTCTTTTTTATGACTTCCTTGGAATTTTTAGAGTGAGAGTTGAGTTTATTCCGTCTAAATGTAAAAAATCTGCCTTTAAGTTGATGTGGATTTGTGTTTTCTGTCCTGACATGTATGAATGTATCTAAAAAACGAGATGTTCTTAAAGACGTTTATATTTGGATAAAAAAAAGCAGCGCTGAGGTTTATAAATAGAGTTCAGACCTGTTGAGTCTGTGTTGTGATCATCTTTATTTTCATAACTATTTACAATGTAGATTCACACTGACGCATCAAAACTATGAATGAACACATGTGGAGTTATGTACTTAACAAAAAAAGGTGAAATAACTGAAAACATGTTTTATATTCTAGTTTCTTTAAAATAACCACCCTTTACTCTGATTACTGCTTTGTTTACTTTTGGCTTTTTTCAAGAGGTCTTCACCTGAAATAGTTTTCTCTTCACAGCTGTGTCTTATCAGGGTTAATTAGTGGAATTTCTTACTTTATCAACTGGGTTGGGACCATCAGTTGTGTTGTGCAGAAGTCAGGTTAATACACAGCCGACAGCCCTATTGGACAACTGTTAAAATTCATATTATGGCAAGAACCAATCAGCTAATTAAAGAAAAACAAGTGGACATCATTAGTTAAAGAAACGAAGGTCAGTCAGTCTAGTAAGTGGTCAAAAAAATAAAGAAAACACAAATTAGATGAGAAGGTGTGTCCAAACTTTTGGCCTGTATATCAGTCTTTAAGTTGCTGTAGATTTGTGTTTTCTATCCTGAAATGTATGAATGTATTTATAATACAAGAGATATTTTAAGGACGATTATAGTCAGATAAAAAAAGCAGCGCTGAGGTTTATAAATAGTCTCAGACCTGTTGAGTCTGTGTTGTGATCATCTGGAGGCCAAACATCCAAACAAGGAGCATAAACATGATGTCAGCTGCTCCATCTGCTGCTGTGACTAATGACGACACACACACACTCACACACACACTCAGTAACCAAGCAGCAACAGCAGAGGGAGCTGCCATAAACAATGTGTGTGTCTACGTGAGTGTGTGTGAGTGTGTTTTAGGACCTTGACTGGCTCGGCCTCAGTCCACCGGAGCAAAACATGTTTTTCACCGCTGGTGTCATGCCGGCCCGCTGCGCCCCCCCCAGGAGCTGGAGGGGTGAGGGGTGGGGGGGTATTTATAGGCTTAAAATGAGCATGTGTCCTTCACGACCACGTTGTCCACACTCACAGGCCCAGAGGAGCACGAGTGGCACACTTTACCAAATGTAGGGCGAGAAAAACTCCAAACAAAACAAGAGAAGTTTCTGGACAGAAAAGAGTCGAGAGAGAAGATTCTGGAAAAACAAAATGAGTTTATTAAGACAACAACAAAAAAAAAAGGCCCTGAAAACTCAGGAACATATCAGATACTTCGTTACGAAGCAGTCGTGGTGATTTTTCTTTACACTGAGAAGAAACACGTTAGAAAAAAAAAACAAAAACAGACTGAACTCCCCGTTGGAATTCAAAAAGGTGAAAGCACCACAAAAAGTGTTGTCATGTGACGGCTGACCTTTCCCCCCCTAAAGCATTACAAACAAAGTGTTACACATCACCCAAAGCCCTGTGGGAAAAGGGCGTGTTTTCTCTGCTTTCCCATAACCCCCCCCGCCCTTGTCCTCCTCCACATGTTTGGTGTCTGAGTTCCCCTTTGAAAAGAAAAGATGTTAAGAGGAGAAATGTGGAGCTGCCGTGAACAGAGGCGCAGTGTGTCGTCCTCTTTCACCCCGTCATCGATTCTGACGCTCGTTCGAGACCAAAACGTTGAATAAACCAACATTTTTCACACTCTTTTTATCATTTACGTGGCGTTTGAAGAGTTAACCGCCACGCTGAGGGCAGTTAGAGGACAACACACCCAACAACCTCTCTTTAACTGAAAAAACAAAATAAAGGGGCACTTCCTTTTTCTTCTCACCCAGCATTAGATTGTAAACAAAATGGACAACCAGACCACCCAACCCCCACCTTAATGATCTGCTGAAGCAGGGGGATAACCTCCCTCCCCCCTTAAGAACACATGAACAGATTCCAGGATGCAGTGGTAAATAAGAAATGAATAAGCTCACACTTCCTGCTTGTGACTCAACCATCCATGAGATAGAAAAAGAAACTTATTGTTCACAGGAGCTACAGGCGTGTCCACCAGGAGCTCAAACTGGGGTGGCATGAAGTAAACGCAGAAACATATGACTGAAAATATAAGCTTAAGACTCCAGTGTAAGTTAGTTTGGCTTCCAAAACAAAGTGGCAGCACTTAAATCTCTTGGGTCTAACACTGCAACGACTGAAAAGAGCACTAAGAGTCAAAAATGCACTAAAATCCTATATTTCTTGACTTATTAATTGGCAAAAGCTTCATTTTTAATTTCCAGTTTGTCTTGTCAAATCAAATCTAATTGAAATTACTTCTCTGCTGATTTATAATCAAAAAAATGAAAAAAAAAGCACTGAATACAATATTTCTTGACCTATAAATTGTCAGAAGCTTGATTTTTAATAGCAGGCAGCTGCACTGAATTTCCAGTTTTTCCTTTTTGTGCTTGTTGATTTTCTGCTTATATATAATAAAGAAAAAAAATGAAAAAAAGGATTAATATACAATATTTCTTGACCTACTGATTGCTAAACGCTTCCTTTTAAATAGCAGGCAGCTGCATTAAATTTGTGTTTTTTGTGCCCTTTAGTAAATTAAATACACCTGAAACTGATCATGCCACGATAAATAATCAAAATATTGGGGAAAAATGCACTGAAATTGTGTTAAACCGTTTGTTTTTTAAATTAGTCCCGCCTCCAGTAGCGCCAACAGCCAATCAGATCTTCAGATTCTTAGAGTGGCACATACTCCAGCCAATCAGAATCCACGCCACCCCATTTCACCCCTTGAACACACCTGAGTCACAATTCCCCCTGAAAATGCTCTTCAAATGTCTCGATTTTGCATTATCAGACCACAGTTGAATGAAATGAGCTTTTTTGAAATCAGAAAATGTCCCTTCTTGCTCGTGAAAAACTGTCTGTAAAGTGGCAGGTCGCGGACGTCTGAAACCACGTGAGACATTCAAACATAAACAAATGTTACAAATGAAAACTGATGAAATTAGAAAACATAGCTACCAGTCCAGTGAGATCTTTTTTTTAAATTTTGAAACAATGTTTTTGTGTGAGGTAAACCCCCCAGTCCCGGTCGGTACGGTTGGTTTTATCAGCACGTTACGTTTTCCGCCGCGATGGGGAAATCTGCACAGTCCGCGGCCGAGAACTGCAGCCTCCTCACGGCCTCTTTGATCAGATTCCCCGATAAAATTAACTCCTGGAGAAGCCTGTGCGGGTCATCCTCTTCCACGTTGATTCTCTTTTTGTTCCACGGTTTGATTTGGTCCCACTCCTGGTCGCTGTTGGACCCGGGGATGTGATACGGGCTTGCCCTGCTGCTCCCCCGGTGTCCCCGGTTCCGGAGCCGCATGCAACACCCGGTCCGTTTCTGCACCGGAGCTCCAGGATTACAACTCCCGACACCGATGATCCCCGCTGGGTTGACCCCCGCGGTGGTGATGGACACGGACACAGTCTTTTGGTGCGCGCCGCTATTGTTGTGGAGCTGCAGAGCTTCGCCGATTTTCGTCACCAGCGCGTCCACTTCTTTAGAATCCACGGTGACGGATTGTTCCAGAAAAATGTAGTTCTCCTTCCTGCACGGCATGATGGTGGATTTTTTCCTGTGGGTTTGTTTCTCGTTGGTATGAATGAGAGCTGCCGCGGTGCTCCGTGCTCTCTCCACGCCGCTCGGCAAAACCCAACAACCCGAGTGGATTTGTAAACAAAGGGTGACGCGTCCTGGACTGTACCACTATTCCACTAAAGAGGAGGGGACATCCTCAAAATAAAATACACTCATTTAATTATCCCCTTCCACTAAACTTGACTCTAACTCAGCACATAAAATACCTAAACCCTACAACTCAACTCTGAAGCACAAAAAGTGACATAAACAACTTTTTAACAGTTGTTTTCTGTTAATGTTGTTTCCCGCCTCCACCCCTTCGTCTTCCTCTGTTGGTTCGCTCCCCTCAAATGAACATTACATAACTCCAAACTGTCTGCTGCTGTCTATCCAGGCAACACAAACAAAAGCCTTTTATACATGTATGCAGACGATGAAATCTAATACAAAACATGTTTTTATTTACTGAGTCTGTGCACAAACCCTGAAGGAGTTAAGAACATAAAAATAAACCTTATAGGAGGAGTAAATCTTATTGTGTTGTCTTTTAAAGGTCATAAGTTAGAGGGTGAATCCAGGTGTGCTGGGACCATTTGCATACTTAACATTGAAGTCTAATCTTTATTTAAATCATAAAAAATCTTCACGAAGTGGATTTTTGTCTGCATCTCTGTGAAACTGTGCTGATGCAGTCGTTACGTTCCTCTGAAGAAAAGCTTTATAAACAAATTCTGTCCCATATTAAGTGAAACAAATAGTATATTTAAACAATCTCTTGCATAATAAGGCTTCAGACCTAATCAAACCCAGTGTTACACCAAACTCCATGACCCCCCCCCCCCCCCCTTTAAATTCTGCAGCCCAGTGAGGAACTTCAGCTGCGTTGCCACGTCAACTACACATCATTTCCTCATTTATTTTACAAGCTCCTTACACAAACACTGGTGTTTCCACTCTGTTGTTGTCGTGTCCTACATTCTCATTGTTGTAAAACAACCACACCTGCAAATAAATATTTCACACTTTGAATCCAGAGACTGACAAATCTTTGATGCTGTGTTTACATCTTACATGAAGCAATGATGTCTATACTTTGTGGGTCTTTTGCATGATTTTTTTTTGGTAACAAAAGCTCAATATTTGGTGTTTAACTCCCAAAACAATGCAGAAGCAAATGTTTTAAATCAGAGTAAGAATCTTTTTGAAGTCAGACTTTGATGATGACTGATGTTTGCATGCAGACATAAATGAAATGACGCTCTATATCTGTGTCTGGACACTAAAAGCTGACAGTAAGAGGCGATAAAGTCGGTATATATAGGTTGATGTAGTTGTGTATGATGGAATCCAGCATGTGCACGGTGACAATAGAGGAGCAGGGCGGGTGTGTAGCCATGTGGGAGAACATGGTGTACATTTCTGTTTCTGAGAAACAGCAGCCCGGCTAAACCTGATGCTCCAGTCACAGAGAGAGAGCCCTCGCGACCATATAAGGAGCTACTATCACGACCGCCACGTGATACGGGAGCCAATCAGAGGCTTCGGCCGAGGTTTCCTGTGTGGCTCACTGGCAGGGTGCAGTCATACTGGAATCCAGTGATACCAAAATGTGAAAGCAAACATAAACAGTCATGACTTCCTGAACCACAGAGACACACAGCACTGAGGCTGCAGACTGTGAACACACACACACACACACACACACACACACGTCCACCGACTCATTTAACTTATTTACTACTAATACTTAACACTGTCCTATTTATACCTGGAGAACATCTTTAAATATGGTATGAAAGATATGATAATCCACGCTGTAAGGGCGTCCTTGGCATCTACTTTATGTCTGTCTGGTGGTTAAAGAGCTAAATAAACTTTATTTATAAATCAAACTTAATATGATGAGTGACTTTGACACAAGTTGTCACAGACAGTAGTGATGCATTGATATTGAAATATCGATACCTCTGATACCTGATCTTTATGCTCTAAAATTGTTTCTCAATTCAAAATATTGAAACTTTTGATTCTTTAGATCAGTGGTTCACAACCTTTTCCACCTCAGGGCTCACTTTTAAGCTTCGGAAATATTCGCGACTCAACTCCCACTCCATGAAAAAGGCACTTTTTTACATAGTTATAGAAAAATTTAAACATGTTGGGACCAGTGACTGTATATAGAATGAACAGCATGCTTCCGCCTGTCACCATTCTACGATTTTGAAGCCAAAAAACCCCGTTTCTCTAGCCGCTATTGTGCAGCCAGAGTCTGCGCAGTAGAGAATTTCCTGTGGAGCCGAGTAAAAAAGAGAAATAAAAGTATTTATTTCTTCTTCTTCAGAAGGTTTAGTCTCCTTTTGGCTCTTTCCTGAAGTTTCTTATATCCCCGATAAAAACTACTCACGAACGGCAGCTGTCAAATATCGTAAAACGAAACTTATATCGCGGTTATCGCGAACGTCCAATAACTAATGAGAAACTAACTTCTCAGAAAAAAAAACACCTGAACACCATGCAGCCAGATGACATCATCATACTACCTTAGCGTAAAGATGAGAGAAACGTTTCTACGAGGTATCGTAAGTTTTTAAAGTTTTTCCCGGCTCATATCTGGAATACATGGGGAGGCGGGGCTTATGACCTATACTGCAGCCAGACACCAGGGGGCGGGGCTTATGACCTATACTGCAGCCAGACACCAGGGGGCGGGGCTTATGACCTATACTGCAGCCAGACACCAGGGGGCGGGGCTTATGACCTATACTGCAGCCAGACACCAGGGGGCGGGGCATCTGCTGGAGGCTTCAGTTTGAGCCGAACGTCGTTACGTCCACTCATTATACAGTCTATGGTTTACACGGAAACAATGAGGAAATGCTGTAGTACGCATGCCAGGCCTGTAGTTGGCGATATAACTGTAGGAGCCATTTACAGGACAATGGTTTATTTCGCAGATACAGCACAAGCATAAGTGTTGCCATAGTTACTGTTGATGTCCGTTTCATGCATGGCAATTTAAGTCCCCACAATGAAAGTGTAACACGCACGTACAAAGTGGAGCGTGACGTCAGTGTTTCCACTGAAAACTCCGGCTTGCTGTTTAGATTGCAACAGTGAAATGGTGTTTCAGAAATGCTCAAAACTTTCCGTTTCAGGTCAGCTAAAATGCCGTTTCCATGTCAACGAGAGGACGAAGCGCAACAATATCTTTGCGTGTCATCTTTAAAACTGTTGTCATGTCAACGGCCCTTTGGCGAATTCAAGGGTTATCAAAAATTTAGCCCCTGGATTGAGCGTGAATGAAAAAATGTAGACATAGAAGACAGTCTAGTGGACACCTGAGGAACTACGCTTCAGGATAGACCCATCTATATTGAATATATTTGCTTCTTTATTTATGCAAGTTTCCTTTTTCGCTAAGCTGTGATATTCTCTCCTTGAAGGAACTTAACTATATTAAAAAAAAAAGTAATTTTACTTTTTAAATTGCTGGTCTACGTTTGAAGTTTTTTAGTTTAAAGCTCCTGTCATCATTTATTTTTAGACAGTCCACTCCATCTGTATCTTCTGAGGCTGAATTGTATTTGCACTGCAAAAACTGAAATCTAATCAAGTTGTTATGTCTTATTTTTAGTCAAATTTGTCTTACTGTTCTTGATTTGAGCCACATTTACTAGACGAGGTCATAAAAATGTCTCATTTCAAGTTTTTTAAAGACAAAAATGAGGCATCAATTGCTTATAACAAGTAAAAAAAATCTGCCAATGGGATAAGATAAAAGATTCTTGTTTTAAGACATCTTTCTAATTTCAAGAAACTTCCCGGGTGAATTCGTCTTATCCCATTGGCTGATTTTTTTGACTTGTTACAAGCAATTTACACCTCATTTTTGTCTTAAAAAAACTTGAAATAAGACATTTTTATGACCTGGTCTGGTGAATGAGGCTCAAATTAAGAACAATAAGACAATTTTTGCTACAAATAAGACAGAATGACTTGCTTAGATTTTAATTTTTGCAGTGTGGTAGAAAACATCACTTTTACATGTCAACGCCAGAGTCAACACAAGCTCAAACTTCCTCACAGGAGCTTTGAGACACACGTTTATCAGGCTGTTGTTTATTTTTGAAAACACAAACAAAGCTTTAAAGGTTCTTAAATGAACTTGACCCTTGTAGTTGAATTAAAAACTTTCCGTTCCTGAGCCTGAGGAGTGGAAAAAACATAAGCCTGTAAGCTGCTGAACTGGACCGTACATGTATTTATTTCATTCCTGTCAGCGCGTCCACACCCTGAAATGTGCCAGCTCATGTTTTGAAACTCAATCCTTCTTCATAAAGCTGAACATTACAGCGGCTTTGATGGAGAATTTGTGTAAATAACGGGCAGAAATCATCATGTTGGTGTAAAACTAGAATATTAATGAGGCTGGTAGTGATTAAAGAGACGTTTTTTCAGCTGAATTCTTTGTCCTT
Source organism: Thalassoma bifasciatum (assembly GCA_008086565.1). Classification (NCBI taxonomy): domain Eukaryota; kingdom Metazoa; phylum Chordata; class Actinopteri; order Labriformes; family Labridae; genus Thalassoma; species Thalassoma bifasciatum. The sequence goes on along the minus strand of RPOG01000678.1, from coordinate 151,797 downwards.
AAAGCGACGTCGCTCCACAGCAGAAGGAAGTGAGCTGGCACAGAACTAGGTCACATACTTCCCGACTCTTTCATGTGTTTTTCTGTACATGAGTCAGCGGCGGCGGCGGTAAACAGCCCCTACAAATACAATTCCTGTTTGTTTGCTGCAGCAGCTGCTCTACCACGTTTCCTGAACCGACCTCAACAACAGAGCGTGTGAGTGTGTGTGAGTGTGTGTGAGTGTGGGAGTGTGCACGTTTGTGAGTGTGTGATCTCATCCCCCCGTTTCTGTGTTTGTGTTCCTGTTGGATCTGCTGTAATCCGTCAGAGTGTTTGTGATAAACAGGAACATCAGCTAAAGTGGAGAGGAGATTAATAAACCCTTCAAACGAAAACACACCAGTAGAAAACAGCTGTTCAGACCCCGACAACCACGTCATTCTGTATTTTTAGTCTCTGGACCAGAAAAGGAGTTAATGCCTGTCATAAATTCCTGCGTAAGAACTCGAAGCCTGTATTTAACCTCTTTCAGGATTTCTTTGCCCTAAATTTCCAATTGATTATGACACATTTTCTCTAAAAATGGACTCAAAAAACCCTTAAAGTGACGTTTATGTTTAAAACCAGTTTCCCCACTGAGGGTCTGTGTCCAATAACAACTTCACTGTTCTTGTAGTGTGTGTTTTCAAAACAACACCAGTGTCCTCAGCTTTCAGAGCCCTTCACCCAAAACACCCTCAGTGTCAGTTGTTTATTTGTTTACGCGCTCAAGCCCCGCCCACTTCAACGGCTCGTCTTCCTATCTTGATTTTAAGAGTCTGTTTGCACAAACCAACGCCTCAGAAGGTTTTGTGTTTTACAGGGAAGTGAATCACTGTTTGAACTTTAACTCATGACTTTGTGACCTTAAGTCAAAAGATATGAAGCCGTTATGGAAATGTTAAAAACTGCAGTTCCGTAAGTGTCCACTCGAGGCTGGGTGCAAGAACACCAGAAACCACATACACACACATTCACAAAAGCTGATCTTTGCAACTGAAAACAACTTGTTAACATGGTGAATTTTTTTTTGCAACTCATTAATTTCTTTGGTTTTAAACTCAAAAGTTTTGACCATGTAACGACCTGACAGATGAGCCCTCTGTCGCTGTCTACAAAGACTCAACTGTGAGGAGAAGACTTGGACGAGTTGCGAGTTGCAGCAACTGGGGGCGGGAGGCGAGGGATGGGAGGATGGGGGGGTGAACAGATCCCATCTGCGACTCGGTTCCCATCGTTAATATTAACAACCCGTTCAAAAGAACCGGTTCGTTCATGAACGTCACAACACTAGTCAACAGTTTAGAAAACATTTTGGTCTATAAATTGATTCCATAATTTCTTTTTTGACTCCAATTGCTTATTTGTACAATGCTTTGACGTCTGAGTGCAATGAGACATTAAACGGCATAATTTTCAGTAAAAACACTGGAAAAATTGGGGTGTTCTAAAACTTTTGACTGGTAGTATATATCCGGGTATTTCTCACACACTCAATCTTTTCATACAATCTAATGTGAACGCACTACACACTCATTTTGACGTCACACTTAGTATGAGTTGTACGTTAGTGTGACATTTCGGACACAGCTGGCTGCCAGTAATTTTCTTTCACACCTCTCTTTTATGGAAACAATATTACCAAGTTAAAGACCCTCAAAATTAAAAAGTACTTCAGTGTTGGTTAATTTTTCCAAAACAAACTCAGTTAAGGTTCAGCACATAGACTGTATAATGAGTGGACGTAACGTGTAAGACGCCCCGCCCCCTGGTGTCTGGCTGCAGTATAGGTCATAAGCCCCGCCCCCCCATGTATTCCAGATATGAGCCGGGAAAACTTAAAAAAATTACGATACCTCGTAGAAACGTTTCTCTCATCCTTACGCTAAGGTGGTATGATGATGTCATTTGGTTGCATGGTGTTCAAGTGTTATTTTTCCTGAGAAGTTACTTTCTCATTAGTTATTGGACGTTAAAAACCGCGATATAAGTTTCGTTTTACGATAGTTGACAGCTGCCGTTCGTGAGTAGTTTTTATCGGGGATATAAGAAACTTCAGGAAAGAGCCAAAAGGAGACTAAACCTTCTGAAGAATAAGAAATAAATATTTTTATTTCTCTTTTTTACTCGGCTCCACCGGAAATTCTCTACTGCGCAGACTCTGGCTGCACAATGGCGGCTAGAGAAACGGGGTTTTTTGGCTTCAAAATCGTAGAACGGTGACAGGCGGAGCCACGCTGTTTATTCTATATACAGTTAATGGTTCAGCACCAGAAGACGTGGAAGTGATTTGCCTCATTTGAACCACATTTCCTCCAACACACTGGACGTGTATGCTTGTATTTTTCTTGATTTGGTGTCTTAAAATACCTGAAAGGTGTTTATTACTAAAGAGAAAGTGTTGAAGGTGTAGTCACTTAAATACCTTTGAAACCACAAAGGAAGGAGAGTTATTGTGAAACTTTTCATCTTGATTGCAACATCACTTTGAAAAACCTCAGTGTGACTAATGTGAGAAGTGTTTCTTTAACCGTGGAGTCTCTCGCTCTCTCGCCTTGCGTTGGCGTAAGGAGCCTGTCCTTACTTTACTTCGGCGGGCGTACGTGTGGTGCCACCGAAGCCGGCCGAGCTGAATGGAGAGCGAGCAGAAAAGAAAACAGGCCTTTCAGCCGGAGGATCAACTTTGACAGCAGTTGGAGTTCTGCCAACAACTCGGGGTTCATCGAGTTTGTTTCCTCCATTCAGAGAGCAAGCGGGCGGGCGAGCGAGGCCGGTTTTATATGGCCTCTCTCTAAGACACACCTCTCTCTCTCTCTCTCTCTCTCTCCCTCTTGGAGGAATGTGAGGAGGTTGCACATGGCAGGAAGTAATATCAAAGGATTTATTTGTCGCTGCGGTGCGAGGAGCCCAGAGGCCCGTGTTGTTGTGAGCGTGCACGGACGCGCGGTCGCAACCTCAATTACAAACGGAAAATTGAATCAAAAAGTTATTGTTGTGTTGTGAAAACATGTTTACGAACCCGACTGAGGGTCACTCAGCTGACGAGAGCCAAACCACCGAGCTCCACGAGAAATGGTCTAAACATAGATCCTTAATGCTTCAGGACTTCAGGGATAAACACAACATTTCATAATACTACATGCTTTTTTTGTGTCCAAGTGCAATATTTCCCTCCATCATGAATTGAGTATTTCATCACATGTATTTCTTTATAGATACTTTGGACACAATAAACTTGTGTAGAAATTTGATAATTTTATATTGTACAAAAAAACACAAAACCAAGGAGTTTGGGGGTTTTACAGTCCACCACGTTGGCAGGACTGTTCATAGGTGTCATTAATTTGAGATTATTAACTTACAGTCAATAACATTTACCTTTAATTTTTATGTCACCGTAATAAAATACGAACAACCTTTTTAAATAAAACATTCTATTTATATGTTCCTGTTATTTTTTCTGTTTGAAATTATTGGCAAGTATCTCTCAAGTGTCTGTAGTGACTCATACATTTTCATTTTGTGTGTTTCATTTCTTTTATTTGTGAATAAGATAAATAATTTGATGTTAAAATAACATTTCACATTATTACATTGGTTGTTCCACCTGACATGGAAATTGTTCCAGTCACCAATGAAGTGAAAAAACCTTTTTTATCAGTATTTCAGAGAAATCTACAAACTTTTCCACTTGGTCACAAATGTCATTTGGGCTCCTCTGGCTGATGCAGTTTCCTGTTTCCTGTTTTATTCTCTTCACTTTAAAATAAAAGTCTAATGTTACGGTTGCACCACCCTGACATTTGACAAGGTGAAAAT
>RPOG01000678.1:90266-147730 GCA_008086565.1 Thalassoma bifasciatum | reverse complement strand
ACGGGACAAAAGTTTTTTACATTTCTCAACAGCTTTAAAATTCTTTTTATTTGCAAAGAATGTTTTATTTAAAAAGGTTCAAGCATAAAATAATGCCACTGTATTTTTAATTTCCATTTACAATAACTGACATTCAATTTTTAGAGTTTAATTACTGTGGATACTTGTCAGGACGGTTGCACCACCTGACATTTTGGGGGTTTGAGGAACCAAAACACAAAAAAACATGTTATATTTTAATATTTTAAAGATGTGTTCAAATAACACAGGTTTCATAGAATAAAGAAATACATGTGATGAAATACTCAATTCATGATGGAAGGAAATATTGCACTCAGACACAAAAAAAGGGGACGTCACGTCATTGACCCATAAACAAAAAGAATAACAAATAGTCAAGTGGAGAAAATTAAAATTCTGTTAACGGTTATCTAACTGTCGTTCTTAGAATCTTTGGTTTTTATTTCAACTCAAAGGGAAATGGAATCGGAACGAAACATCAAGGGAACGGAATCGACCGGATGAATGAAATTCCGGAACGTTCCGAACCCTGAAGAAGCTTAAAGATGATTGGCTGACGGTAGCTATAGTTAGATTGATTTACTGTGTTTAAAGTTTGACACCAGGAACAAACAGAGACTCAAATATCAAACAAACTACACGTCATTTTTTTTTTTTGGGTAACACGTTTACACGCTTGAAGCGATCATAGCTGTGGTTTTTTTTCCTGCGTCTGTTTGAAACCGGTGGAACGTGACAGACACTCCCTCGTTGCACGTGATTCACTTTTCCCAATATTTACTTCCCATAACCGACTGTACCGCGTGTGCGAGTGATGAAATATTACTCAAACTGTACTGTCAACATGCAAAAGACTTCAACTTTGACCCACCTGTGCACGAGAGTGGAGATTTTCTACACAGTTTTTAAAACTCTGGATGAAAAACTTCAACAGTTTCAAACCAAAGTGAAACAATCAGACTTTCAAGATTTGAAAGTGTATTGTTAAATGATTGATTAAATAAGACAAAAGCATGAATTAAACATGTTAAACTTCATGACCTGCTTCATGCTAACTCACTCTAACTCCCCCCCTTTTTTTTTTTTGCTCCCATGTTACATAACCCAACATGTCTCCAAGTCATGTTGGCACCATGTGCTCTGTACGTGTGTGAACATGAGCCGCGCTGAAAAGCTGAGGAGTGTTTGTATGTGAGGAGTGAAAAAAGTAGTTCCCCAGCTCTCCTTCCTCCTTCACGCCCCCTTTTTTCCAGCCCTGTTGCACCATGGGATTGATAAACAACGATTACGTGCAGCAGTTTGGAAGAAGTCCTGCAGGGTCGACCTGATCACCTCGTGTTACTGATTCTGTGAATGTACACAAAACCTCGACTGCACATTACATAACACTCTTTTATATACGTGTGTGTGTGTGTGTGTGTGTGTGTGATTTAGTGCTGAGTTCAGAGAAAGCCTGAGACACTCCCTCCACACAAACGCTGACCAGTTTTCTTAATCCGAGCAGTTCATCCAGTTTGTGTGTCAATTAAACTTCTTGGCCATAAAAAAGTCTCATGCTCCCTGAACCACTCGGGCATGACTGAAACCATATCTATGTGTCAAAAAGTTAGTTTTTAAGACATTTGGACCAATATCTACCTGGTTATGTAAGCAAAACTGAGAAAATGGTCCAAAAGTGGTGGAAAACAAGTGAAAATTGATCAAAACGGCCAAAAACAAACGAAAATGGACAAGGTCATTCTGAGACTACTTGGAAAATGGTCAGAAGGCAGCAACAATGGGCAAAAAGGAAACAAATAACAGCAGAAAAAAGTGGTAAAATGGCCAAAAACCAACAAAAATTGGCAATAACATTCGGAGAAAACTTGGAAAATAGTCAGAGGGCAGCAACAATGGGTGAAAACAAGACAAAAAAACAATAATGTAAGTGGAAAAAATAGTCAAGTGCAGCAAAATATGGCAAGAAAGTTGGAAGAATAGTCATAAAGTCGCAAGGAATGGTCCAAAAGTGGTGGAAAATGAGTGAAAAGTTACTAAGATGGCCAAAAACTAACAATAATGGGCAAGAACATTCTGTGAAAACTTGGAAAATAGTCAGAAGGCAGCAACAGTGGGTGAAAACGAGACAAAAAAACAGTGAAAAGTGGTAAAAATAGCCTAATAAAGCAAAATATGGCAAGAAAGTTAGAGAAAATTGGAAGAATAGTCATAAAGTTGCAAGAAATGGTCCAAAAGTGGTGGGAAATTAGTAAAAAGGGACCAAAATGGCCAAAAACCAACAAAAATGGACAAGGACATTCTGAGAAAACTTGGAAAATAGTTTAAAGGCAGCAACAAGGGGCGAAAAGAAAACAAAAGACAGTTGTAAAAAAATGGTAAAAATAGCCAAATAAAGCCAAATATGGCAAAAAGATGGGATAAAACTGGAAGAATAGTCAGAGAGTCATGAAAAATGGTCCAAAAGTGGTAAACAAACGAGTGAAAAGGGACCAAAATGGCCAAAAACCAACAAAAATGGACAAGGACATTCTGAGAAAACTTGGAAAATAGTCAGAAGGCAGCAACAATGGGCGATAAAAACAGTAAAAAGTGGTAAAAAATAGCCAATTAAAGCAAAATATGGCAAGAAAGTTGGGATAAAATTGGACGACAACTTGAGAAAAACTTAGAAAGTTGCAAAAAATGGTCCAAAAGTGGTAAAAAAAAGAGTGAAATGAGACTAAAATGGCCAAAAAGCAACAATAATGGGCAAGAACATTCTGTGAAAACTTGGAAAACAGTCAGAAGGCAGCAACAATGGGGGAAAACGAGACAAAAAAACCCAGTGAAAATTGGTAGAAATAGAGCCAAATAAAGCAAAATATGGCAAGAAAGTTAGAGGGCATTGGAATAAAAGTCATAAAGTTGCAAGAAATGGTCCAAAAGTGGTGGAAAATGAGTGAAAAGTGACCAAAACGGTCGATCACAAACAAAAATGGGCAAGAACATTCTGAGAAACTTTGAAAATAGTCAGAAGGGAGCAACAAGGGGCAAAAAGAAAACAAAAGACAGTTGTAAAAAATGGTAAAAATAGCCTAATAAAGCAAAATATGGCAAGAAAGTTGGGATAAAATTGGAAGAAAAGTCAGAAAGTAGCAAGAAATGGTCCAAAAGTGGTAAAAAAAAGAGTGAAAGGGACTAAAATGGCCAAAAACCAACAAAAATGGACAAGAACATTCTGTGAAAACTTGGAAAATAGTCAGAAGGCAGCAACAATGGGCGATAAAAACAGTAAAAAGTGGTAAAAAAAAATAGCCAATTAAAGCAAAATATGGCAAAAAAGTTGGGATAAAACTGGAAGACAACTTGAGAAATACTTAGAAAGTAGCAAAAAATGGTCCAAGAGTAGTTAAAAAAAAGAGTGAAAAGAGACTAAAATGGCCAAAAAACAACAATAGTTGTCAAGAACATTCTGTGAAAACCTGGGAAATAGTCAGAAGGCAGCAACAATGGGTGAGAAAAACAGTAAAAAGTGGTAAAAAATAGCCAATTAAAGCAAAATATGGCAAGAATGTTGGGATAAATTAAGAAGAATAGTCAGAAAGTAGTAAAATGGTCTAAAAGTGGTGGGAAAAATGTCATGGGTTGTTGTCTTGCCATAATTAATATCAATGTTCATTTCAAACAATGTGTTTGTTTAAAAATAACAGGATGGGGAACACAATTGCAATATGGGGAAAAATAATTGTAGTTTTATTATTTTTGCAAAGCATTCAGCCCTTCTGGATACACACGTTTAATTTTGATATTATAAGAAAAGATTAAAGTATTCATTGAAAAACATTCTGCGTTTTGAATCCCAGCTCAGACCAAAGTTTCTCATTAGACCAAACGAGTTTGTTTGATTCATTCATTACTTGAAACTCTGTGAAATGAAGATCACTTTATTAAAGTAAAACATTATTTGCATGCCCCGCGTCCCGCTGATTCATCAGATTTTAGATTTTATTATCCAGACAAACACAAACAGACCTGCCAGCCCTGGCTCCATCCCAGAGGGGCCATTAGTTCCTACCACTGGCGTCCCTCCAGGGACACATTTGATGGTTGCGCCACAGAGCAACAACACGCCCAGACGAGCTCCTTCCTCCTCTGAGGATGGAGTCACTAATGACAGACTCGTAGCTCTGTTTTTCTTTGTTAGAGGTGGATGTGACACCTGCTGGAGCTCAGTGATCAAACTGTTGTTGTTTACGGAGACGGCGAGGAGGCGGCGAGGAGGCGGGGCTTATTCTCACACCAGGGGATCCAAACCACTGTGACACCAGCTCCTCAACAAAACAGCTTTTCAGGACACGGTGCTTCTGTTTATCTGAAGCTTCAATAAAACAAGGAGACTTTTGTAGGTTTAAAGAAAATCTGTCTCTGATTGATAAAGTTCAGTCTGAGCTGCTTTAAAGGGACAGTGAGGACTTTTTAAGTGATTGTGAAAAAGTTTCATTTCAAGATATAAACCTGATCATAATCCACAATTTAAAATGAGATTATCAGCGNAAAAAAATACAGTTTAAAACACAGTTTCTATCCTTCGGGCGCAGCCATTGTTTTACTGCAGCAATGCATTCTGGGTTGATGACGTAGATTGGTTGCTTGGTGCCGAGCATCTGGATTTGGCCGTTTCCTCACTACTAGTCGCCGTAAGTCACGAGGTTTGAGGAGGGAAAAAAACATAATAATGCCACATGTGGCTGCTTTTGGGTGCACTTTTCAGTCCAAAGGAAACAAGGAGACTGATGTTAGTCTGCACAGCTTCCCAAAAGACAAGAAAAGAAGGAAGTTGTGGGAAATGGCTTGTGGGCGTAAACAACTTCCCATGGAGCCGCTGCTATGTTCTGGCCACTTCTCCCCAGAAGCATTTGCTGCATTTAGCCGGCCCATGCTGATGAAAGAGCTGACAGGTGTGGGTCATTATAAACGGAGACTAAAGCCAAATGCTGTGCCGACTATTTTCCAACACAAACCCACAAAACTTCCTCTGGAAACCACTGAAGTCCGCTCCAGGACTTATATGATCGTGTATGAGATCCAGCCCGGTGCAACCATATGACATCACTACCCAGACGTTACTGCGGCGTAAACAACAATGGCGGCCTACAGGTGAATATATTTTTTCAAATTTTATACAAACTAAGATATTTAGAGAGATTTTATTATGGTTCTTATGTAGCTGGTAAAAACACTGATCATTTAGGAAAATGATGTTCTGGTAGCCAGGGTAACTTTTAAAGGGGGAAATACACGCTATTAAGAACTTGGGGATGGGAACTTTTGAGCAAGAAGTTTCTGTTGTCATTATGATTTAAAAAGAGTAAACACAGTTGTTTGTTAATAAATGTTTTAACCCAACCACTAACAATGAGTGACAGAAAAGTTTTTGTGTTATCATTCACATTCTCTGAAAAATGGCCTAGAAATCAAAAATTCAGGTGAGGTATATTAAAATAAAAAAAGAAAATTCACTCCTGGTCATGGCAGACCAGGAGTGGTCCACAGACCACAATTTGAGAAACACTGTTCTAGTGTATTTTTATAATGTGTGTGTGAAACATAAAAAAGACAGTGACATGTAACAGGGGGAGGACAGAAGTAAGCGTGGGCTTGTTTGGCTTGTTTCATTAGACGAGAAAGGGAGTACAAGAGGGAGGAAGAGGGGACAAAAAAACAAATACCAGACTAGGCTCCTGTGTGTGAGTGTGTGTGTGTGTGTGTGTGTTATGTGTCTTCATGTGTACACTGTATGATATTAACATTGTATATAAAATCATTTCTTGAAATATATTAACAGTGTACCATTATCCTTTGTAAATAGTGCAAGTTTTTATATATATTTTTTCTAAATTGCTATTTCTAATAACCATTTTAAGTCTTTATTATTATATTAATAATGATAATGGTAGGGGTAATGATAATAATAATAATGATTGTCGTTGCTGTTGTTGTCATTATTATGATTATTATAAGTATTACTATCGCTAATTTTTTACCTAATTTTTGTCTTGCTTGTGTTTTTGTTTTTCTTCTTATTCTACTTTATTCTATTTTATTATTTTATTTTATAGTTGCATCATGGAAATTTCGCTCATGGAGGATCAATAATAACTATTCTCTTCTATTCAGCTGATGACTTTATTTCAGGAAAAGCTAAACTAACTTTTCCAGTCAGCTCATTCCCCGACAAAGTGAAGTCGACCTTATTCCCATTGTTTGAGTTTAATTACTTTATTGCTAAACTTTATGAGCCACTATAACCTCATTTAAAGCTCAGGTTAATATTTTACCCTCTGAGCTTTGACAGCAAATTAATAATCAGCTTGATGATGATGAAGTTAGTTTCACTTTGACTTCTGTCCGGTTTAAAGTAAATTTACGCTGAAGTGGGTAAAAGTTCACTCACTGTTTATTCACTGGGGGAAAACAGAGTAAAGGCTCTTTTTTTTAATATAAAACCTCTCACAGACTACAAAGAGGTGAAAGTTGAACCGTGTAAAGTCGAGTTGATTGTACATGTTTGCGTTGGAAAACATTTCGTCCATAAATAGAAAATTCAGTGACACCGAGGACAAAGTTAGACAAACAGCAAAGTTTGATGAACCAGCGGCGAGATTTCAGTGAACTCATCACTTTGAGACAAACAGCTGCTGTGTCATAGTCTGCTGAGCAGGTTTAACATACCACACACACACACACACACACACACACACACACATATATAGACACACACACACACATACAATGTCATAAATAATGTACACACTCGTTTGTTTATAGCTTCAAGTATGCAGCTCGACTACATCCTGACATTAAACGACGCTAGTTTATGACGGTTCATGTGGTTATATAAGAGCAAGATATGCTATTATCACACACACACACACACACACACACACACACACACACACACACACACAGAGTGGTTACATGACTGGAGCAGGTACAGTTTGTTCTGCTCAGCTGATAAATTTATGTTGTTTCATTTTTCAGATGTTGCCCTTTCCATTGTCAGACACGTCTGAACACACACACACACACACACACACACACACACACACACACACACACACATATTCTAAAGCAGGGATGTCCAAACTCAGGCTTGGGGACCAATCGTGGCCTGCAGCCTATTTTTACGCAGCCCCAAGCTTCAATCTTACACTTTATTGATTTTATTGATTTTGTAAACTTGCGCCTTGTTGCCATGACAACGGTTTCCGGGTGAAATGCAAAAGTATTGTTGCGTTTCAGCCTCTCATTTACACGGGCAATGGCGTTTTAGCTGACCTTAAAATGCAAAGTTTCAAAAACGATCTCCACCGTTTCCATGTAAACGCAGAGCCGGAGCTTTCGAGCGTTTACAGCCGACTTTAACAAAATGTACGACACTTTTTGGATGTCCGCCAATAAATGTAGTTTTTTTGTAAGTTATTCAGTGTGACAGAGAAATTCGTCTGTTCCTCGTGGAGTTAAACAAATATGAGATTTCTGTTTCTTTCTTTAATAAAAACCACGTGTGAAGATTTTACAGAATCAAAGCACGAGGCTGTGAAACATGTTCACACACAGGATCCTTCTTTCATTGACGGCCATTGTTGTCAAAACATTAAACACAGCGCTGCCAAGTAACCTGGGAGATAATCCTGCACACACACACACACACACACACACACACACACACACACACACACACACACACACAGAAAAAGAGAGGCAGAATAAAGATTCACACTGCACAGTCGAATAAACTTTCGATCTTAAGGTTAACAATGAATTCGAGGATTTAAGGAACTTTATTGTCATACCACCTCACATTTAAATGATAGTGGTAAATAAATAACAGCACTCAATAAAAGAGTATAGCAAAAATGATTCAAATATAGAGATACTAAGAACAGAAAGTGCAATTGAAATTAGACATTAAGTAACATATCAAGTAAATTATGAACAGAAAATTATGAAAGGTGAAGTCTGTCTAGTTTTGAGCACTTAATTCTGTTATAAATCAACTGTTATTAAAATGTATCAACTATTATCAATTGACTATTTTAAATAAACTGTTGCAGCAGAGCTCAAGTTTACAATATCAAACAATTACAGCACTTCTTGAACTAAATTGTCCCTTCAAAGACTTTTATTATTTTCACTCTGTACCAGGGGCGGCTTAATGGGTGGGCTACAGGGTCCCCGCCCCCCCCCTAATCTTTAAAAAAAAATGTATTTGTTTATTTATTTACTTCAAATTGGTTTAAAGAAATCATTGCCAAATTGTTTTCTTATTGTTTGATGCCTTGTTTTTGAAAAATAAGCCAAGTTCTGCAAATGTTTTGGACTCTTGTGGGGAAAAAACAACTGAAACATTTAGTGTTATGTCATACAGCTAGGACCAAAGAATGATTTTGGGAAAGATTTTTGTAGATTTTTGTCTTTTTTTTTTTTTTTACCGTGGTAAATGTTGATGCTCATACAGCTTATACAGCCCATACTGTGAAGGCTTAGCAATCCAATACAATGTAAACAAAACTCGCCCAAAACATGTAAGTTTAGAGAATAAACAAATGCTTTCCAAGTATTAAAAGAAGTTTTGATTGCAAAACAAAAACAGTAATTTAAAATTTCTCATGATTTTAGCATCATGTTTGGATTTATTCTACTAAACTCCAAGAAACATTGATGCTTTCAAGGATCTCCTGGTCTGTGTGTGTGTGTGTGTGTGTGTGTGTGTGTGTGTGTGTGTGTTATGGAATCAGGTTCACAGCAGGGTGCGGCTTGTTGCTATGAAATAACAACAGAGACATCAACCAGAGACATTCACAGCCAATCAGGAATGTGAAGTTTTGCTTGTGTGTGTGCGTGTGTGTGTGTGTGTGTGTGTGTGTGTGTGTGTGTGTGTGTGTGTGTGTCTACAGAGAGAGAACAATGCACCCTGCAGGAAAACATGTGTTGTGTATTTAAGTTTAACATGTTAACCTGCTGACCTCAGGAAACATCCAAGAACTTAAAGATGAATATGTTAAACAAAATGGAATCAAAAAACATCAAAGAACATCAAGAGACATCAGGGAACATTGAGGGAACATGAAGGGAACATGAAGGGACATCAAGGGAACATGAAGGGACATCATGGGAACATGAAGGGAACATGAGGGGACATCAAGGGAACATGAAGGGACATCATGGGAACATGAAGGGAACATGAGGGGAACATGAAGGGACATCAGGGAACATAAAGGGAACATGAAGGGACATCAGGGAACATGAAGGGACATCAGGGAACATGAAGAGACATCAAAGGAACATGAAGGGACATCAAGGTAACATGAAGGGACATCAGGGAACATGAGGGGAACATGAAGGGAACATGAAGGGACATCAGGGAACATGCAGAGACATCAAGGGAACATGAAGGGACATCAAGGTAACATGAAGAGACATCAAGGGAACATGAAGGGACATCAAGGGAACATGAAGGGACATCAAGGGAACATGAAAGGACATCAAGGAACATAAAGGGAACATGAAGGGACATCAGGGAACATGAAGGGACATCAGGGAACATGAAGGGACATCAAGGGAACATGAAGGGACATCGAGGGAACATGAAGGGACATCAAGGGAACATGAAGGGACATCGAGGTAACATGAAGGGACATCAGGGAACATGAAGGGACATCAGGGAACATGAAGAGACATCAAGGGAACATGAAGGGACATGAAGGGAACATGAAGGGACATTGAGGTAACATGAAGGGACATCAAGGGAACATGAAAGGACATCAAGGAACATAAAGGGAACATGAAGGGACATCAGGGAACATGAAGGGACATCAAGGGAACATGAAGGGACATCAAGGGAATGTGAAGGGACATCAAGGTAACATGAAGGGACATCAGGGAACATGAAGGGACATCAGGGAACATGAAGGGACATGAAGGGAACATCAAGGGCAGGATGAAACGCTTCTGATTGGCCAAAATTCTATAATGCTTTGACTGACTCTCATCATTAAAACACTAAAATCACCTGAACACTCACTTTATATCAAAACCATCCAGAGAAATGAGTCCAGCCCATGTCTCTTCTGCCTGTTGACTCTGTGGTGAAAAGTCATGCGTCTGTCACTGACTGAAAAGTGTTTATTTGTAACACAACGAGCATCAGTTCAGTAAAAACACACTCACAGAGAGTGTGTTGTGTTTCCAGACGGAGCTGAATCATCGCTCAGAGGTCACACCGGTCAGTTTCTGTTCTTTGTTTCCAAAGAGTCAAAACAAAAACCCTTGGAGAAACAGAGGATCATGGGAAAAACTCCAGGGACAGGAGGAGGGGGAGGGATATTACACACCTAATCTCTGAGGAGCTGCTTTATGTGTGTGTGTGTGTGAATCTGTCCCCTCCCTCTTGTTATTGTTTCATACAGGCTTGAGTCACCGATAACAAGCTGTGTGTGAGTATGAGTGTGTGTGTGTGTGTGTGTGTGTGTGTGTGTGTGTGTTGAAATACTCGAACAATTCCCGGTCATATTTGGTCAGAGCGAGGCAGCAGCTGGTGAACAGCTTCTGATTTATTACAGCGAGGAAATCAGTCTGAGATTATAAACCAATTTAGAGATGTAATTTCATGAACCACAGATTCAGCTGGAGTTGAAAACACATGTTTTTACCAAACTGTTGGGTCACACAAATCCTCCAAGAATCTGTTTTTCTGGGGTCAATATGTTTCCTTTTATAACAACATAACATATTTATTTCCAGAAAAACAGATGGCTTTGGCATTTAGCCTCGTTGCCAGCAGCTACAATGTTCCCACCTGTTGTTTTCCGAGAATAAATCCCACAGAAAGCAAATAGAGAGAGAAAACAAAGGGGCTAAGAATAGAGCCTTGAGGAACTCCACATGTGAGAAGTGCTACATGGGACTCACCAGCTCCAGTGTGAACATTCAAGGTAATAAATAAAGTTTAACTGATGTGAAATTATCTGTTATTTCAACCTTTACGACTGATTGTCCAGGTCACACACCTGCTTGACCTCACCTTTATGAACACGCAGCTTACATGCTATGGGCCTCATTCACAAAACGTTCCTACGCACAAATTCGTGCCTAAACCATGCGTACGAACGTTTGCCGCACAAACCTTTGATTCATCAAAGTTTTCTTACCTGAATTTCTTCTTACTTTGCGAACAAATGTAGAACCTCCTCAGACCATGAGTACACACAAATAATGAATGATCAGACTCCTAAAAGACTAAAAACACAGACTCTTTTCACTAAAAACATAACATTTTAAAACTACTTTCAGTAAAAGAAAAAAGCCTTAAATAGAATTCATTAATTAAAAATTGCGCATTGGCTAAATTTATTAAATCACCATGAAACGGACACATTTTTGTCCTAATCATGTTTATAATAATGAATCTGGAATAAAATGCTTAGTTTAGATTAAAAATATAATAATGTGCAGATCAGAATGTCACATTATTTCATGATTAAATCATCGACTGCTCTGACAAACAGTTTCATAAAGTTGTGCAAACTGAATGAAGATGTAAAATAATTGGCGTCTTCTTATGATTTTTAACATTTTCTGAGTAGATGACGCACACACAGCTCAGCTGTTCACTCAGATTTATTTACCTGTTTGTAAAAATATCCAGCAGCTGTTTTAATGTGTCGTTTATGTTACGGATACACGGTACGATCTCCCTCACAGCACCAGGAGAATCAGCTGATCATTTATCTCCGGTCAGGACGAGCGTCTGCAGACGAGTCTCTGAGACACAGAGAGAACGAGCTGTGAGGTTGATGCTGATGATGAGGACCTAAAGGAAGACTGTTCCTCCTTCTGAACCTCTGAACAGACGTCGTTATATGGATGAATTGGGGCGTGGTTTATGTTAATTTCAGGATGCAGGAACGTGCCTGTTGATTCAGAATGATTCTGATTCACTAATATACGCAAGGTGGAGCGAACAAAAACAGCTGGTGCGCATGTGTCATGAATCCGACGGTGATTTTGCGTATTTTCTCATTTCGTGCGGGGAGTAAGAACATTTCCACGCATTTATTCGTGAATGAGGCCCAATGTGAGGAACTGATTTGGCTTTTTTCCAATTTCCATAACTCTAAAAACTGTTTTTTTTATTCCAGATGTAAACTGTTTTCTTCCCTCACATGCACCGACAGTGAATCTGCAGTCAGGTCATAAATGACCCCGTTGCTCGTCAAACACAGAAATCGCGCTCAGTCTGCAGCTGATTCCAGTTCGGTGTCGCTGACCTGCAGGTTTGACTCTGGATCTGTTTGCTTGTTTGCTGGACGATGCACTTGTGGCAGTCAGTTACTATTTCTGAGAATCCCCCCCTCCCCCCCTCCCTCTGGTAAATGAAGCAGAAGGTTTGGTGTTGTTGTTGTGTCTTGAGCAGCGAGCACATGGCCCTGAGAGAAAAGAAAGAGAGAGAGAGAAAAGAGAGAGAGAGATGGGGCGAAGGTCTGACAGAGGAAAAACATAGTTGACCTTCAGTCAGACAAAAACACTTAGGAAGATTACTCAGATTATTTACAAACTAAACACTTTTTTAAATTTACATCTTGACTTCTTATGTGGTAAATGAAGATGGGACCATCAAACAAAAAACAGAAGTTTAGGGTTTAAGCCCTATGCAAAGACAAAACTCCAACTTAGAATATTTAACCTGTAAGATGCTTTTCAAGGTGGAAACTGAACTAAATTGTTTTGTGATCTTTATGGATATGATTTCACAACATAACAAACAGGACGAGGATATTGTCCAATTCGAGGGTGTTCGAATTTTGACTCAACTTTTTGCAGATGATGTGATTCTGTTGACTCTCAATTTAACTGATAGTTGTTTACCTGTAGTGTGTTTAAAACCTCAAAATATTGATCTAATAGTTGTTTCATCTGTGTGTTTTGCCTTAGACAAGCAAAAAAATGTTGTAATTGTGGCAATTTTTGTTCTTTACGGTTCGTTTGCTTTTTTTTTTATTATAGATTTTTTGATTATTTGCAAGTTATAATAATAATACCTCATTATAACAATGTCAAATTGTGCTATATCTTAAATTTGGGTTGATTATTTCGCATTTATTTGCACCAAGTGAAAACGTGACTGTCTTTTTTTTTTGTTTTTTTTCCTGATTATTATTTTATGTTATTGATGATTTATCTGAGGTTCTGTTTTCATGTTGATAAAAATATTTTTATGCCTTTTCGAGTATTTGTCATTTTTCATCCCCTGATATCAAAAATGGGATTAAGTATAGAACATTTTCCTGGGTATCGATATAGAGTTTGAGATTTTAGTATCGTGACAACACTAGAATGTACGTTGAGTTTGCGTTTTCACTGATCGAAAACGCAAACTTTGGAAAACGCACTCCAGAGTGGAACTGTTCAAAAACGCCGGAGAAAACCTGAAAACACTGACGTCACGTTCAGCTCTGCGCCACGAACCTAACAACAACAACAACATCGATCTACAGTTTCGTTCTTCTTCTACTGACTTCTACCAAAACGTGCATTTATTGCACTTTTTCTGCGACTAGAGGAGAAGTTTTTAATATAAACTCCACCTCTGCTTCAGCCTCTGAACCGTTGCCGTGTAAACGGCTCCTACAGTTATATCGCCATCTACAGGCCTGACATGACACTACAGCTAATTTAGTAGAGCCTGACTGATGTGAGATGTTTGGGGCCAATGCCGTTACCAATACTGGGGGCAAAAGAAAGCTGATATCCCACATATCCCTATACTGTACATGAACACAAATTATTTTAATAACCAAAATATGATTTTGGTTATGACCATTGATTGTATATAGAATGGACAGCGTGCTTCCGCCTGTCACCGTTCTACGTTTTTGAAGCCAAAAAACCCCGTTTCTCTAGCCGCCATTGTGCAGCCAGAGTCTGCGCAGTAGAGAATTTCCGGTGGAGCCAAGTAAAAAAGAGAAATAAAATATTTATTTCTTCTTCAGAAGAAGAAATTTGAGGTGGGCCTCAAACATTTTTGAGCTTTAAAAGTGGGCCCTGATTTGGAAAAGGTTGGGAACCACTGATCTAAAGGCTTCATGAAATTCAACCTCAGCACTTTCATCAACATATAAACAGGCCGTGAATAAGTCCTGATGATTTCCTGTATTTCTATTCGACCACACACTCATCTATCAAACCGTTCCTGCTTCTTCAGCCGTTATGAGGCAGAAAAGCGCTGACAGAGCTTCATTCGCCGCGCGAGTCCGATCCAAACGTTACATCTCACACGAATCTATTTCCACTACTTCGTATCACACGTCTGAGAATAGTTCGATCTGACTCTGCAGACATCACTTTCTTTTATTAGCGCCATGCTCCGCGGCTATTCCTGTTTACACGTGTGCGCCGGCCGGGGGTAGCCTCAGCGCTTCACGTTTCATCCCTGGATGAGTAAATAAAAGGATGATGGATGGAAACATGGATGTTGCCACGTTGCTTTTAAAAGGTCAGGGAAGTAAATGAGAAGCTGAACTTTTAAACTCAAATTTGTACAGATTAGAAAGTGCAGGATTTGTTGGTAAATAAACATTTTCTGACCAGTAAAAACTCAATGTTTTATAAGGAAACTGATGCCTCCAAAATGCAAATATAGTGTGTAAAAAATCTGCACAGATCCTCAAAGATTTATCACGTCTCAGTGGGAAAACACCATGTATTTAAAGTTTGCTTAGAGGTAGTGTTTATTCTTGAACTTGGACGCAGAGTGTGATAGAGAGACGAGGAAAACGAGGAGGAGGAGGAGGAGGTGTAGTGAAGGAGTGAGTCTGGGATGAAGCCAGTTGGCGGCTGAAGTGACGGTTAATCTAATATCAGGGGTTAGCAGGTCCATCTGTGGGTTTTCCAGTGTGTGTGTGTGTGTGTGTGTGTGTGTGTGTTTGGCCGATTCCTCATGGTTTTATTATTTTCAGGGGTCGATTCAGGACACACTCTTTCTTGCAGCACTGCAGGAATCACACGCTTCTCTTAACAGGAGCCTGGAGTTTGTTACCATAGAAAATAACATTTTGCCTCATAATAACAAACTTAACAGATTTACAGTTGAGCTTAAAAGTTTACAAACCCCGGCAGAATTTATGATTTCTTGGCCATTTTTCAGAAAAATGATTTCCATCCCCCAGTTCTTAATAGCGTGTATTTCCCCCTTTAACATCAATAACAGCTTGAAGTCTTTTGTGCTGGTTGTGGATGAGGGTCTTTATTTTCTCAGATGGTAAAACTGACCATTCTTCTTGGCAAAAAGCCTCCAGTTCCTGTAAATTCTTGCTCTGTCTTGCATGAACTGCAGGTTTGAGATCTCCCCAGAGTGGCTCAAAGATATTGAGGTCAGGAGACTGAGATGGCCACTCCAGAACCTTCACTTTATTCTGCTGTAGCCAATGGCAGGTCCACTTGGCTACAGCACATTTTGGATCATTGTCATGTTGGAACCATAGACTGTATAATCAGTGGTTGTTATGACGTTCAGCTCAAATTGAGGCTACCAGCAGATGCCCCGCCCCCTGGTGTCTGGCTGCAGTATAGGTCATAAGCCCCGCCCCCTGGTGTCTGGCTGCAGTATAGGTCATAAGCCCCGCCCCCTGGTGTCTGGCTGCAGTATAGGTCATAAGCCCCGCCCCCTGGTGTCTGGCTGCAGTATAGGTCATAAGCCCCGCCTCCCCATGTATTCCAGATATGAGCCGGGAAAACTTAAAAAAATTACGATACCTGGTAGAAACGTTTCTCTCATCTTTACTCTAAGGTGGTATGATGATGTCATCTGGCTGCATGGTGTTCAGGTGTTTTTTTTCTGAGAAGTTAGTTTCTCATTAGTTATTGGACGTTAAAAACCGCGATATAAGTTTCGGTTTACGGTAGTTGACAGCTGCCGTTTGTGGGTAGTTTTTATCTGGGATATAAGAAACTTCAGGAAAGAGCCAAAAGGAGACTAAACCTTCTGAAGAAGAAGAAATAAATATTTTTATTTCTCTTTTTTATTTGGCTTCTATATACAGTCAATGGTTGGAATGCCAAAGTATACTCCAAGTGGCTGTTGGTCTGAAACAATTAGACCTGAGTCCAGGTTTGACTCAAGTCTTCATTGTTAATGCTCTTTATTAAAACGTAAACTCTTGAGTTACTTCAAACTATTTCCAGTCTGAGTCTGGATTGACTTTCCAGATATTTTAGATGCTTAAAAAAAGATGTAAATTATCATTAAAGTTACACCACTGTGTTTCATGTGTGTCAAACTCAAATTAACTGTTGTTTTAACTATTTTCTAACACAGTGGTTGAGTCACTGTTTTAAGGTTTATTTTGGGGGAAGTCTGAGAAATAACCTTTAAAAATAACCCATTTTCCTGCTGATGATCTCATCTTAAATTGTGGATAAGGATCAGGTTTATATCTAGAAATGAGACCTTTTCATGATCAATGGCAGGTCCACTTGGCCTTGTATTGGAACGTCCAAGTGTTATCTCAGAAAAATGGCCAAGAAATCATAAATTCTGCCAGGGTTTGTAAACTTGTGGGCACATTTGTATCTTGTACAACATCACTGAAGCTCTTCTTATCCCCAACTGTTTGTTTATTTCTGCTTTTATGGAGGCAAGTCATGGCAGACTGAACAAATCAAATTGAACTATATCAGGTTTTAAAACAGAGGATTTATTGGTTCACATTATGGTTGATTAGGTATGATTTGTATGGCTTTTTTCAATGTTGTACTTTTGTTTGTTTTTGTTTAGTTGTGGTGATGTTAGGATAAAAATCAAGCTCTTGAATGTTCTGTAATTGTAATATTGTGATGAGTTTTGGGGAAATCCTTCGTAATCCAGTAGATTTTTTATCCAGAAGCTGAAACACAGCAAAACCGTGACCCTGGTCTCGTTCTCTGGGTTCTTCAGGGACCAAAGATCTCAAACAGACTGAGAGCAAACACAGAGCGAACATCAGCCCCATCGACCCGTCTCCTCTCCACGCGGCCGACCTGACAGGAAGCTATTTCTGTCCCTCAAAGCGTCTGCTTCTTCTAGGAAACTGGCAGCTCGCTGTGCTGAAACGTCGCAGTTCTGCTGACTGTTTGGACTCTGGATACAGAAGAACGTCAACAACGTGAAGCTGCAAAGTCCGTGTTCCTGTTTGTTCGGTTGAGATCATTGTTTGAACAGAGGGAGATGAAATACAGACTCAAGTTTTTTGGAGATTAAAAGTCTGACGTCCCACTCTTTGAGTTATTAGACCAAGAAAATCAACTTTCAAAGCAAAATTCACTTATTTTACCAAAGTTGAATTGTACCAATTGTCACAGATTATCGTACATATGAGACAAAAAGTCAAACGTATGGGGGGAAAAATGTTATTCAGTCCTAATGAGTGTAATAAGTAAATATGCAAAATCACCGTCGGATTCATGACGTTTGTACCAACCATTTTTGTTGTCACTGTAAGGTATATTAGTGAATCAGAATTATTCTAAATTGAGAGGCGCGTTTCCACAACCTGAAATCAGCAAAAAGCACAAATCTTCCATATAAGGAGGATATTTGTTCAGAAAATATGTAAAATCATAAGAAGAAGCAAGTTATTTCACATCTTCATTCAGTTTGCACAAACTCATAGCACTGTTTGTCAGAGCAGTCAATGTTTTTATTAACCTACAGAATGTGATACAATATCATAGGCATGATAAGGGTTAAAAAAAAGGTCAACTTTATCACTGAATTCTATTAAAACCTTTTTTCTTTTACTGAAAAAAGTTTTAATAGGTCATACTTTAGGTCAAAAAAGTTTTTTTTTAAAGTTGATCATTCATTATTTGCTTGTTCCCATGGACTGAGGAGGTTCTCGTTTCGTTCACAGCCTAAGAATAAATTCCAGTAAGAAAATATTGATGAATCACAGATTTGCGCGGAAAATGTTCGTAAGTACAGTTAAGGCATAAATTTGTGTATGCACTGTTTGTAAATAAGGCCAAATGAGAGGGACTACTTTCTTTGGAGTGTTTCGATATGAAGCGTGTGATCCGGTTGTTCTTGGTGTCTTTGATGTGTAAAGTAAATCAAAGGCATTATGGACTTTTAACCAATCAGGAGCGTTCCATTCTGCCCTTGATGCCTCTCAATGTCCCTTCATGTCCCTCTATGTTCCTTTCATGTCCCTTCATCTTCCTTCATGTTCCTCAATATCCCTTAATGTCCTTTCATGTTCCGTTCTGACCCTATATGTTTCCTTCCATTCGTCTAAGACCAATCAGGAGCGTTCCATTCTGCCCTTGATGCCTCTCAATGTCCCTTCATGTCCCTTGACGTTCCATCATGTGCTTTGATGTTCCGTCATGTTCATTGACGTCCCTTCCTGTGTCCCTTTGTGTACCTTGATGGCTTTTTTAAATGTCCCTTCATGTCCCCTGATATTTCTTGATGTTCTCTGATGTCTCTTCATCTTCCTTCATGTCCCTCAATATCCTTTGATGTCCCCTCACGTTCCTTGAGGTCCTTTCATGTCCCTTCATCTTCCTTCATGTTCCTCAATATCCCTTAATGTCCTTTCATGTTCCGTTCTGACCCTATATGTTTCCTTCCATTCGTCTAAGACCAATCAGGAGCGTTCCATTCTGCCCTTGATGCCTCTCAATGTCCCTTCATGTCCCTTGACGTTCCATCATGTGCTTTGATGTTCCGTCATGTTCATTGACGTCCCTTTCTGTGTCCGTTTGTGTGCCTTGATGGCTTTTTTAAATGTCCCTTCATGTTCCTCGATGTCCCTTCATCTTCCTTCATGTCCCTCAATATCCTTTGATGTCCCCTCACGTTCCTTGAGGTCCTATCATGTCCCTTCATGTCCCTTCATGTTCCTCAATGTCCTTTCATGTCCCTTCATCTTCCTCAATGTCCTTTCATGTCCCTTCATCTTCCTTCATGTCCCTCAATATCCTTTGATGTCCCTTCATGTTCCTCAATGTCCTTTCATGTCCCTTTATCTTCCCTCATGTCCCTCAATATCCTTTGATGTCCCTTCATGTTCCTCAATGTCCTTTCATCTTCCTTCATGTCCCTCAATATCCCTTAATGTCCTTTCATGTTCCTCAATGTCCTTTCATGTCCCTTCATCTTCCTTCATGTCCCTCAATATCCCTTAATGTCCTTTCATGTTCCGTTCTGACCCTTTATGTTTCCTTCCATTCGTCTAAAAACACGTCTTTAATCACCTGTATACACTGAGGCTTCTTCTAAAGGAAGCTGCAAACAAAGGAAACAACAGTTTCCTGTTAAAACTCTAAGGACCTGAAACTCAACCTCAGTGTTTGGTGACTTGAGCTCTGTTCTCTCTCTGGGACTCAAAGTTATGTAACGTTGGTCTGTTTTATACGTGTGTGATAGCAGATGTTGGTGTGTAGCTGCAGTGAAAAATGTTCAGTATTTCTGGTATGTAAGTAAACCAGATGACCTGATTCTATAACGCAAACACACATGCAGAGTCACACACTTGATACATACGTGAGGAATGTAACAGGCGTATTCAAACATGCGCTTTGTGTCAGCAAGTCAGTGAGGTCAAAGAAGCTTTTGTTTGTCTACTTGATGATGAGAGAAAGACATTTATTATTTTACTTCACGGTTTGATTTGTGTTCATAAACATAAAAAAAATTGCTAGCGCTACCATGAGCCGGCTGGTATCACTCTAAACACCAATGTTTACACGGATTAGCTGGTAATTTGACAGTTTGGCTTCTTTACATAGATTATAGCTACCATTGTAGTTATTTTCCGTTACAGTTTTATTAAATACATCATCTCTGTATCCACTGCACAAAGTTCTGATTACATTTGTCTGTAGAACTTCCGGTGGAGCCAAGTAAAAAAGAGAAATAAAAATATTTATTTCTTCTTCAGAAGGTTTAGTCTCCTTTTGGCTCTTTCCTGAAGTTTCTTATATCCCCGATAAAAACTGGTCAGAACAGCAGCTGTCAACTATCGTAAAACGAAACTTATATCGCGGTTTTTAACGTCCAATAACTAATGAGAAACTAACTTCTCAGAAAAAAAACACCTGAACACCATGCAGCCAAATGACATCATCATACTACCTTAGCGTAAAGATGAGAGAAACGTTTCTACAGGGTATCGTAATTTTTTAAAGTTTTCCCGGCTCATATCTGGAATACATTGGGGGGCGGGGCTTATGACCTATACTGCAGCCAGACACCAGGGGGCGGGCGGGGCTTATGACCTATACTGCAGCCAGACACCAGGGGGCGGGGCTTATGACCTATACTGCAGCCAGACACCAGGGGGCGGGGCATCTGCTGGAGGCTTCAGTTGGAGCCGAACGTCGTTACGTCCACTCATTATACAGTCTATGGGCCAGACCATTAAAAGATTTAAAAACATATAAAAGAATCTTAAAATGGACCCTAAAGTGCACAGGTAGCCAGTGGAGGGAGGCCAGGATTGGAGTGATGTGCTCCCTCCTACGTCCTCCAGTTAAAAGGCGGGCGGCCGCATTTTGCACCAACTGGAGACGTGCAAGGGAGCACTGGCTGACTCCAAAGTAAAGTGAGTTGCAGTAATCCAGCTGTGACGTAGTAAAAGCGTGGATTACTGCTTCAAAGTGCGAATGTGCAAGAGAAGGCTTCACCTTTGCCAGCTGCCTGAGATGATAAAAGCTGGACTTAACAACAGAGCTGATCTGTCCATCGAATTTAAAATCGCTGTCCATCTTAAAACCCAAGTATGACACAAGTGGCTTAAAATGACCCGCCGGCGGGCCGAGGTCAAAAGGAGGAGTTTCACAAGGGTCACTGGGGCCAAACACCATCACCTCTGTCTTCCTTTCATTAAAATTTAAAAAGTTCAAAGCCATCCAGGACTTGATGTCCTCAAGACAGGCAAGGAGTGGTGTCAGGGAGAAAGCATTTTTCTTTTTCAACGGGACATTTATTTGACAATCATCTGCATAACAATGGAAGGAGATGCCGTGCTTTCTTAGAGATGTTAAAGATAGCTTTATATTTCTAACCACCAAAGTGACAACAAGTTGCCTCAAATTTGATGTTGACTCGTTAATTTTGCACATTGAGTTGATGTTCTGGTCCACTGCACAAAGTCATCCCAAGAAAACGCTTTTCTGGGTTGAAATATGGTTCTGTAAAGGGATAAAAATATACCTGGGTCAATGACAAAAAGAGGGTCTAAAAACGTATTTTTCAAAATTTTTTTGAAAATGGATAAAAAACATATTTCTGAGTGAAGAATTATGTTTTCTAACAGATTTCAGTAGTTGACCAACATTTCAAAGTTTTTAGGTTCATTATTTTTTAGTATTTTTAATTTGAGCACCCAAAAATGTCAGGTGGAGCAACCAAATATATGAAAATATATTTATATGTTCCTGTTATTTTTTCTGTGTGAAATTATTGGCAAGTATCTCTCAAGTGTCTGTAGTGACTCATACATTTTCATTTTGTGTGTTTCATTTCTTTTATTTATGAATAAGATAAATAATTTGATGTTAAAATAACATTTCACATTATTACATTGGTTGTACCACCTGACATGGAAATTGTTCCAGTCACCAATGAAGTGAAAAAACCTTTTTTATCAGTATTTCAGAGAAATCTACAAACTTTTCCACTTGGTCACAAATGTCATTTGGGCTCCTCTGGCTGATGCAGTTTCCTGTTTCCTGTTTTATTCTCTTCACTTTAAAATAAAAGTCTAATGTTACGGTTGCACCACCCTGACATTTGACAAGGTGAAAATTACGGGACAAAAGTTTTTTACATTTCTCAACAGCTTTAAAATTCTTTTGATTTGCAAAGAATGTTTTATTTAAAAAGGGTCAAGCATAAAATAATGCCACTGTATTTTTAATTTCCTTTTACAATAACTGACATTCAATTTTTAGAGTTTAATTACTGTGGATACTTGTCAGGACGGTTGCACCACCTGACATTTTGGGGGTTTGAGGAACCAAAACACAAAAAAACATGTTATATTTGAATAGTTTAAAGATGTGTTCAAATAACACAGGTTTCATAGAATAAAGAAATACATGTGATGAAATACTCAATTCATGATGGAAGGAAATATTGCACTCGGACACAAAAAAAGGGACGTCACCTCATTGACCTGTATATTAATGAAAACAAAAATCGATTTTGAATCAAATCGTGAGACACCCAAAGATTCCCACCCCTAGACAACATACTACATCCAGTTTAAAATTAAACCATTTCATTCTTAATTCTTTTGCTGTCTATTCATAGCTGAAACTGTACAACCCTTTTCTCCAGAAAGCGGAAATGCACAGAGCCAATTCAGGCGAATATTTTCTGGTTTGCTCATCAAGACGAGAGTTTCTAATTGGAGGAGAAAGTGGGTGTGAGTACGAAACGCAGCGATGACTTCCTGTTTTCATACATTTATCTGATTTTAACGCGGAGGGAAAAAGTCCAAAATTAGTCAGGAACTTCAGGATCAGAGTGTTCTTTCTGCTCAGACGATGTGAATCAGACGATCTCTGAACAGATGAACCGATCGTTGTCGCTCTGCAGCGTTCAGAGGGAGGAGAGAGAGAGGCAACTTCCTGTTTCACTGCATCGGAAATACCAGACCAGAACCTCTGAGCTGGATCCAGATTAGACCAGAAACACACACACACACACACACACACACATACTGGTTTTCCTATATCATGAGGACGACTGATGTAATCATCACTTATGGGGACAACTCTTTCTAGAGGCTACAGAGGGCTGAAAAAAGAGGAATAAACTTACTATAACTTCCATAGCAAGGTTCAGGGTTTCTTTATCAGGGAGATTTGTTTTACAGTCAGTGAATACAGATAAAAGGGATGACAGAATTTTTCTTCCTGTTATTCCTGGAACTTATGGAAACCAAGATTATTTTTCTGCCCATACCAATCAAAATTTTGAGAAAAAAAAAAATCAAAAATATGGAATGTTACGTCAACATTTTCAGATAAAAAGTCAAAATAATGACATATACATTCAAAATTATGAGGAAAAAGTTGAAATCTCAAAATTATGATATCAAGAGTCAAATTTGTAAGATAATGAAGTCAAAACGAGAAAAAAAAAATGTTGAAATCGTGGCAAAACTTTGAAAATTATGAGATAAAAAGTCAAATTTGTAAGATAATACAGTCAAAAATATGTCGTGCAGAGCCAAAAATATGAAGAAATTTCAAGAAAATTGAGTCAAAATATGATTTATAAAAAGAGTCTAAGTTTGACATAAAAACTTAAAATTTAATGTTTTTTTCCCAGAATCAAAATCTTGACTCATTAAGAGCAAAAAAAAATCTCAATCAAGCCAGTTCTAATTAATTTTTCTCATATGGTGGCTATTGGCTTCCAAAAGACACTAGTTTATCGATAGCAAAAGACGTTTTGTTGTTGTTTTTCAGCTTGTGTGTGGAGTTTTTAATTTTAGAAAGAATGATGCCTACTTTAGTTATTACTTTTATAAATAACTAAACATGGGGTCCCAACCATTGACTGTATATAGAATAAACAGCGTGCTTCCGTCTGTCACCGTTCTACGTTTTTGAAGCCAAAAACCCCGTTTCTCTAGCCGCCATTGTGCAGCCAGAGTCTGCGCAGTAGAGAATTTCCGGTGGAGCCAAGTAAAAAAGAGAAATAAAAATATTTATTTCTTCTTCTTCAGAAGGTTTAGTCTCCTTTTGGCTCTTTCCTGAAGTTTCTTATATCCCCGATAAAAACTACTCACGAACAGCAGCTGTCAACTATCGTAAAACGAAACTTATATCACGGTTTTTAACGTCCAATAACTAATGAGAAACTAACTTCTCAGAAAAAAAACACCTGAACACCATGCAGCCAGATGACATCATCATACTACCTTAGAGTAAAGATGGGAGAAACGTTTCTACGAGGTATCGTAATTTTTTTAAGTTTTCCCGGCTTATGACCTATACTGCAGCCAGACACCAGGGGGCGGGGCATCTGCTGGAGGCTTCAGATTGAGCCGAACGTCGTTACGTCCCCTCATTATTCAGTCTATGGTCCTGACCCCAAGGTTGAAAAACATTATTACTATTCAATGTCCCCATTAGTATATGAATACAAGTACAAACACAAACACACACCTTTGGCCAAACACATGAGATGCTGTGTGTACGAGGGTAAACTTGAGAGAGTAAACACTTCACATCCTCACGTACTGAAGCTGCCTCTCACACACACACACACACACACACACACACACACACACACACACACACACACCTCCCATCCGCTGAGTGTATTGTTGGATTCTTCCTCCTCTGTCGCCTCTGAGGCGTTTGCTTGGGAAAAGGAAATGCATTCTTGTGTAACCTTTGTACAGAAAGAGAGACTGAGCGAGAGACACTCACATACAGAGAGAGAGAGAGAGAGAGAGTGTGTGTGTGTGTGTGTGTGTGTGTGTGTGTGTGTGTGTGTGTGTGTCTTTTTGTTAACATACCCAGAGGTCAGACCCTGAGCTCTGCTTTAATCCTCATGTTTAGAGCCAACATGACGGCGGCTCTGGAGACTGAAGACTCTAAAGTCAAAATTTTAGACTTAAAAATCGTATTTTGACTTTAAAAGTAAAAATTTTGAGATGAAGAGTCAAAATTATTGAGCAAAGGTTGAAATCTTGAGCTAAAATAATCAAGTTTGAGTTCAAAAGTCAAAACTTTGAATTAAATGGTCAAAGCTATGTAATAAATAGTCAAAATTATTGGGCAAATGTTGAATATTTAAGTTTAAAAAAAGTCTTAAAGAGTCAAATTTCTAAAAATTTGACTGTATATTTCATAATTCTGACTTTCCTTCTCATCATTTTGACTTCATTATCTTTAAATTTTGACATTTTTATCTCATAATGTTGTCATGATTTCATCATTTTAACTTTTTTTCTCATGACTGATTTCTGAAGCCAACATATGAGTCAAAAAAGGGTCAAAATTACAGTTAAATAGTTTAAATTTTGACATTTCATTTAAAAACTTTAAGGCATTTTTTTTAATTAAATGGTATACATTTTGTAATGAACAGTCAAATTACTGGGCAAATGTTGAATATTTAAGTTAAAAAAGTTCTTTAAGAGTCAAATTTTTAAGATAATGAAGTCAAAGTCATGAGAAAAAAGTTAAAATGTTAAAATCATGACGAAATGATGAGGAAAAAAAGGCAAATTATGAAATATAAAGTCAAAATCTTAAGAGAATGAGGTCAACATGATTCAAAAAGGGTCAAATTACAGTTAAGAAGTCAAAATTTTGACATTTGATTTTCAAATTTTGGCTTATGAAGGGCAAAAAAAGCATCTCTAATAAGCCAATTTTTTTTTAAATAGTCAAAACTTTGAATTAAATAGTCAAATTATTGGGAAAATTTTGAATATTTAAGTTAGAAAAAAGCAGTTTTTGAGTTTGAAGTTAAAATTTAGAGAAAAATAGTCAAAATAATTGGGCAAAAGTTGAAAATTTGAGCCAAAAAAATGTACATTTTAGGTTTGAAACTCAAAACTTTGAGATAAATCATCAAAAGCTTTTTGAAATCAAAGTCAAATTTTGAGATACATAGTCAATATTTTTGGGGCAAAAGTTGGAATTTTACCTTTTTATCTAAATATTTTTTACTTTTTATGGACAAAAAGAAAACAAAAAAAGGAGAAACTTCAACAAAGCCAGTTTTTCATTTTGATATTTTTAACAGACATTAACACCCATTATCCAAATGTTTTTCCTTCACATGTTTATGGGGAGTGTTGTTCATAAATGTTTGGGTCATGAAGCTACTTTGTTGTCTTTGGTAGAGTTTCCTCTTTTTGGGTTTTCAGAATAAAATCACGCTGATGTTAAATTAATCCAGCACACAGACTCTGACACATTCAAACCTGGTTTCTGTGTTTCCAGCGTTCGATGGCGTCGTCGATGTTCCTCTCAGTCTGTGTGAAAAAGTCCATTAGCTGTTTACACACTTTCTCTTCTACTCGTGAGTTAATGTAGCGAGTCAGACGGGGCGCTCGCTCTCCTCTCAGGGCGCCGCTCACATTTAAAATCCCATAATCAAACACCTACGTGTTAAATGGAAAGACATTAGCGTTAATGGCGTGAACGTAGCTGTGAGTCCAGATGAAACCGTGAAGACCATCAGAGACTTTTCTCAGAAACCTGACGTTTCTGCAGAGGCTGAACATTCACCCTGAGAAAAGACGATCATTTCTACGCTTTATTCACTTTATAGTTTCAGATAAAAGGTCTGAATGGAGACGATATTAATTTATAACAAGACTTTTTTTACCAACTTCGTTCGATTACATCTGATTCCTGAGATATTCTTTTTCGATTGGATTTAGATTCCTTGGATTAATGTCGAAATTCTTTGAAACACAGAATAATAAATATATAAAACATGAGCTGCAAACTCACAAAGAATCACCAAACACTTATGAAAGACACAAAAAACACAAAATACATTTGGGTCAATGACAAAATGAGGGTCTAAAAACGTATTTTTGAAAACTTCTTTGAAAATGGATAAAAACATATTTCTGAGAGAAGAATTATGTTTTCTAACAGATTTCAGTAGTTGACCAACATTTCAAAGTTTTTAGCTTCATTATTTTTTAGTATTTTTAATTTGAGCACCCAAAAATGTCAGGTGGTGCAACCAAATATATGAAAATATATTTATATGTTCCTGTTATTTTTTCTGTGTGAAATTATTGGCAAGTATCTCTCAAGTGTCTGTAGTGACTCATACATTTTCATTTTGTGTGTTTCATTTCTTTTATTTGTGAATAAGATAAATAATTTGATGTTAAAATAACATTTCACATTATTACATTGGTTGTACCACCTGACATGGAAATTGTTCCAGTCACCAATGAAGTGAAAAAACCTTTTTTATCAGTATTTCAGAGAAATCTACAAACTTTTCCACTTAGTCACAAATGTCATTTGGGCTCCTCTGGCTGATGCAGTTTCCTGTTTCCTGTTTTATTCTCTTCTCTTTAAAATAAAAGTCTAATGTTACGGTTGCACCACCCTGACATTTGACAAGGTGAAAATTACGGGACAAAAGTTTTTTTAATTTCTCAACAGCTTTAAAATTCTTTTTATTTGCAAAGAATGTTTTATTTAAAAAGGTTCAAGCATTAAATAATGCCACTGTATTTTTAATTTCCATTTACAATAACTGACATTCAATTTTTAGAGTTTAATTACTGTGGATACTTGTCAGGACGGTTGCACCACCTGACATTTTGGGGGTTTGAGGAACCAAAACACAAAAAAACATGTTATATTTTAATAGTTTAAAGATGTGTTCAAATAACACAGGTTTCATAGAATAAAGAAATACATGTGATGAAATACTCAATTCATGATGGAAGGAAATATTGCACTCAGACACAAAAAAAGGGACGTCACCTCATTGACCCACACACTTAAACTACAATATAAAAATGTGAATCACAACTTTAAATTCAACATTCAGGAGAAAAATATTCATAACCTGTGACCATTAATGTGAAGCATCATATTTACACTTTCATTTATTTAAAGTCAGATTTTTCAGTCAGTGAAGGTCACGTCGGGGTCATGACCTCTGTGAGCAGAGGTGAAGAATATTGTTTATATTTTCATATTTAAGCTTCAGGCTTTTTTAAATCTCTCAGTTTTCAGTCGGGTGGAAACTGGCGCTGGTCGTTTCCTTTCCCTGAGTTTCACCAACGTTCATCCCCGACAGATTTTATCTCCTAAATTTGCCCCTGACTTCTCCCCGCTCTGACTCAGAGTCATTTCACTCTCCTCAGACAGGCGCTCATGTGTCTGAAGCGTAATCCCCGGGGTTATTTTTAGGCCGCCGTCCCCCGCTGTTACCGCCATGAGCCCTCCCCCCTCTGCTCTGATGGTCCAGAGGAAGGGGAGTGGTGGGGGAGAGGGAAACCTTCAACAATGACTTCATTAACGTGAATCCTGACAGAAGCAGACACACTGGACTTTACCCGCTCTGATCTTTTTGGATTAAAACTCTGATTCTCGCTTCTTCTCGGGGTGAAAATGGAAGTTTGTTGAAGTTTCCTCATCGGCAACATGTTGATCAGCAGTGAGTATGAATCCATGAAACTCTCCTGTGAAGAGTTTTGGTGACAGACAGAGCCTCAGCTCCTCCATTCTGCCTGTTTTCTTTCTCGACACAATTGGTAATTAGCGCCTGATGACATCCATTAAGGAGATGATTGCTTAATTAGCTTAACGAGTGGCGTTAAATGAGGACCTGATAGAGCTCTGATTAGATGCAGAATGGCTCCTGGGCCACTTTAGAAAAGTCTCTTCCTGCAGTTTGTCGAGTTAAGTGAAGAAGAATCACGTTTTCTGAGTTCAAACTTTACGTCTAAGAAGTTTTATGAAAGGAGTGTTTCTCAACCTCAGGGTCGGGGGCCCATGTGGGGTCGCCTGGAATCAAAAAGGGGTCCCCTGAAATGTGAAAGAATTGATAGGATTGAAAAAAAGTAACTAATAAAAATACTTTATTCAGCACACTAAAAAGCTGTATCCTATGTTAAGGTATTTGGTTTCCATTTTATTATGAAGTTTTTTGAGTATTTTCAACATTTTATTATGACAAATTATTGTAATGTTTGTGTTTTGTTTGAAAATATTTTAGTATTTTGCTATAAAGTATTTCAGCATGGTTATTAAGAATTTCAGGATTTTTTAAATTTCATTATTTGGTAGTTAAGATATTGACTTACTTAGAATTTCAGTATTTTCTGCTTTTTATTATAATGAAGGGTTTTTTTGCATCTTAAATATTTTCTTATAAAATATTTCAGTATTTTATTATTATGAAGGGTTTTTTTTGCATTTTCAATATTTTATTATAAAATATTTCAGTATTTTCAGCATTGAATTATTAAATATTTCAGTATGTTATGATTAATGAGATAAGTATTTTTGGTTTTTTAATTTCAAGTATTTCAATATTTTAGTGTTTTATTCTCAGGAATTTCAGGATCTGTAGTAGTTTTGTACGTTAAGTATTTTAGTATTAAGTATTAAGTAATTCAGTATTTCTATCATTTTCTTATAAAATATTTCAGTATTTTATTATTATGAAGGGTTTTTTGTATTTTCAATATTTTATTATAACATTTTTCAGTATTTTCAGCATTGAATTATTAAATATTTCAGTATTTTATGATTAATGAGATAAGTATTTTTGGTTTTTTAATTTCAAGTATTTCGATATTTTAGTGTTTTATTCTTACGAATTTCAGGATTTTTAGTAGTTTTGTACGTTAAGTATTTTAGTATAAAGTATTTCAGTATTTTTATCATTTTATTAAATATTTCAGTATTTCTTTTTTCAAATATTGAGTATTTCAGTATTTTTTTATTATTTTATCATTTTGTATTGCACTATTTGTAGTATTTTATATTTTTTTATTTTATAACTTTTAGTATTTATTATAAAATATTTCCACTTTTATTATGATTTTATTGGAAAATAAAATTGTATAAATAATAAAACAATATAAAATTTAAAAAATAAAAATAAATAAATAAATAAATAAATAAATAATATAATAAATTTTATTTAAACAATTTTATATTGTTATTATATATACAATAAAATATACAATTTTATTGTTTATTTGTTTATATTTATTATTCTCATTTCTATGATTGGGCTTGCTCCGAGACCAGAGTAACCTAATTTCGTCCCACCCATGTTTTACATGGGTTGAATGACAATAAAACTCCTTGAATCCTTGAATCCTTGAATGAAAAATAAAATTTTAGCTTTTTGGACTGATACTGTATTTACCATAAGTTAAAAAAAAAAAAAAGACAGAAAAACAAACAATTTTAGGACAATAAAAATGTCCTCAGGGTCCTCAGAAGTTTGTGATGTCTTAATTAGGTCAGAGCCTGAAAACAAAAATGGGAACCACAGTATGAAAGAAAGAGAGGGAAGTTTCTCACTGAACATCTTTGTTTGTTCGGACGCCGCCGTGGGCCCTGAACGCATCACGAGTAAAGTCTGAACTCCTGAAGAATGGGAGCTTTTCTCTGACAGGAGCAGCGTAGGATTCACTCTGAATGTGAGTGGGAGACGCTGAAAACGAAGCCGATACATGACCCACAAATTAGAAAAACTCCAATAAAAAGTTTATTCAGAAACTATCGACCATGAAGCTCCAGGTTCAGTTTTTACTTTTGTCCTCTGGCTCTAAACTTACACTTTTGTAACCTGCAACCTGAAGAAATGTCTCTAAAAACCTAAATTACACAAAATATCAGTGAACTGAACTTTTTTTGGTAATATGTGAGTTTTGAAATGTAGGAAAAAGTTGTTTGATAAGAAGAAACGTCGTCTGTGGACCAGTTGATAACAGTTATTTGACTTTCTGATTTGTTGATGTTTGTTTCATCCAGTTTTAATGTTGTTATTGCAGAAAAACTGTTTTAGCCTTTAGCTCCTGTTTTAGTCATTAGCTCCTGTTTTAGCCTTTAGCTCCTGTTTTAGTCTTTAGCTCATGTTTTAGCCTTAAGCTCCTGTTTTAGCCTTTAGCTCCTGTTTTAGCCTTTAGCTCCTGTTTTAGCCTTTAGCTCCTGTCTTCAGCCTTTAGCTCCTGATTTAGCCTTTAGCTCCTGCTTTAGCCTTTAGCTCCTGTTTTAGCCTTTAGCTCCTTTTCTAGCCTTTAGCTCCTGTTTTAGCCTTAAGCTCCTGTTTAAGCCTCTAGCTCCTGTTTTAGCCTTAAGCTCCTGTTTTAGCCTTTAGCTCCTGTTTTTGCCTCTAGCTCCTGTTTTTCCTAACCCCATATTTTAGCCTTTAGCTCATGTTTAAGCCTTTAGCTCATGTTTTATCTGTTAGCTCATGTTTTCGCTGTTAGCTCATGTTTTAGCTGTTAGCTCATGTCTTAGCCTTTAGCTCATTTTTAAGCCTTCAGCTTCTGTTTTAGCCTTTAGCTCCTGTTTTAGCTGTTAGCTCATGTTTTAGCCTTTAGCTCATTTTTAAGCCTTCAGCTTCTGTTTTAGCCTTTAGCTCATTTTTTAGCTGTTAGCTCATGTCTTAGCCTTTAGCTCATTTCCATCAACACAAGCACAGGCTGAATATCCTCCATGCTAACAGGCTAACTGCTGTAAAAAGTCTTTGTAGTCGTCTTACTGCCCTCTGCTGGTCTGGTGCTGTTTTTCTTCAGCAGTCGTAAAAACGATGGAACGACTTCATTCTTCAGATTCTTTCCTCTCTCTTCATTGTTTAATCTGCTCTGGGAAAAATTCATTCAGCTTCGTTTACGAGCTCTAACGCTCAGAAACCAGCTTTAAGAGCCCGTTTTCAGTAAAGTGGTGAAATCACATCCTGATCCAGGTCAATTCTACATGACTTTTACAATCATCTTTATCACAGTGAGTGGAAATTCTGACCACGGATGAAAACTGTGTGAAGAGATGAATATTTATTCAGTGAAGAGATCTGCTCCTCTGATGGTTTGTAGGAGTAAATCGTCTCTGATGGCGCCGTAATTACCGACAAAGATCAAAGATTTTAACCTCTAAGACCCCACAGACCATTATCACTGAAGTATCAGTGTAAAAGCTCAGAAACTGTGTGATGGTAAAAGCCTGAGAGAGCAGCTGAGAGGTGACGGTGTTTTTTTGTTTCCTGTTAAAAGAAGACGAAGAGAAAAGAAAGATCAGTTTAAAGTGAGTTTACTGCAGAAGGGTGAATTGTGTCTGAGTGCAATATTTCCTTCCATCATGAATTGAGTATTTCATCACATGTATTTCTTTATTCTATGAAACCTGTGTTATTTGAACACATCTTTAAACTATTAAAATATAACATGTTTTTTTGTGTTTTGGTTCCTCAAACCCCCAAAATGTCAGGTGGTGCAACCGTCCTGACAAGTATCCACAGTAATTAAACTCTAAAAATTGAATGTCAGTTATTGTAAATGGAAATTAAAAATACAGTGGCATTATTTTATGCTTGAACCTTTTTAAATAAAACATTCTTTGCAAATAAAAAGAATTTTAAAGCTGTTGAGAAATGTAAAAAACTTTTGTCCCGTTATTTTNAGAATAAAACAGGAAACAGGAAACTGCATCAGCCAGAGGAGCCCAAATGACATTTGTGACCAAGTGGAAAAGTTTGTAGATTTCTCTGAAATACTGATAAAAAAGGTTTTTTCACTTCATTGGTGACTGGAACAATTTCCATGTCAGGTGGAACAACCAATGTAATAATGTGAAATGTTATTTTAACATCAAATTATTTATCTTATTCACAAATAAAAGGAATGAAACACACAAAATGAAAATGTATGAGTCACTACAGACACTTGAGAGATACTTGCCAATAATTTCACACAGAAAAAATAACAGGAACATATAAATATATTTTCATATATTTGGTTGCACCACCTGACATTTTTGGGTGCTCAAATTAAAAATACCAAAAAAATAATGAACCTAAAACCTTTGAAATGTTGGTCAACTACTGAAATCTGTTAGAAATCATAATTCTTCTCTCAGAAATATGTTTTTATCCATTTTCAAAGAACTTTTTAAAAATACGTTTTTAGACCCTCTTTTTGTCATTGACCCATATATAAATGCAAAGTCTGGAAGGTATTGATGTGAAAAACTCTCTGACTCTCTGAAGAACTTTAACATCAATTTTTAAAGAGACAGGAGCCAGAGCAGAGTTTGAAGGAGGAAATATTTCCTGTTTGTCTGTTTGGAGGTTACTTTCAGAGAGGAAATAAACTTTGTTAAACTGAGTCGACGGAGCGGTGGAAGATTAATAACTTCTCATGTGAAGACGGCGTCTCCTTCAGGAAACTCTCCAAACACACGCAGACCCTGATTCCAGACTGATCCTCGACTTAAGATCAGAGAAAAACACACTTCAGACTCAGACAAACGTGAAGTGGACGTCTCGTTGACCTCCGCGTCATTGAAGAGCCTCTACATCAGTTTCAGAAAAGATTGAAAGTAGAGGAAACGTATAATAAAACATCTTCTCTTTAAGAGTGAAAATGTTTACAGTGAAGAGCCACAGGAATTTTTTTTTTCCCTCCGTCTATCTGCTCGGCTTTAAGAGAGGATTTTCTGAGAGGTCTGAAAATATTTGTGCAGCACAAACCTCCCTGAAAACTAAGACCTGCTCTCTCTCTTTCTCTTTTTCTCGTGTCTGTGAAGAAACCGCCGAGGGCATTTCTTGTTTTCATATTCAGACAGCATGAAATATGGCCGACATTAGTCTGCACTAAAGAACAACAACGCCGTTTTGCCCGTGACAGATTGGCTCTTCAAACATTTCTCCTGCTCCTGCTTTTTCACTCCTGCAGGATGAATGAGAGACGAATAATTCACGTCTGTTTCTCTCAGACTTTTCACAAGTTTTTCTACAATCGGCTCAGGTTGGGAATTCAGACTCCCTGTTGGTCCGACACAAACAAAGTACAAAACACAGGGTTTGGATTTGGAAACTGTGGAGAAAATGGGGAGAAAAGAGGCCAAAAAACCTACGAAGATATAAGAAATGAATTAATAAAATGCTGATTAATAACCAAAGACATTTTTGATACTGAAGATACCAATGAACTCCTTTCAACTGTTTTTAAATCCAGCATTAAAAGATATCAAAAGTCAAAATAAAAGCATCTTAAGTCTTGTATCATCATGATCATGATAATTTATTAAATTAGTTCATATTATAAACACACAAAGACACAAAAAACAGTAACCACCCCCCCAAAAAACACATTAAATACTCATGATACGCAGTAAAAGACAAGAAACGCAGGGAAAAAAAAACACAGAAACCCACAAAATAATAACAAAACACATAGAATACACATAAAAAGCAAAGAGACCACAAAAAATACACACAAGAAATCACAAAATAACCTCATAAAACACAAATAAAACGCACAAAACATACATAAAACACACTTAAAGTAAACACAAGGCACAAAAAACACCCCAAACATACAGAAAATAATTGAAAACCCCTCATGAAAACTGCATATAATACACAAAATACACAATATACACACAAAAAGACACAAAACAGAAAAAAACACACAGAGAACCCCACAAAATAATCCCAAAACACACATCAAACATAAAATAATCACAAAACACAATTAAACCCACATAAAACACATAAAACACACAAAATAATCACAAAGCAATAACATTAAATACACATAATGCCCTCTTAAAACACACAGGAAGCACAAATAAACACACAGAACATACATAAAACACACTTAAGATAAACACAAGACAAAAAACACAGAAAGAAAAACGAAAAAAAAAAACCATTGAAGCTGAATTTAATACACAATTTACACACAAAAAGACACAAAACAGCAAAACACACACACAGAACCCCACAAAATAATCACCAAACACACATCAAACATAAAATAATCACCAAACCAACATTCATAAAACACAAAATAATCATCAAACACACAAAATAATCACCAAACACACATCAAACAAACATTAAACATACAAAATAATGACATTAAACACACATTAAACACACATAATGCCCACGTAAAACATACAGGAAGCACAAATAAACACACAGAACAAACATAAAACACACTTAGAATAAACACAAGACACAAAAATCACCCAAAAACACAGAAAAAAAACAAAAACCCTAATAAAAGCTGAATTCAATACACAATATACACACAAAAACACACAATACAGAAAAGAACACACACAGAACCCCATAAAATAATCATTAAACACACATCAAACACACAGAAAGCACAAATAAAACACATAAAATAAACACAAGACAACACAAGAAATCTTTTTTTAAATTGATTTATTTTTTAACTTTGCCTTTTATCTATTAATGTTGTCTTTATTTCTTATAGTTTTGACTTAAATCTCAAAATTGTGACTTTTTATGTCAAAATTTCCACTTTTATCTCAAATGTTGCCTTTATCTAAAAATTTTGATGCTTAATCTAAAAAAAAATGTTTGTTTTTTTTATCTTAGACATTTGCCTTTATCTTAAAATTTTGACCCTTAATGTGAAAGTTTAGACGTTTTTCACATAATGTTGGATGGATTACATCAAATTTGTTTTTTTTTTTATCTCAAAACATTGACTTTTTGTCTCAGAATTTTGTCTTTGATTTCCAAAATTTCTACTTTTCATATTAAGATATTGACCTTTATATTTAGAAGTTAAAACTAATTCTTACCTTCATTTTTATTTTTATCCTTGCATTACAGTAAAACCTTTTGATGTTTTGATGGTTTGATGTAATTCTCTGCCAGACATTGGGAAAACTTCACGAAAGCTTGATTTAAATAAAATTGTAAATTAAATTAAAATCGCTGTATCTGCCTGAAAAATCTCAATTAGATCTTTTTCTAAAATGGTTCAGCCTTAGTGTTTTGATTGTTGCACTGACTCAGATCTTCCCCCAAACAGCAGAAACAGCAGCAGAAGTATCTGGGTTCCTCCTGCAGTGGTTTAGTTGCTGTGTGCTCCTCTCCAGGACTTTGATATAATTCTAATAACAATAACCTTCAGCTCTCTCTGCTGGAGTTTTTCCCCGCAGGCTTTAAAGGCTCTAACCTCAAACATTTTAGCAGCAGCTGCGTCTGTGAAGCGTGAGCCGCGTTCGCCTTTACGCAGGAAGTAAAGTGGAAAACCGCTTTAAACAGGGAGAGCTTTTAACTCCTGACCCTGGAGGTGGAAACAGGACAGCGTGTGTTTTTCTAGAGTTAGTTACGGATCAGGACGGCGCTCCCAGTGCTGTGGGTGTGTGTGTGTGTGGGGCTCTTTAAACTGGGGTGCATCCACAGAAAGTAGATCCCTGGATTTACAGATCCATGTGAGAGCGAGAACACTTTATCCTCTCGCCATCTCGAGTGTCACTTCTCCGTCCTGACGAGCTCAGTCACTGAAGCTGGAGTTCAAACCTGGAGCAAGAGCTGAACGACTTTAGAAGAAGATCTAATTGCGATCTGTGATTGTTGGACTACATTTAAACTTGCGTATTCACCAGAGCAGCGATGTTCTCTGAGTCTCCCTCTCTTTTGCAGCTGCTGTGCTGTTGCACTTTTTCGCTAAAATCATGTTAAAATTCGTTGCATGAGCTCATTAAGATTTCCAGTTCTCACCATAGACTGTATAATGAGTGGACGTAACGACGTTCGGCTCAAACTGAAGCCTCCAGCAGATGCTCCGCCCCCTGGTGTCTGGCTGCAGTATAGGTCATAAGCCCCGCCCCCTGGTGTCTGGCTGCAGTATAGGTCATAAGCCCCGCCCCCTGGTGTCTGGCTGCAGTATAGGTCATAAGCCCCGCCTCCCCATGTATTCCAGATATGAGCCAGGAAAACTTTAAAAAATTACGACACCTGGTAGAAACGTTTCTCTCATCTTTACACTAAGGTGGTATGATGATGTCATCTGGCTGCATGGTGTTCAGGTGTTTTTTTTCTGAGAAGTTAGTTTCGCATTAGTTATTGGACGTTAAAAACTGTGTTATAAGTTTCGTTTTACGATAGTTGACAGCTGCCGCTCGTGAGTAGTTTTTATCGGGGATATAAGAAACTTCAGGAAAGAGCCAAAAGGAGACTAAACCTTCTGAAGAAGAAGAAATAAATATTTTTATTTCTCTTTTTTACTTGGCTCCACCTGAAATTCTCTACTGCGCAGACTCTGGCTGCACAATGGCGGCTAGAGAAACGGGTTTTTTGGCTTCAAAATCGTAGAACGGTGACATGCGGAGCCACGCTGTTTATTCTATATACAGTCAACGGTTCTCACAGGGTAAAGAAAACGCCGCCATCCGCTTCCCTGTTGCCATGGTGACTCGTCGAATCGGGCTCCACTAATACTGTCTTTTTACAGCGGTGGTGCACGCGCTTAACTCCAGGTGAAACTACTCAGAGTTGATCAAACAAACTCAAATCTGCTGTTCTGGAACAGAAAACTCAGAGTTTTCTTTCTCAGAGGAGATCAACTCAGAGTTCAGGGTTTAACTCAGAGTTTGTTAAACCTGCTTTGTGAAACGGACCCAAGCTCTTCCATATAAAAAGCATCAGTATTGATATCAGTGATACTGACCCTGTATTTACTTGGTATCGAATCAATAACAAATTTTGCAGTGTCGCACACCACGAGTCAGAAACACTTCCTGAAAGAGGCGGGGAGAGCTCGACCTCATTTGCATATTCAAATGCAGACACTGAAACCGCCACATTCATGACTTTGGGACATCAGACTTCTGTATCAAATAACTTTGAACTGTTTTCAAAAGTATAATATGGCTCCTTTAAAGGTTTCTAAAACACCGGTGAGAGAAAAGTAAAGGTGTTGTAAACTTTCCTATCAGAATAAACCTCCAGGTTCCTCAGCAGTGGTCTCTAAAACAGGCGTAAACACTCAAACAGGAACGCTTTGGCGAGCACGTAACCTCGCCATCCTCAGCTCCCCTCAGCATCATGAAACACGCCGTCGTCAAAGCTTCCTGGCGCTGTCAGGGCGGAGCCGCTCTAATCTCACTTCCAAATCTCTTATCGGAGCCCGGAGGGGCCAAAACACGACTTCCTCAGAGGCAGAGTCGCTGTGTTTGGAGTGAAACAGGATCCAGAGATAAGATCGGACTGTTACGTGAACGAGGAGTTCGAGAAAGAGGGAAACACTTTGGAAACAGAGAGTTTGAGTTTAAGGGTTAAAGTGGATCTTTTTTCCTGACAGGTGGAGAGTTTAATTCTCACTGGACTCATTTTTCATTCAGTGATCAGATCAGATATGAAATGGGGTCAATGTCTTAACTTTCTTTCACCTGAATCTCTCGAACGTCAAAGTGCGACCGCAGGTTTTCTGAGCTCAGTTCATCACCGAGTTTGTATCAACCTGGAAAAAGTTCATTATCCCTGTTTCACTGAGTAAATGAACCTGAGAAAACAAAGGAGAGTCTGTTTAATTAACTCAAGACAAATAATCCAGGACTCTGTTAAGATTTACTGTTGGGTTCTTTAAGGAGACACAGAATAAATGCTTCACTTTTTCAGGCGTTTTACTCGAGTTGGTTCAGATAAGGTGAAGAAGAATCACACTGACAGAAAAATCCAAAAACAAACACATTAAAGCCGAAGATAAATAATTTATCGGTGTCTTATTTTCAGTTAAAATCATCTTATTATTCTAAATATGAGCCACATTCAACTGACAAGTCCAGGAAAATTTCCTATTTCAAGTCATTTCAAGACAAAAACGAGGTGTGAATTGTTTGTAATTACTAAAAGAATTTTAAAAAATGCAGATGGGAAAAGAAAAAAATGTGAAAAAATTCTAAAAATTCTCTTTAATCAACAGGATTCCTATAATACAAAAAATGCAATGTGATAAAAGATTTGATAACCAATGAGAACATACAAAAAAAATCTGATGAAGATGTCACATCAGTTGTATTTGTAATATTCACTGCCTGACCAAAAAAAAGTCTCCACCTGGATTTAACTAAGCAAATAGGTACGAGCCTCCTATTGGATAATTACTGCATGATTATCTTTCAGCTGGAAACAAGTTATTTAACTCCAACTGGTGCAATGAGCTGCTTCTCATTTCCTAAACAACCATGTGGAAAGACACATCCCGTGGTCGTGGAAAAGATGTTAGTTTGTTTGAGAAGGGTCAAATCATTGGCATCAAGCAGAGAAAACATCCAAGGAGATTGATGCAGAAACGACTAAAATTGGGTTAAGAACTGTCCAACGCATTATTAAAAACTGGAAGGATAGTGGGGACCCATCGTCTTCCAGGAAGAAATGTGGGGGGAAAAAAATCCTGAATGATGGTGATCGGCGATCACTTAAACGTGTGGTGAGATCAAATGGAAGAAAAACAACAGTAGAACTCAGGAGTATGTTTAATAGTGAAAGTAAGAGCATTTCCACACGCACAATGAGAAGGGAACTCAAGGGATTGGGACTGAACAGCTGTGTAGCTTTAAGAAAACCACTAATCAGTGAGGTTAACCAGAAAAAAAGGCTTCAGTTTGTTAGGGAGCATAAAGATTGGACTCTGGAGCAATGGAAGAAGGTCATGTGGTCTGATGAGTCCAGATTTACCCTGTTCCAGAGTGATGGGCGCATCAGGGTAAGAAGAGAGGCAGGTGAAGTGATGCACCCATCATGCCTAGTGCCTACTGTACAAGCCTGTGGGGGCAGTGTTATGATCTGGGGTTGCTGCAGTTGCTCAGGTTCAGCAACAGTATGTGCTCAAAGAATGAGGTCAGCTGACTACCTGAANTTTTTTCTTCCCTGATGGCACGGGCATATTCCAAGATGACAATGCCAGGATTCATCGGGCTCAAATAGTGAAAGAGTGGTTCAGGGAGC
The DNA here is from genome assembly GCA_008086565.1 of Thalassoma bifasciatum. NCBI lineage: Eukaryota > Metazoa > Chordata > Actinopteri > Labriformes > Labridae > Thalassoma > Thalassoma bifasciatum. The sequence goes on along the minus strand of RPOG01000678.1, from coordinate 108,207 downwards.
ATGAGACATCATTTTCACACATGGATTGGCCTCCACAGAGTCCAGACCTTAACCCCATTGAGAATCTTTGGGATGTTCTGGAGAAGACTTTGTGCAGCGGTCAGACTCTACCATCATCAATGCAAGATCTTGGTGAAAAATTAATGACACACTGGATGGAAATAAATCTTGTGACATTGCAGAAGCTTATGGAAACAATGCCACAGTGAATGTAATCAAAGCTAAAGGCGCTCCAACCAAATATTAGAGTGTATGACCTTTTTTTTTGGCCAGGCCGTGTATTTATTTACTTAAAAAAAGACTGTGGATACTTATGTTTTACAATCCTGCATTTGTTTGTGGAGTTGGGCATTTGCAAATATGTTATGTTATCTAAGGAAAATTACTTTAGTTACAGTTACTTTCTGGTGTTAATCATCCTTGTGTTTTATAATATATGCTATGTTTGTTTTCTTTTCTGTTTTTAAAAAAGGGAAGAAATTATTCGACCAAAGCGCTCAAAAGCTGTGACAAACATCTCGTTGACTTCTTCTTTTTCTGACTTTCTTCTAAATACCAAACGACCTTTGTTTCTCTGGAACTCCTATAAACTTTTTATTCTAAATATTTACTTCGAAAGTGGAGTTTACAAAGAGTCAAAAGTGTGCAACTCATCTCTGGTCAAACAACTATAGACAGGAAGAACAAAGTGAGAGTGTCATTCTTTGAGAGGTTTTTGCAGACACTATCATTTAAAATTTCGTCTACTCTGAAATAAAGGCGAGCATAGTGGCAGTCTTGAGTCGTGTGTGAGATAAACAACATCAGAGGGCGAAGTGGAGCAGATGGAAAGAAGATGAAGAGGAGTGAAACATGAATAAAAATCTATTTTCCTGCCTCTCTCCAGCTCCCGTCCCAGCACTCCACCAATTAGCAGTAATTAAAACGGCCTCTTCCAAGTGTCACAGATAATTAATGGCCCCGCGCCTCCAGTTTCCCTCACTTTTTTTTTTCATTCTCTTCGCCTAAATGCAAATGTAATTAAACTTCATAAACAGACGGCTGATGAAGAGCAAATATTTGCCCTCTTAAAGCGGGCCGAGCATGAAATGGTGATAATTGAATCTTGTGCTGTTTTTCCTTCTCGCTGTTTGCAGAGATCGAAGCCAAGGAGGCCTGTGATTGGCTGCGAGCGGCCGGCTTCCCTCAGTATGTGCAGTTATTCAAAGGTAAATACGCGTCCGTGTCTTTAATCCCGCGGCAAATAAACAAAGTGCTACAGAGAAAAAACCGACAGTTTCACGCCTCTGTTTGTGTTTTTCAGACTGCAGGTTCCCCGTCGACATCGAGTGGGTGAAGCGTGATCACGGCTTCCTGGATAAAGACGCCCTCGATTCGCTCTGCAGGTAAACTTTGCTTTTCTTCACGCGCGGAGCAAAGAAGGCGAAGCCGTGAGTGTGTCAGGGATTTTAGGATCCTGTGAGATGAAATGAGACCTCGCTGCAGGAGTTCACGAACCGAGCTTCTTCCTGTCGTCCTCAGGCTGCAGCTCTAAACTTTTATCACAAACAGCTTTTTTAATGTGTTTCTAACTCAAAAAAGGTTTAAACATGAAAGCAAACATCAGCGTTATGTTGGTGTAATCCTGTTTTTAAGTTTGCCATCAAAAGTAAAAAGGAGCAGATCGTCAGAGTGCTGTAACCAGCTGCGTCTCATTTGCGCTAAATGATGTCTCCTCTCTCCTCCGCGACACCGGAGGAGAGAGGAGAGAGGAGAGAGGAGACTGATCGGAGGAGAGATAATCCAGGAAACACCAGAGCTGCCTTTGCGGAAGTTTTTTTACTGACAGACACGCCCCCACACGGGATGACGGGCTCTGATTGGACGGTGCTCCGGCTCAGAAACTTTCTCTGAAACTTCACATCAGCGGAGTTAAACGATAGAGAAGAGACAGAGCTGAAAACAGTCTCTGAGGATAAATCTGAAACAGGTCAGAAAGCTGGGATTAAAAACATGTTTGATGTGAGTTTGAAGCACTGAACACAACTGTCATTAAATCAATAAAACAAATCAACAAAACACATCAATACTGAGTTTTTATAACTTAGATTCATCATGCAATAATTCCTATAGTTAAATGAAATAGAGAAAATTGTAATTTATGATCAGTTATTATCCTCTATTTATTTTCCTGCAACTTCTCTTTCTTTATAAAGAAACTTTAAGTCAGAGAATAAATCTGTTGGGACAAAAACATGTTAATGAAGTTTCATTCATGAGCAGGAGGTTTGTAAAGAGAGACATGATTTCTATTTTACCCTGAAATCTAACTCTTTTAGTGTTCCCATAGGTTATATATTATTAAATAATCAGTTTCAGGGTTCACGATCGGATTTGCTCTGGTTAAAGGATAAATAATTCATAAATAATCCATTAATTATGCATTTGACCCCAAAGTGATCTGTGCGCTTCTTAACTGGACACAGAATAAACAGAGCTCAGGTTTTCTTCATGTGAAAGTGTTTGTTCAGAGATTAAAAAGTAAGATAAAGCTGTTTATATTTTATTAGAGTTATTGCAGCACATGTGCAGACACACAAACAGCTGTTAGAGCTGAATGATCCTGATCAGCTGACGCCGTCATCACTGAAAGATCCACGTCATGAAACGCCTCTGAAGGAAAGGACGTCTCATTTGCCTTAAAACCAATCTTGTCGTCTCCTCCAGGTGAGAGGCGGTAAAACTTTAAAAAATGATGAATGAAGACAGAGACTTTTCCCCTGTGGGTGAAAATTATCTGTTTTGACTTTTTTAGCATCAGTTAGTCCCTGATAATGACCAGTTACTGCGCTCAGACCTGGTTCAAGTTTCTTTTTTCTGTGATGCATTAAAAAGAATCTGACGGGAAACGATTGTGCGAGCACAGATAAAGTGAGTAACACAGATTGAACAGATAAAAACACTTTAATTGATTTCTACACCTCTGCGAGTCGCCTGAGAACCAGCGCTCAATCACCATCAACTGACACGGCGCCGCCGGTCAGCGGTACGTGTCACGAGTTTTTCCCAGGAGGCCGATCTTCATGTGTGGTTCTGTCGGTTTAACAGTCGTCCTCTTCTCTTCTTCTTCTTCTTCTTTTTTACAGGAGATTGAGCACTTTAAACAAAAGCGTGGAGATGAGGCTGGAGCTAAGGAGACCAAAACGCAGAGTAAGTGCAAACACAAAGAGAGTCAAACAGCAGAGGGGGGGGGGGCACACTCATGGAAGAGCGAGCGGCGCCGTGGGAGGAGTCAGACTGAGAAAAACCTGCTCATTAAACATCAGCTCAGCTTTACTTCAGCAAACTTCCTCCTGTTCCTCCTCTTTATCATCAGTTTGTCTCTCGTTTGGGTAAAGGGACGACCAGGAGGTGTCGGGACGATTCTCGATGTTTATGGGTTGAAATGGCTCTTTCTTGCAAAGACGCCCCCTACTGGACACTAAAATAAGTTCAAGATTAAGGCCCAATTCCAATTCCTGTCTTAATCAGAATCAGAATCAGAATTTACTTTATTGTCCCGTCAAGGGAGATTGGTGCTGCAACCAGAACACACAAAGGACAAGAGACAATGACAATAGTAAAAAGTCTAAAATACAGAAATGATGGACAACACAATGACTAAAAGAGGTAAGATAAGAAACAGCATACACATATAAAGGCGATGACATGTTTAGACCAGAGCTCAAACCAAAAAAATGTAAAGTAACATACAAGTTAATGTAAAAAAGTGCGAAGTGTGAAAGTGCATATAGGGCAACAATGATGACAGTGCAAGAGAAACATAAGCAACCAACAAACTAATTGCCATTAAGGAAATGAATTGCACTGGGGATAAAAGAGCCCTGAAATCTTTTAGTCCTCCTCTTAGGAACCTAAAACGACGGCCAGAGGGTAAAAGCTCAAACTCGATTTTAAGTGGATGATTACAACAATCTAAGATGACATGAGCCTTCCTCAACACCTGTCTGTTATAGATAGAAATCAGCCCCGTCTGCTGGGTTCAGGAGATTTTTCCAGCTGTTTTAAACAAAATTCTGAGACAAGTTCAGGTTTCCAAACCAAGCAACAAAACAAAAAGTAAGAATAGATTCAATAAAACTTCTGTAGAACAGAGTCATCATCTCAGAAGACTCCTGAAAGGTTCTCATTTTCCTCAGAAAGAATAATCTTAGCTTAACCCTCAGTCTTAGTCGCCCTCAGAACCAAGTGTTCAGGGCTATTTTGTGACTCAGAAATGGGACACCCCTTAAATGCAGATACATCTTCAGACTGTAGGGGGCAGCATTATGCCAAAGCGGCGTTCAGTCTCTCAATTCAGAAGAAGAAGAAGAAGGAGGAAGCGGAGGCATTAACAGGATCAGCAACAATGCCGTCTGCAGCTGTGTTTATGTCTTTTGCATCTTTTTGAGATTAGCCCGGTCATCTTATACCATTATCAGCACAAGCATGTTATATAGGCTGTTATCTTGATAAAACAATTACATTACCACAGAGAAAAATGACCATTTTGTAACGTTTACTAACTTAAACGATAGCAACAACACACCGGCCGGTATTGACAAAAGATTGTAAAATAAAAACAAATGTTCTGCAAACTTAACCCTCAACCTTAACTTTCTGAGAATCGGGACAGCACTTACACTTCGCGGGAGCATTTTGAGATTGAGGGTGAAGACAGGAATTGGAATTCACCCCAAGTGTCGTATTCTCTCTTCGGACAGTTAACAAACTATAAATCCATTCAGGTGGGAGGAGAAGGTGACATGATTGAAGTCTCCTGAGATTATTATGAGTGCCATGGGAAGTCGAGTTTGTATCCTGACAACAGATTCATAGATGAAATCACATTTAGCTTCAGCCGTTGCTTTGGGTGGAATGTAAACAACAATTCTTATTATGTGACTGAATTCCTGTGGAAGGTAGTTTGGTCTCAAACCAACTGCCAACAGTTCGATGTCACTTTTTATTTTGCCATTAGCCTTAATAACTCTGTCTGCAGGTATCAGAGCAAAACCACTTAGATCCACATTCACACAAACAAAAAAATCAATTCATCATCATTAAAAATTGCCAGTTTATGAAATATATTTCAACATTTTTTTCAAAGACCCTGTGGCTGTCCTACCTCGAAATTTGGACTTATCTCAAAATTTCAATTTTCATCTCACAAAACTGACTTTTTATGTCAAATTTTAACTTTTTACCTTAAAATATTGGGGCTGGCTGAAAATGTCAAGAACAGCTACTATACCCTGATTACCTATACATTTATATAAAAATGGTCCATCACTGTTTGACATATATATAGATTTTCTATATCTTCAACAATTATTTTTTTTTAAAAGATGCTTACAAACGCCAGTTCAGCATATGAAAATGAAAAATTGGCTTTGTTGAGATTTTAGATAATTATGGAAGGTCAAATTGTTGAAATAGAAAGTCAATATTTTAAATTTTTCACTCAAATACTGTCACGTTATTTGAAAATGTCAACTTTCATCTCAAATGTTGACATTTTATCTCAGAATATTGACTTTTTTTCTTAAAATTTTGACTTTTAATATCAAAATTTCGACTGATCTCAAAATGTGGGCTTTTTAGCTCAAATATTAAAAAGGTATCTCATTATTTTGGCGTCCTACCTCGATATTTGGACTTTTCTCAAAATTTCAACTTTTATCTCAAAATTTTGACTTTTTACTTATTTTTCAAGTTCAAGACAAACAAAAAGCTTAAAGTCTGGGGGTCACAGACTGTATTTCCTTCCTCACAAATGTCAGCGTCCCTGTTCTTTTTTTTGAAGAAATATTTCCGTTTTTTTCTGTCGACCTCTGATTCTCTGAAACGCTCTTTTCTTCTTCCAGAGCGACGACTGTGAGGAGGAAGATTTCTGCGCCATCAGCCCAAAGTGGACCTACGACAAGCGAACGCAAAGATGGCGCCGCCTGGACTCCTCCTCCATGGATGCCCTTAACTCGTCCGACAGCCCCTCAGGACGCCGGGGCGCGTCTCAATGCGACGGCGGCGGCGACCACCACGACATCTGCTCCATCCACAGCTCCAGCAGCACAGAGAGCGAGGGCCACAGCGGACGCCACAACCGACGCCACAGAGCGACGAATACGTCTTCAGCCGCCACCGATGATCAGGACACCAGCAGGAGCTCGTCACGCTGCTCCTCTGGGAACAAAGCCACGTCTCTGGACACGTCGCTCAGCGGGCCGCCCTCGCCAGGTGGAAGCGGCGTCGTGATCCTGGAGGCTGAGGGTCGTTTATCGAACAAGCCGCCGAGGAAGAAGGGCGGTTTGCTGAAGAAGATGGAGAAGCTGCGGCTGAGAGGGAGCGCCGGACTCCTTCAGTCGTCTCACGGTGGAGGAGGAGGAGGTCACGTGGTCAACAGGCCGCCGCCGCCGCTTCTGCACGAGGAGAAGATGGAGACGCTGCGCCGCCTGACGAGGTGAGGACACGTTTCCTGGTGAAACTGATGAACGGTGAAGTTGCTTTTCTCGCTAAGAGACTTTTTTTTTTTTTCTTTCAGTCGCCATGGTAACCCGAGCAGTCGAACCTCCTCCTCCCTTTCGTCTCCTCACACCCTCAGCAGCAGCAACAGCAGCAACAGCCAATCAGAGAGCAGCAGCGCCGTCAGCACGCCGAGCCCCGTCGCCCGGGTCAGAAGTAACTGCAAACGCTCGAACAGCGGCGGCGACGGAGACGTAGCTCGCAACAATAAGAACTACACAGGAACAGAGGTGAAGGTTCAAGATCGTTCAGAAACAAAACAGAGTAAAGACAAAAAATTATTTACCAGAAAATTTTAATGAAGAGTGAACAATACTCAACTACTAAAATATAATTATTACACAGTACAGTCACCGTTTTTAAAATAATAAAAAAAAAGTGGATCCCCGTGAGATCCTGCAAAAATACCCAAAGACAACAAAGTAGCTCCATAACACAAACATTTGTTTTAAACACTTCTTAACTGTTTGAATGGAACATTCCCAGAAAGAAACAATGAATAATGTGTAAAAATAAATCATTTCTGCCAGTTAAAGATATAAAAATGAAAAACTGGCTGAGTTAGGATTTTTTTTTTTTTTTGCCTATATTGAGTCCACTTTAAAGTCAGGTGTATAAGTTAAAACGTCAAAATTTTGTCGTATTATCTAAAGAATTGTAGTTTTTTTTCTCACAATTTTGATAGTTTATGGCCAGATTTTGGCTTTTTATCTAAAAATTTTGATTCTTAACTCGAAATAGTGACTTTTTATCTGAAAATGATGACATTTCACTGCAGATTTTGGCTCATAATTGCAAAATTTTGACAGTCTACCTCCAGATTTTGGCTTTTCATCTCAATATTTTGACTTTTCATCTAAAAATATTGACATTTAATCTCAGAAATTCAACTATTTATCTCAAAATAATTACTTTAAACTCAAAATGTTGACTTTTTATCTTAGAATGTTCACTTTTAACCCCAAATATTTACTTTTTATCTCAAAATATTGATCTTTTATCCATAATTTTGACATTTTATTTCACATTTTTTACTTTTTCATCTAAAAGTAGCTACATTTTATCTCAGATTTTGGTACCTTTCCTCAAATTTTGACTCTTCTTTTTAAATAATGTTGACTTTTTTCATTTCAAAATTTTGATTTTTTCATCTAAAAAAAATAACATTTTATCTCAGGTTTTGGACTATTTATCTCAAAATATTTGCTTTAAACTCAAAATATTGACTTTTTATCTCAAAATGTTGATCTTTCATCTAAAATTTTGACAGTTTATTTCAGATTTTTGACTTTTCATCTAAAAAAATTGACATTTTATCTCAGGTTTCGCTACCTTTACTCAAATTTTGACTCTTTCTTTTTAAGAATGTTGACTTTTCTCATCGCAAAATTTTGTTTTTTGTCTTCTCAAAATGTTGGCTAATCTCAAAATTTTGTGATGATGTTTAAAAGCCTATTTCCACCAGTTACAAAATATACAAAATATTTTTTTTCCCGTATTGAGTCGAACTTTTGGATGATGATGAAAAGTCAATTGATTAGAAAAAAAGTAGAAATTTGGACATTTATCTTGAAATTTTGTTTTCATTTTTATTCCTTCACTGGCAAAACTCATTTTTGTCTTTAAATAACTTGGAATAAAACATTTTTCTGGACTCATCATTTGAACGTGGCTCATATCAAGAATGATACGACATTATTCCTAAAACATAAAACCTGATGACTTGCTTCGATTTTAGTTGTTGCAGTGTTTAAAAACAAATCTTTACAGTCAGAGATCAGAGAGCATGATTGAAGCGTGTTTTCAGGTCGTCATGGCGATGTTTTCTTTTTTTAACCCCTTCAGGAATACAGGAACCAGATCAACAACAACAACAACGTCAGCCACGAGAGTCTGGTTTTCCAGGTTCCTCACGGACACAAACCCGGAACCTTCCCCATGTCTCTGGCTCACAAACACACACTCCTCTCCCCCGTCACGGACTCCTCCGTCAACTGGAGGACGGGCAGTTTCCACGGTTACAGGAGGAGGAACAGCAGCCGGCGCGGCCCCTCGTCTTTGGCCTCCACCGACCACGACGTGGGGGTCTCGAGCCCGGGCGCCGTCCTGGACCATCGGCTGAGCGTCTACGACAACGTGCCGGACGAGCTGCAGCTGTCGGGGAGCGAAGGCAGCAGCGACGCAGAACGGACGGGGGAGGAGTCAGAGGTGGGTCAGGTCACGATTCGCTTAGTTTTTGTTTTATGGCGGCAAACTTATGACAGTCTCACGTTGTCCCAAATCCTACACTGGTCTGATGGTAACATGAGGAGAATTCAAGGTGGTTAAAAAAAATCTGCTACAGTGCAACATTTGGCACTGCACATGAGAAAAGGCGCCCCCTACAGGCCTTGAGCACTTTGGTTTCAAGCCTCAATTTTAAACACTTTATGTCAAAAACACAAGTTATGAAAATGAAGCTCAAACAAAACCTGCAGTTCCTCCAGTGGCCACTTGAGGCAGGCTTCAAATGTGAGACAACCTCCAGATATCTTTGTGCTAAACCAGTGATTCCCAAACTTTTCCGCCTGTGACCCCCAAAATAGCAGCGTTAGGGACTGGTGACCCCCTGCTGTGGTACAACACTAACAGGACAATCCAAAAACTGACAAACACAAACAAAACCCTCCCTGAGGATACTTCATTTAACTGATCGATAGAAAATTTACCGACTAATGTGCACTTTGCTGAGTTCACTGCATCAAACTAGAACAAAGAAATGTGAAAAACAGATAAAACATTTTCTGTTTGCATAATTTTATATCATCTTTAACCCCAATTTTTGCTTTTATTCTCACAATAATGGATAAAATGTTCATGAATTGTTCATAGTTTTCGATTTTGGGACACATTCCATGACCCCCTATTAATGTCTCGCGACCCCCCAAAGGGTCCCAACCCCCACTTTGGGAACCACTGTGCTAAAGTACAGTGGCAGCCTCTGGTGTTGAAAAACACAAATAAGAGTGAAAGTGAAATGGGGGCTAAAATTATTTGGGTTTAGCATGTGCTACATTATTAAAAAATTATTGCATTTTGGCTAATTTTCCCAAATCAGGCTGTGTAGGCAACGCAGATGACGAACCTGGTAAAACTGCCCATTCTTCTTGGCAAAAAGCCTCCAGTTCCTGTAAATTCTTGCTCTGTCTTGCATGAACTGCAGGTTTGAGATCTCCCCAGAGTGGCTCAATGATATTGAGGTCAGAAGACTGAGATGGCCACTCCAGAACCTTCACTTTGTTCTGCAGTAGCCAATGGCAGGTCCCAAATGTTGTCTTCTCATCTAAAATTTTTCACTTTTTTAATTTCAAGACTATGACATCTTCTCTAAAATATAAACTTTTTATCTCAAGTTTGAACTTTGTCTTGAATTTTTTTTTTCTTTAATTTTTTGTCCTTAATCTCAAATATTGGTCTTTTCTCAAGGTTTGACTTTTTATCTAAAACTTTGACCTTTTGCTAATTTGTGTGTTTGTGTTGGGGGAGTTATCTCAAAATTTTGAAAATTTATATCAATTTTTTTCTTTCATATCAAAAAATTTGGATTTTTTTTTCCCCCTCTTTTTTTTCAAAGTTTCAACTTTGACTTGGCCTTGTGAGACTGAGATGGCCACTCCAGAACCTTCACTTTATTCTGCTGTAGCCAATGGCAGGTCCACTTGTCCTTGTGTTTTGGATCATTGTCATGTGTGAACGTCCAAGTACGTCTCATGTGCAGCTTCTGGGCTGATGAGTGTAAATTTTCCTCCAGTATTTTCTGATAACATGCCGCATTCTAGGAAGTAAGTAGTCAAACCTGGTTCAAAGGACTCGGAAACATCGAGTGTGTAGGGGTTTTGTAGTCACTAGGTGGAGGCACAAAGTGTCATCCTTACCACGACCTTTCATCATAGGCCTTGTTGACTCCTCTCCAAATGGAACAATGTTTATGGTTGTGGACAAAAAGTTCACTTTTGCTCTCATTTGGCATTTTTCCTCAAATGCCTCCTTATTGTGCATCTTGAAACAGCCAGACCACATTCTTTCAGGGAGTCCTGTATTTCAGCTGAAGTTATTTGTGGGTTTTTCTTTGCATCCAGAACAATTTTCCTGTCAGTTGTAGCTGAAATTTTTGTTGGTTTAGTTTGGACAGAATCCCTCATTTTCCACTTCTTCATTAGAGTTTGAACTCTGCTTATTGGCATCCTCAGTTCCTTGGATATCTTTTTATATCCCTTTCCTGTTTTATACAGTTGGATTACCTTATGTCCTTCTACACAGGAGAGGAATAAAAACATGTCTGCCTCCTCTGTGTCCATTTTGGTACCAAAGGAAGAATTAAATCTGCTGAAAAGTCTGTGGTTATTCAGCTCTGTGTATTGATTCAGCTCCATATTGAGTTGGAGCTTCAGCTCAGAGTCAGAATCACCTCTGAGACTTCATATCGTCCCATCTTAGATTGAAACTTTGCAATAATCCCAGACAAGCCGCATTAATCATTTTCATTCCAGACGTGAATTTGGGGAGAGAGTTGTAGACGCGTTTGACAAAAAGATGGCAGCCGTCAAACGAGGAGGAGACTGACATCATTGTCGGAGTGATTCACTTCGGGGAAATTGGAAACCATTTATTTTACACCTCATATCTTCAGAGAGACAGAGATTACTCCATCAGTCATGATCGCTTATTGAATATTAATATCTGCTGAATCACTACCGTGATGAAGCTTTTTCTTGGTGCTGCAAAAGAAAATCATTACATCAACTTTTTCAGGGACTTTGGGGGCGGGGCCTACAAGCTGAACGTTTCTGATTGGTGGACATTTGTATGACATTGTCAAAGTATAAACAGTAGGAAGTTTAAATTCTTCACATTTCAGTCTCTAAGTTTGTTTCACAGTCTTCTTCACCAACAAAACGTCATTAGTGAAAGAATCACTGTGGTGGCTATTACCTTATCCTTTACATGAAGCCAACTGTAGCCATTTAGATCATCGATGAGACCTATGTAATGTCAAGAATCCTTGAATCATTTTTCCAGTAACAGATGATTTTTGGGCTCAGATTTAAAAGTCCAGGTTGTGATATTTCCTGGTTTTGTTTCTCTCCCTCAGGTGAGTCGTCTGTTGGCGGGTGAGGACGTTTTTTCGGCTCTGGACGGCGTTTTGGAGAGAATCAGCGACCTGCAGCAGCTGGTGTCCACCTGGTCAGAAAACCTCTCAGAGGACGAGTGTCAGAGCTCCTCCTCCTCCTCCTCCTGCACCTCCTCTTCCTCCCAGGACTCCCCCTGCCCTTCCTCCCCAAGCCACATCCACCTGGAGGTGCAGCGTCCGGACGAAGAGGAGGAGGAGGAGGAGGAGGAGGAGGAGGAGGAGGAGGAGGAGGAGAGCGCTTCGGCTCAGCCCAGGAGCAGGTGAGGAACCTTGAAGTTTAATTTTTATTTCTGGAGCCGAACTTATTTTACTGGCAGTAAAACTCAAAGTGTTTGAGGAGTAAAAACAGATCATTAAAGCGAGTGAGGAGCAGGAGGAGTGACATTTAAGTGCCTCAGTTAAAGCTCTATGAAAGGACTTTTTATTGACCTTTATAATCCAAAACACAAACACTGAGGCTCCTCGCCCTCAGGACTTTGGTCGCCTCTTTATTGAGCTGCTTTTATTTCTCTTTAGTTTGTTGCATATTTGTTTTTGGATATAAGCGATAAAAAGTTATGATTCTTCTCCTCACAGAGTTTAAATGCTGAAGGATCGTTTCCTCATTTTCTGCCTCAGCTGAGTTTAACTGGTCTGGTTTTAATACGGAGGGTAACTCTTAAACTCTGAGAGGAGAAAGGATTTAAAACTCACCGTCAAACGGAGGGAGAAGGAAACGAGCCCAGAACTTTAGTTAAAACCTGGGGAGGCAGGATGTTAGAATCTGGAGAAATCTCTGCACGTAAGCAGCAAGGCCCAAAACGTTGTAACTTACCGGCACTGGAAACTGGGGAGTCTGCCGCGACGTAATTTTTGGGTGTAGTAACACATTTCCTATAATCGTGCACCCGAGTCCTTGTGAAGTCTTTTGGTAACAGTCAATTGTGTCAAGTAGTGATGTAGATGTTCACTGTCAAGAAACTCTACCATGCAAAGACAAAGTCACACATCAACAACACACAAACGCTGCAGAACTCTTTTTAACTTTGACTTCTTTATCGAATAAATTTGACATTTTATCATTTAAATTGAGCATCTGTTTCTAAAAAAATTGACTTTTGATCTCAAAGTTTGACTTTTACCTCATAATTTTGACTTTTGATCATATAAATTTCACTTTTAACCACTTAAATTAGACTTTTAATCACTAAATTTGGACATCTTTGTCTCATAATTTTGACTTTTGATCTCATAATTTGACTTTGTCACATAATTTTGAGTTTCAATCACATTGTTTTGACTTTTAATCTCATAATTTAACTTTTTATCACTTAAATTTGACTTTTAATCTCATTAATTTGACTTCTATATCTTAAGAATTTGACTTTCCATCTGAAAATTCAAATTTTTATCACATTTATTTGACTCTTTCATCTAAAAAATTTGAGTTCTTTATCCAATATATTTAATTTTCTATCGGCTATATATGACATTTTACCTCAAAATATGACGTCTTGTCTCATAAATTTGACTTGTATCTAATAATTTTGACATATCGTCCACAAAATTATGACTCAATATGAGCAACAACAACAAAAACAATCTAACAAAATCCAAAGTCAGACATCAACAACACACACAAACGCCGCAGAACTCTTTTTGGAAATCATGGACGTGGTGTCCTCAGGGCCAAAGAGGAAAAGGACAATCAGGATTGTTCTCAGGTCAAAGTTCAAAAGCAGCATCTGTGATGGTATGGGGGTGTGTTAGTGCCCCATGGCATCATGGGTAACTGTCCCAGTGTCTGTGAAGGCAGCATTAATGCTGAAAGGTACAAACAGGTTTTGGTCGTTGTAGACGACGGTAGGTTCTGTGAAACAGAAAAAGTCCCTGCAGGGACTAATAATCAGCAAGACAATGAAACCAAGACACATTCTGCTCCTGTTACAACAGCGTGGCTCCGTAGTAGAAGAGTGCAGCTACTAGACTGACCTGTGAATGTGAAAGAATTCCAGCTCCAAAGCTTCAACAATCAGTGTCCTCAGTTTGTGTTTTGTGTGAGTTTGAAGTGTTTTCATGTGTTTTCTCGTGTCTCCATCAGAGTCTGGTCCAGCGAGCAGAGTCTGCCCCCCCTGAGCTCCAGTCCAGGATCAGAGTCTCAGTCCGTGTCTCAGTTCCTGCTGCTGCAGAAACTGTCTCTGCTCAAACTCACCGCTCTGATGGACAAATACTCGCCGTCCAGCAAACAGGGCTGGAACTGGTAAGAAACGCAGGGGGGAGGGGTTAGAGTGTAACACACGGCATGAGAAATTATATAACATCCTGCTTTGAACCAGCTGTAAACATGTTTATTTCTGCTTTTGAATGGGTGTGTATGTGGTTCCTGCTGTTTCTGTATCCAGCCTCTAGTGGACGCTTGAGGAACTGCAGCTTCTTGTCTTGTCCTCACATTTTAAAGTTGAAACTTGACGAATACACACTAAAGTTGAGGTTCAGAGACTTTAGCACATTCACTCTCAGACAGAGGTCGTGGATTCATTAAACATGAGGAACTAAAGCCTCAGGAGTAAAAACTTTAACATCATCAGAGCAGCAGAGCTCCTTTAAAAAAGTCTTCAGGCTTCAACAACGACTGTAATTCTTTTTAATATTTCTGATTTAGTCACTGAGGCCGTACAGAGTCAGAGACACTGATCCTCTGAGGCGTTTCCTGAAAAAACTGCAGCTTGTTTTTGGAGGAAATCATCAGAGGAACATGTGAGATAACGTTTCCTCTCCGTGAGGACGGTGCTGAAAAAACGCTGACGTCTGCTTTAATAACTTCACATATGATGAGTTTTCTCTTCACGCAGTGTTTGAACGTTTTCACCCAGAGAGCTCTCAGCTGTTTATTATCCAAAACTAAACTAAAGTCAAACAGGAAAGAAAATAAATACTTTAAAGGTTTTTCTGCAGCTCGGGCCTGTCTAATCTCTGGAATCTGCATGTTTTTCCTGCAGAGCTGATCTGAATGGAAACGCCTTCTGGGAGTTATGCAACCACTAAATGTTTATTTGGCTTTTCCGTCACAAGATATGGAAGCTGCTTTTCCTCCAGTTATAAAACAAAAAAACAAAAAGAAAGAAAGTTGATGTTGAGAATTTTTTTTTCTTCAATATTAAGTAAAAATTTTGAGATAAAAAAATAAATATTTTGATTTAATATCAGAATTTTAAGATAAAAGATAAAATTTTGAGATTAGAGACAAAATTGTCAGATGCCAAAAAAGAAATTTAAAGTTAATAAAGTTAAGATTTTGAAATAAAAAGGTAAAAAGTTGAAATAAAGTGTTGATAAAGTCAAAATTTTGAGTTATTTGAGTTAAATAAGCTGGAATTTTGAGGAAAAATGACCAAATTTTGAGTTTCAGTTAAGATTTTTAGAAAATAAAACAAACATTTTGAGAGGAAAGTCAAATTTTGATTTTATAAAGTCAAAACTTTGAGATACAAAGTCAAAATTTTAAGACTGAAATTCAAAATTTTGTGTAAATGGTCATAATTTCAAATTAAAAAGTCAAAACTTTGAATAATTAATCTCAACATTTTGAGGTCAAAATTTGAAATTTTGACTTAAATCGAAACTTTAAGATGAGTCAAAATTTCAAGATAAAATGTCAAAATTGGAGTGAATTAAGTTAAAAATTTTGAAATAGAAATTTAAAATTTTGAGTTTTTTGGGTTCAAATTTTTTGTAAAAAATGGTCTTTTCAACTCTAAATTACGACTTAATTTGGTTTTAAATAAATAAATAAATAAATAAAATTGATGCAAAGCATGTTTTTCTTTTTTTTAACTATTTTAAACTTGCATAAACAGGCTCAGCTGGTGGATATAAGGAACTTCCAGGATCAGACTAACTCCTGCTCTCACCTGCAGGATCAGGATCAGACTAACTTCTGCTCTCTCCTGCAGGACCGTCCCTAAAGCAATGAAGACCAGGACCAAGCAGCTGGAGGTGAAAGGTCGACAGGTGTTCGGGGTTCCCCTCCTCCTCAGCGTCCAGCAGACAGGAGAGCCTCTTCCTCCCAGCATCCTTAGCGCTCTGGTTTACCTGAGGACCGAGTGTCTGGACCAGGTGAGGAGCCGCCTCAGAAACACTTCAGGAAAACACTTGACACGTTTTTAATCGTTGTTTTTAATCGTCGTTCTGTCACAGGTGGGTCTTTTCCGTAAGTCTGGGGTAAAGTCCAGGATCCAGTTCCTGCGTGAGCTGGTGGAGTCGAACCCGGACGCCGTGGCGTTCGAGGGTCAGTCTGCGTACGACGTGGCCGACATGGTGAAACAGTATTTCAGGGATCTACCTGAGCCCGTCTTCACCAGCAGACTCTGTGAATCCTTCCTGCACATCTACCAATGTGAGCGCAGCTTTTAACGCAACAAGGAGAAATATTCCTTTAAAATCTCAAAACACGACTTTATCTCATCATTCGTTCAAAGATTTCTGTGATTTATTTGGTAAAAATGTTGGAAACAGGAGCTGGACTGTCTGACAGAGAAAAGACAGAAGAGAAGAAGAAAGATAAACAGGAGAGAGATAGAGCATGAGCTAATGGCTAAAACAGGAGCTAAAGGCTTAAACAGGAGCTAAAGCCTAAAAGAGGAGCTAAAGGCTTAAACAGGAGCTAAAGGCTAAAACAGGAGCTAAAGGCTTAAACAGGAGCTAAAGAGTAAACAAGGAGCTAAAGTCTAAAACAGGAGCTAAAGGCTAAAAAAGGAGCTAAAGTCTAAAACAGGAGCTAAAGGGTAAAACATAAGCTAAAGGCTAAAACAGGAGCTAAAGGCTAAAACAGGAGCTAAAGGCGAAAGAAGGTGCTAAAGGCAAAAATTGGAGCTAAAGGCTAAAACAGGAGCTAAAAGCTTAATCAGGAGCTCAAGGGTAAAACATAAGCTAAAGGCTAAAATACAAACTTAAGGCTAAGACAGGAGCTAAAGGCTAAAATACAAACTTAAAGCTAAGACAGGAGCTAAAGGCTAAAACATAAGCTAAAGGCTAAAATAGGAGCTAAAGGCTAAAACATGAGCTAAAGGCTAAAACAGGAGCTAAAGGCTAAAATACAAACTAAAGGCCTTCTTCAAATTTTTTATTTTTCTTAGTTCATAAAGTCATTTCTCATTATTATGATTTTTACTCTCATAGTTTTCAGTTTTTATCCAACAAGGATTTTTCTTTATTTTCATGATTTAAACTTTCATCACAGTTTTGTCTTTAATCATCATAAATAAAAGCCCTTATTCATAATTTCCTTGACAAAAAAAATGTTTAATTCTTGTATTTGTGTAAATGTGAATAATTTTATTTAATCTTCCTGTTTGTTTGAACTCTGAAGAATAAAATAACTCAGTGGGTTTTTTTTTTTGTGGTTGAAGATTTCCCGAAGGATCAGCAGCTGGCGGCGGCGCAGGCGGCGATCTTCCTCCTTCCTGACGAGAGCAGGGAGGCTCTTCGCACGCTGCTCTTCTTCCTGCGCGACGTGGTTTCCTGCGTGGACGAGAACCAGATGACGCCGACCAACATCGCCGTTTGTTTGGCGCCGTCACTTTTCCACCTGAACAACCTGAAGAGAGACGGGAACGCAGCCAGGTGAGTTCAGACAGTTTCTTCATACCTGGGGTCCGTTTCACGAAGCAGGTTTAACAAACTCTGAGTTAAACCCTGAACTCTGAGTTGATCTCCTCTGAGATAGAAAACTCTGAGTTTTCTGTTCCAGCTGATTTGAGTTTGTTTGATCAACTCGGAGTAGTTTCACCTGGAGTTAAGCACCACCGCTGTAAAAAGACAGCATTAGTGGAGCCCCGATTCGACGAGTCACCATGGCAACGGGGAAGCGGAGGGCGGCGTTTTTTTAACCCCGCGAGAACTGGAAATCTTAATGCGCTCATACAGAGAATTTTAACATGATTTTAGGAAAAAATTGCAACAGCACAGCAGCTGCAAAAGAGAGGGAGACGGTGTGAGAGAACATCGCTGCTCTGGTCAATACGTAAGTTTAAATGTAGTCCAACAATCACAGTAATATTACAGGGAAAACTGCTGAATGTAGATCATTCATTTATTTTATTTAGGTGCAATCCTGCGGGGGAGAAGTGCACTCAGCTGAAACTTAAGATGAAATATAAGAACATTGTTCAAACAGGTGAGACCTCCACATAATCTCACGGTTTTACCTCATTTTGATCACGTTTTACATTGTAAAATAAATATTACGTGGCT
>RPOG01000678.1:38343-89008 GCA_008086565.1 Thalassoma bifasciatum | reverse complement strand
GCTGCACCTTCATCAACGAGTTCATTGTCAAAAGTTCATGCTACGTTTGTGACAAAAGTGGACTTGTATGTTTCTTAAATAACAGACAGCAGAGCCGTGTTACGCCAAAACTCGCCGCTGACTGAAAGAATGAGGAAATCAAACATGGTGTGTGGTTGAAAGAGGGCGGAGACAGAGAGAAACTCCAGGTTCATTCACAAAAACCTGGTTAGTTTCACAGCGTCTGTTACTACGGTAACTGACCCAGAGCTGAAGTTACCTCTCTCTGAGAAACAGGTTAGAGTTTCCCCTCTTTCTCTGTTTGAGTTTCCTCCATTTGTGAAAATTCAGAGTTTCCCTCATTTCAGGGTTAATAGACTCAGAGTTTTCACTAAACCTCCAGGAAACACACAACACGTCTGTCAGTTTGTTTATACAGAGAGAGAGAGAACGTTATGTAACCTCCCTGATCCTGATAAGAAAGTTATTTACCGCCGGACGCAGAGAGGAAGAGGAAGAGGAAGAGGAGGAGGAAATGATGAAAGAGGGCGGGACCATAAACATGGAGGCGCCAACGCCGGACACTCAGACTGAGCATGTGCAGGTTTTAAAACCTCTACATGATGAATCTGTAAAAAGACAAAAACACTTTGCACTAAAAAGTTATCTCTGTGAGATTACACATTAAGAGGGAGGGACCTCAAACACCAATCTGCCAATCAGAGTGAAGGGGGTTTGCAGAGCAGGGAGCCTTAAAGAGACAGTAACAAAAACAGAGGCTGAAATTAGAGTTGTCTAAAACACCAGAAAGAGAAAAATACAGATTTTTTTTTAACTGTGAATCATGTTAAAAAATTACGGGGGCACCAGAGGGACAAAATAGATACCAAGAAAAAAAAGCATATCCTCTGCAAAGCTGACTTTTCGTACGTATTGAATGCTTTATTTAGTAGCTATGTACCTTTGAATTGACTTTTTTTTGTTTACTTTTCACTGATTTTAATAAACTGAAACTGACTATGGACTAAAACATGAGCTAAAGGCTAAACAAGGGGCTGAAGTAAGAGTTTTCTGAAATACCAGGGAGAAAAAAATACAAATTTATTTGAGCTGTAAATCATGTATAGACACTACGGGGGCACTAGAGGGACAAAAGTAATACTTCAAAATATCAACATACCCCCTTGTTAAGCTTCAACAAAGCGGACAGATTGCAAAGTCATGTTTACACTTGAAAAACTGAAATCCAAGCGAGTGTTTGTGTCTTTTTTTTTAGCACAAATTGTCTCATTGTACTTAATATGAGAAATTTAATTAACAAGCAAAAACCATGTCTTATTTGAAGATATTTAAAAACAAAAATTATGTCTGAATTGCTTGTAACAAGTCAAAAAATCTGCATATGGGATAAAAAAAATGTGTTTGTTAAGTTACTTGCAATTAGAATCGTGTCTGAATACAATAATTTTTTTCTCACCCCACTGGCAGATTTTAATTAATTAAAAAATTATAATTAAGAAATAATTTTTTGTCTTTAAATGGATTAAAATAAGACATTTTTCTGGACTGGTTCGGTGAATGTGGCTCGTATCAAGTCAAAAAATATATTTTTTACTTAAAATAAGACACAATGACTTGCTTAGATTTCAGTTTTTGCAGTATAGTTTCTTACACTACGGACAGAAAAGCATTTAAATAGAGTGTCGTTATTTAATTCTTCATTAAAACATCAAAGAATGCCAATAATTTTTCTTTTCACCAATCCTCGGTTTACAAAAAATTGAGCTAAGACAAGGTGTAAACATCACAAAGAAATTGCACTCATCCCTTTCAAGGATAAATATTGCACAGTGCAAAGGGTAAATAAAATTGAAGTGAAAGATATGAAGGTAAAAATGTACATTACATAGAAAAATGTCAGTTACGCAATCAAAATTTCTTGTTAAAGAGAAGAAAAAAAGCCTCATTCTCCGTTCAAAAAACCCAATGAACTTATAATAAACTTATGGAATAGTTGTGACGGTGAATTAAAAGTGTGTAATTCACTTTCTTCATTTAAAAACATGTTTAAAACCAAAGTAATAAGCAAATATGTAAATCAAATGTGAAGAAAACAACAACAAAATATTGGAACTTGGGTTGTGTTTGGTTGTAATATTGCAAAGGATTTCATTGGATTATTTTTACTTCTATAATATGTTTTGAAAATGTTTATCTTTTCTCCATTAAGAAAACTTATGGTGTTACTCAGACCATGTGATTAAGTTGATTAAGTTGATTAAGTTTATTTCTACATTTATTTATTTGTTTAATTTTATTTTATTTTTTGCAAAACGGGTCGGCAAAATAAGCATAGGCTTCAACCATTATGTGATATTTGAATCTATGCTATATTTGTTGTGAGTGGTCTTTAAATGCTAATCGAATAAATTGAAATTGAATTGAATGAAATAAAAAAATAATGCATTAAATGTAAAGTTCAGGGGTTTACTTTGAGGTAAATTTGCAGCTGGTGTAACAGAATCAGAGTTACATCATCGTTTCTCCTCCACATTTTTATGGCTCGGCTCATTTTCCTCCTCCTTGTTTTTTGTTCCCGTGCTTGTAATCACCTTTTTTATTTTCATTAACTCCTCTTCCTCTTCATGTGCTTTCCTCCCTTCCTTTCATCTCCACCTCTTCCTCTCTGAACGTCAGCTCTTTTCCTCCTTTCAGGCCGATGGAAGTGACATAACGGTACGATCGGTGCCCTGCTCCTTCCTCCTGTTTCCTCTCATCCTTCTGTCCGATTTTCACTGTTCACATTAGAGCTGAAAGATTTATCGTTTTCTGATCATGTGATCGTCAAAGCTGCAATTTTTTTTGCCCCTGACTGACCCAGGATCTGTTGGAACTGATCTTTTTTTCCTTGAGTTTGTTGAATAAACATAGAAAGAATAAAATTTAAGGTCAGAAATTCCACTATTCATCTCAAAACCTTTTTTTTCTCTCAAAAGTTTGCCTTTTTTTAATAATATTGTCTTTATATCTCATAATTTTGACTAAGAATTTTGACTTTTTTTTTTTGTAATTCTTTATTTTTTGACCAAAAAGATCATTTCTTTGACATACAATTAAACATTTCTTTTTCACAGTACTTTTCCAGTTTTTGATATATTACACATATGTAGAATTTTACACATCTTCTTCTCTGACCCTTCTCACAAAATTTTGTACACATTCATTATCTCTGTTTACATTCAAAATATTCATTTAACATCCACATATGTCTACGTCTCACACAAGAAACCAAACTAGGAACAAAAGAAACAAAAGGAGTTTATATTAAAATTGTGTCATGTGGGGGAGTAAAGGGGCACAAACCATGGTGGAGTCAAACAAAGTCTTCTCTTAATGGGGTAATAAATTCAAGCCACTTATTCCAAGTAAAATAAAATTCAACTTTTTTTTTTTTTTTTTTTTTTAATTCTTAAAATTTTACAAAGACCAAACCCCTCAAGAAATAAAAAAAATAAAAAAATAAAAAGGGGGACACAGAAATCAATTTCAGACAAATGATGGTCGTAAGAATTTTGACTTTTGATATCAAAATTTCTACTTTTAATTCCAAATATTGCCTTCACTTCAAAATGTTGACGTTTTATCTGAAAATTTTGACTTTATCTTAGACTTTTGTCTTCATCTCAAAATTTTGACTGTATAATTGAAAGTCTAGCCTTTTTTTTTTTTTTTACAAAATACTAAATTGATTTCTTCACATTTGGACTCCTGTCTCAAAATTTTGTCTTTTTTTCCTCAGGATTTTGTCTTTACTTCTAAAAAATTTCTGCTTTTTATCTCAAAATATTGGCTTTTTATCTGAGAGTTAGAAACAATTCTTACCTTCAGTTTTCATTCTTACATTAGAGTAAAAGCTTTTGATGGTTTGATGTAATTTTCTGTCAAGTTTGTGAATGTTTCTGTACGTTGTGAAAACTTCACTGAAGCTTGACTTGAAGAAAATCATGAATTGAATTGAAATCTGCCAGAAAAATCACAATTAGATTTTTTTTCTAAAATCGTTCAGCCCTAGTTCACATCTTAAACTTTTGTGCTTCTTCAGGTGCTGATTGATGCGAATTTTCACATCTTTAACCTTTAAACATTTTTACTTATTTCACTTTTTGTGGCAAAATTTTCCCATTCAAAGTGAATGTAGAACTCAGCTCTTCTTCCTAAACCTTCTTCAACTTTAAGAAGCTTAAACTTCACCATACTTCCACTTACAGACTTTGTTTTTGCTTTAAAATGTTCACTAATCTTTCCACTGTTCACCTTTGGTGTAACTTTGAAATATCTTCTCACGTTTTTGAGATTTTACTGTTTAAGCAACATGAACTTTCACCCCACAGACCAAAATAAACCCTCGTGACCTGACGTGTTGTTTCTTCTTCACCTGTTTTCTCTGCAGGTCCAGTCACAGGAAGTACAGCCTCGGACGCCCTGACCAGAAGGATCTGAGCGAGAACCTGGCGGCAACGCAGGGTCTGGCCAACATGATCACAGAGGCTCAGAAACTTTTCCAGGTACAGACGCCGGAAATGATCAATACTGAAATATTGATATCTCCAATATTTGATCTTTATGCTCTGAAATTGGTACTTAAATCAAAATATCAATACTTTAGATACTTAAGATATTTGAGGTCATTTTTATCTTTAAGGGGAAAACAGGAAAGTAAATAAACTATTGAGATTTTGTCTGAATGTTACGTGGTTGGTGAGAACTACTGTTTCTTTAACCTGTGTAAGCGTGGTATGTATAAGTGCAAAATGCATTTTTGTGGGACGTGTAACAGAAAAATGCATTTGTGTAAGACCCCTAAGTGCCAAATAAATAGGTATGGGACACGTAAGTGCAGAATGTGTAAGTGCAAAATGCATTGGTGTGGGAAGTGAAAGTGCAAAATCATTTGTGTAGGACGCGTAAGTGCGTTTGTGTGGGACGTGAAAGTGCAAAATACATTTGTGTGAGACTCAAAAGTGAAAAATCATTTGTGTAGGACACGTAAGTGCGTTTGTGTGAAAAGTGAAAGTGCAAAATGCATTTGTGTGGGACGTGAAAGAGAAAAATGCATTTGTTTGGGACTCAAAAGTGCAAGATCATTTGTGTAGGACACGTAAGTGCGTTTTCGTGGGACGTGAAAGTGCAAAAAATCATTTGTGTAAGACGTGAAAGTGCAAAATGCGTTTGTGTAGGACGCGTAAGTGTGTTTGCATGAGAAGTGGAAGTGCAAAATGCATTTGTGTGGGACGCGAAAGAGCAAAATGCATTTGTTTGGGACTCAAACGTGCAAAATCATTTGTGTAGGACACGTAAGTGCGTTTGTATGGGACGTGAAAGTGCAAAATGCGTTTGTATGGGAGGTGAAGTGCATAATGCATTTGTTTGGGACTCAAAAGTGCAAAATCATTTGTGTAGGATGCATAAGTGCGTTTGTCTGGGAAGTGAGAGTGCGAAATGCATTTGTGTGAGAAGTGAAAGTGCAAAATCATTTGTGTAGGACACGTAAGTGCGTTTGTGTGGGACATGAAAGTGCAAAATGCGTTTGTGTGGGACTCAAAAGTGAAAAATCATTTGTGTGGGACGTGAAAGTGCAAAATGAGTAGGTATGGGAGGTGAAGTGCATAATGCATTTGTTTGGAACGTGAAGTGCAAAATGCGTAGGTATGGGACTCAAAAATGCAAAATGCATTTGTGTGGGACGAGAAAGAGCAAAATACGTTTGTGTGGGACATGTAAGTGCAAAATGCGCAAGTGAAGAATGCATAAATGCTGAACTCATAGCACAAAATGTGTAAGTGCAAAACGCGTACTGCAAATTGCACAACACGGAGTGCGTTATTGCAAAATGTGCTGTGCAAAATGTTTAATTCTGAGGTGAGTTAATTCATAGTCACAGTTTGTTGCTGCTCCGTCAAAAATTCAGTTTAAGCTTCACAAACAGACAAAGACGTGTTCAGTGATGTTTGTTAGAAATGGTAAAGAGTAGAATCAGTATCAGTGTTGTTGATATTACACTGAGTTTTATTCAGTATCAGATCAGAACGAGAATCAGGTTTTAAAACATCACTAACAGTCAGATTTCTTCTTCTTCTTCTGTAGCTTCCAGAGTTCTGGCCCGTTCGGGGTTTAGGAGCAGCTGGACCCTCGGACAACTCAGAGGAAGGAGGAGGAGCAGCTCCTTCCTCTCAGAGCGAGGAGGAGGAGGAGGAGGAGGAGGAGGAGGAGGATGGAGGAGTGAGGAGGCTGCAGCAGAGCACACAGCTGCTCCTGAAGGAGGCCAGAGAGAAGAGCTGGGAGAGTCAGGCTGCTCCTGAGGGGGTGGAGCTCAGCTTCAAGAAGGTAACCACGGTAACGGCACTAACAAACGCTGACGAAGAGTTAAACTTTAAGGTTAAACTGCTCTGACATGAGAAATTAAACAATAACTGTTATAAACAAACTACAAAAATCAAGTTTTATCAGTTTCACCTCTAAAAACATCAAAATCATTTTCTCCTTCTTCTGTTTTTCTTCTTTTTTTCTATTCTCCTTTCATTCCTCATTTTAATCCACTTCTTTTATTTTCCGTCTCATTTTTGTGACTCTTTTTTCCATTCTTCTTCATTCTCATAGTTTGTTTTCTTTCTCCCTTTTCTCTCTATTTCCTCTTCTTTTTTCTAATTCTGCCTCGATTTTTTGAACGTCTTTTGTTCTTGTCTTTCTTTCATCTTGTTTTCATTTTTCATGTTCTTTGTCTTTCATCTTATACCTCTTTTAAATTTCTTTTGTCCCTTATCCTCTCCTTTAACTTGTTTTTTTATCTCCACTTGCATTGTCTTAAACTTTTGGTTCTTCTTTTTCTTTTACCCTGTTGCTTCTTTTTCTCCTTCGTTCTTCTTTTTCTTACTCTATTTTTCCAAGATTATTTTTGCTTCTTTATTTACGTTTCCTTTATTTTCTTTTCATGTTCTTTGCTTTTTTCTCTCTCTTCTTGTCTTTGTCTGTTTATTCTTTCTTTGCATTCCCTCTCTATTATTCCTGCATTTTTCTTCCATCTTCCAGGTTTTTCTCTTTTTAATTTTTTCCATCTTTTACTTCCTACCTTTTCTTCCATCAACCTTTTTTTCTCATTTTATTCTTTCTTTCAATCTTATTGTCTCTTTCATCATTTCATTTTTTCTCTTCTTTGTATTCTTTCATCTTCTTAATATTTTTACTTTTTTTTTTCTTTGTTCCCTTCCCTTTTATATTTGGTTTATTCTTCCATCACCTCCTCTTGTTGTCTTATTTTTACACTTTATTTCTTGTCGTCTTTTTTCATTTGTTTTCTGGCTCTTTACTCTTTTTTTTTTCATGCATCCATCCTGTCATTTCTCTGACTTCTTTTTAAATCTTTCAGTTTCCGTTTCAGTAAATTCAGCAGAAAACAAATTTCTCTTTTTTTCAGTTTGGAGGGAAAAAATGTTGTAGAAATAATAGAAGTTATGGAGTAAAAATAGAAATCGAGAATTGAAAAAAAGATCAAGTTACAGAAGAATGTGTGATTGATATGAACAAACTAAAAAGTCATTTCCTCCTCCTCAGATGGATGATGGCGTCCCTCTCTGGATGTGGCGTGGAGTCGTGGAGGTCGAGTCCCCGCAGACGGAGCTTCTCCAGCGGCTGTTGAGGGATCAGACGCTGTGGGAGTCGAACCTGAGCCACGCCGCCGTCGTCCAAACTTTATCCAAGGACGCCGAAGTTTACCGCTACGTCCTGAAGAGCCGCGGCCACGCCCTGGGCTCCACGCCGCCACGGGAGCATCTGCTGCTCAGGTAATGAGGCACGGCGAGCCCCGGGAGCCTCACAGGCCGCCATTCGTCCGACCCGCTGAGCTCGACGAGGCGAAGAGAACAGATGAAACAAAAGCAGAAAGAGTCAGAGAGGAAAACGTGTTTCTGATGATGAAACTTTAATCAGATCTGGAGTCAGACGTGACGGCGCCGGAGTTCACAGCTGGGCGGCGTCACAGCGCGTTCCTCTGTCATACTTCCTCTTAATCACGGCGAACATAAACCCGAGTTACTCTGAGAGCGAGGCATTAAATCCAGAGCTGCTGCATAATGCAGACGAGAAAAAAAACACAGAGGCTTTTATTCTGAAGGAAACAAAAAGAAACATCACGATTGTTTCTCTCTGAAAGAAACTTAATGTTTCCTGATGAAAAGTCACAAAAATATTAAAAACAGGCTCATGTTTTTAAAAAATACAGAATCAAATCTGTGTTTTTCAAACATGAGGAGGAAAGGTGAATTTACTGGAACTCATTTATTGAGCTTTAACTGCTCAGGTGAATATTTGGTTTCAGGAGAACAGAATTTTTTTTTTTGCCTTTTTAGTGAATAATAATTTAGCACAGAGGAAAACGACACTTTAGGCCCTGAATTTCTACTTTTTCATGACATTAATAACACGTCATGTGACTTCTGGCTAAAGGCTGAGCACAAGTTAGTGACCAAAACACAAGAAAAAGGCGAGACACAAACTTAATTCATATAATACATAAAAACATTAAACAGAAGCTCAAGATTAAAACTCAAGAAAAAGGCTAAAACACAAATAACAGCCTTAAAGCAAAAGTTTGAAACGTGCACAAAGGGCTAAAACAGGAGCTAAAGGCTAAAGGCTAAAACAGGAGCTAAAGGCTAAAACAGGAGCTAAAGGCTTAAACAGGAGCTAAAGGCTGAAACAGGAGCTAAAGGCTAAAACAGGAGCTAAAGGCTGAAACAGGAGCTAGGGGCTAAAACAGGAGCTAGGGGCTAAAACACAAACTAAAGGCTAAAATCAGGAGCTAAAGGCTAAAACAGGAGCTAAAGGCTTAAACAGGAGCTAAAGGCTACAACAGGAGCTAAAGCCTAAAATAGGAGCTAAAGGCTAAAACAGGAGCTAAAGGCTAAAACAGGAGCTAAAGCCTAAAACAGGAGCTAAAGCCTAAAACAGGAGTTAAAGGCTAAAATGGGAGCTAAAGGCTAAAACAGGAGCTAATGGCTAAAACGGGAGCTAAAGACGAAAACAGGAGCTAAGGGCTAAAACAGGAGCTAAAGGCTAAAACAGGAGCTAAAGACTAAAACAGGAGGTAAAGGCTACAACAGGAACTAAAGGCTAAAATAGGAGCTAAAGGCTTAAACAGGAGCTAAAGGCTTAAACAGGAGCTAAAGCCTGTTTGTCTTCGATTTCCGATTTTGTCCTCGATTTCCGATTTTGTCCTCGATTTCCGATTTTGACATCGATTTCCGATTTTGTCCTCGATTTCCGATTTTGACATCGATTTCTGATTTTATCCTCGATTTCCGGTCTTTTCCTCGATTTCCGATTTTGTCCTCGATTTCTGAGTTTGTCCTCGACTTCCGATTTTGTCCTCCTAAAGACTAAAACACAAACTAAAGGCTAAAACAGAAGCTAAAGGCTAAAACAGGAGCTAAAGGCTTAAATAGGAGCTAAAGGCAGAAACAGGAGCTAAGGGCTAAAACAGGAGCTAAAGACTCAAACAGAAGCTAAAGGCTTATATAGGAGTTAAAGCCAGAAACAGGAGCTAAAGGCTAAAACAAGAGCTGAAGGCTAAAACTCCAGCTAAAGGCTAAAACAGAAGCTAAAGGCTACAACAGGAGCTAAAGGCCAGAAAAGGAGCTAAAGGCTAAAACAGAAGCTAAACGCTATAACAGGAGCTGAAGGCTAAAACAGGAGCTAAAGACTGAAATAGGAGTTAAAGGCTAAAACAGGAGCTAAAGGTAAAAAAGGAGCTAAAGGTAAAAAAGGAGCTAAAGCCTTAAACAGGAGCTTAAGCCTGAAACAGGAGCTAAAGGCTAAAACAGGAGCTAAAGGTAAAAAAGGAGCTAAAGGTAAAAAAGGAGCTAAAGCCTTAAACAGGAGCTAAAGGTTAAACAGGAGCTAAAGGCTAAAACAGGAGCTAAAGGCTAAAACAGGAGCTAAAGGCTAAAGGCTAAAATATTGGTAATGGTGTTACAGTGTAATAGTTAATAGAAACATTACCTCATCATGTTGTATCTGGTAAAAAGAGTTTTTTGATAGTTTGAAGCCTTGAAAAGAAGATGACGTTCTTGTTTTTGGCTCCTCCCCCTCAGGACGTGGCAGGCCGACCCGTCCTGTGGCGCCCTGTTCCTCTCCTCTGTTTCCACGCGGCGCCCTGATGTCCCGTCAGAGGGGGTCAGAGTTCACGTTCACTCCTGTCTTTACCTGCTCGAGCCCACGGGAACCAGGAGGACGCGGCTGACGCACCTGTGCAGGACGGACACCAGGTGAGGGGGGAAAGGGGGCGGAGTTACTGAAATCTGCAGAAACACAGAAAGTTTACTCCTGTTTTACAAATTACCGTAACTCTTCAACTATTTGTGCAAAACAAAAACTACAAACTGCTCCTTGTAGAAGAAAAAAACAAACTTTACTGTGATATTTGTGTAAATACAGTTCTGCACAGGAATCCACATGCAACTGCACATCCAATCACAATTAATACAAGCTGTTCTCATTACCGTAACTCTTCTAATATGTGGGCAAGAGAAAATTTCAAACAGTTCCTTCAAAGCATTACTGCCTGAATTAATTTATATTTATATCCAAAACTTGACTTTATGAGTTTTTGTATTCTTATGCGTACTAAATTAAGTGGTTGAAAAACTAACCCTTCATGTTAGTTCAGTTCCTTCTGCAAACAATATTGTACAAATAGTTGTTGTGATAAAAATATTCATGCACCAAAATGTCAGGTTTCAGATTTAACTTGTTATTAAAAACTTTTCTCCTCTTTCTGAAGATTGAATCAGTCTGTGGAGAGAAAGTTCAGCTTCTCCGATTGCAGATATTTATGATTTCTCCCCGCGTGTGTTTGACTGTTTGACTGTTTGTCGTCTGCAGCAGGAAAATGTGACACTTCTGAAACACAAACTCTCTTTCCCTGCAGCGCTTTTCAAAAACGTACATGCAGAATGTTTATTCATGACGCTCAGACGCTTTCTGCTCATTCCAGAAAGTCTTTAACCGTGATATCGTCTTAAATCTTCGCCCCGGCAGGCTGTGACAAACGTGACAAACATGTTCCACTTCCTGTTTGGCTTTTTTTTTCTTCCAAAGTTTCTCGAGTCTGAGAGAGAAAGTTTGGTCTTTTATGAGACAAACAGGAAAATGTGCTTAAGGTCTTTCTTTAATTCACCATATTTAACCTTTTACACTCTACTGGGGCATCGACGACCCATTTGCCATTCCTCTGACCTCATCAAAGTACAAACAAAAACGCCTTCGCATAACATTGTTGATTCTCCACATTTCAGTCTCTAAGTTTGTTTCACAGTTTTCTTAATTAGTGAAAGAATCACTCTGATAGTGATCACAACAACGTGGACGTCCTACCTGTTTGGGGTCATTACGTCACATCCTGACGCCCGTACCCTGAATATTCACTCTCCTTTCCACCAGAGGAATCCAGAGTTCAAACATATCAAAAGTTTCATCAAAGTATTCCAAGTGGTGAAATTTCTCCTGTAAAGTCCGTTAAGTACGTTTCAGACAAATCGTTACAGAAACAAAACGTTACAGAAACAAAACGTTACAGACAAAACTTTACAGACAAAACTTTACAGAGACAAAACGTTACAGACAAAACGTAACAGAAACAACACATTACAGAAACAAAACGTTACAGAAACAAAACGTTACAGACAAATCTTTACAGACAAAACTTTACAGAAACAACACGTTACAGACAAAACGTAACAGAAACAAAACGTTACAGACAAAACTTTACAGACAAAACTTTACAGAAACAAAACGTTACAGAAACAAAACGTTACAGAAACAACACGTTACAGACAAAACATTACAGACAAAACTTTACAGAAACAACACATTACAGAAACAAAACGTTACAGAAACAACACGTTACAGACAAAACGTTACAAACAAAACGTTACAGAAACAACACGTTACAGACAAAACGTTACAAACAAATCGTTGCAGAAACAAAACGTTACAGACAAAACGTTACAAACAAAACGTTACAGAACCAAAACGTTACAGACAAAACGTTACAGAAACTAAACGTTACAGACAAAACGTTACAGAAACAAAACGTTACAGACAAAACGTTACAAACAAAACGTTACAGAACCAAAACGTTACAGACAAAACGTTACAGAAACTAAACGTTACAGACAAAACGTTACAGAAACAAAACGTTACAGACAAAACGTTACAGAAACTAAACGTTACAGACAAAACGTTACAGAAACAAAACGTTACAGACAAAACGTTACAGAAACTAAACGCTACAAACAAAACGTTACAGAACCAAAACGTTACAGACAAAACGTTACAGAAACTAAACGTTACAGACAAAACGTTACAGAAACAAAACGTTACAGACAAAACCTTACAGACAAAACGTTACAGAGACAAAACGTTACAGACAAAACGTTAGAGAAAAAAAACGTTACTGACAAAACTTTACAGAAACAACACGTTACAGACAAAACGTTACAGACAAAACCTTACAGAAACAACACGTTACAGACAAAACGTTACAGACAAAACCTTACAGACAAAACGTTACAGAAACAACACGTTACAGACAAAACGTTACAAACAAAACGTTACAGACAAAACGTTACAGAAACAACACGTTACAGACAAAATGTTACAGACAAAACGTTACAGACAAAACGTTACAGAAACAAAACGTTACAGACAAAACGTTACAGAAACAAAACGTTACAGAAACAAAACGTTACAGAAACAAAACGTCACAGAACCAAACCAACTCCTACAAAGTTTTACCTAAAAAGCTCAAATTTCACCCAGACGTAGATGTAGAAGGTGTAGAAGTGATGTGGTGGATGTTTTATGTCTGACATGAAGCTTCTTCGTTAAAAAAAAACGAAAAGTAAAAAAATAGGTGTTTCAGCTGCATTTATCCTGATGTGGACTTTAGCCACATATAAAAACATGACATTTTCTGAAACTAAAGACTTTAATCTTCAAAATGAGGTGTCACTGATGATTTTTGACTTTATAGTGCTTCAGTGTAAGTTTTAAAAGAATAGTGTGGTAACTAGGATAGAGTTGGGTGGGATGTGAGGGGTTAACAGTGAAAGTGGGAAACTTTGCTGTCGTCGCTGAAACGTGTGTTTTTCCGTCTTTTTCAGGGGTCGGTCGCAGGAGTGGCACAGCAGAGTGAGCGGACACCTCCTGGCCTCTGGTCTCCTCTCAGTCAGAGACTCCTTCAGGCCGCAGCACAAAGAGACAAAGATCTGAGGAGCGTTCAAACGTTTTCAGGAAACTTCTCCGAGTTTAAAAACTCCCGGAGCAGCAGCAGCAGCAGGAAGGCGACCCGCCACGGCTTCACCCTCTTCTTCCTCTTTGTGTGTTCGCTCTTTTGTCGGTGACCTTGCGGTTTGCCGGCAGCACCTCGGCGCTCCCCGCTGCGCCCGATTCGCTTCACACCCCAATAAATGCAAACCATGGCGTGCGGCGACAGAGGGCGTTTTGATGGGAGGATGAAAAGCTGTTTGACTCGGACAGCGAGGGGAAAGTTTTACCACGAAAGCTTCGCTCGCTTTCAGGAAACGGAGGTGAAAGAGTCGACCTCCTCTTTGGGTTTTTCTTCCACATCACACGAAATACGTCAGGGAAACGTTTGGCGGCTGCAGGAAAGAGGACGGCGAGGATCAGGAAACGGCCTCCAGACGATCAGAGGAAGGAGAGGATGCTGGGAAAACACAGAAACAATGCCACAGACAGAAACTTGGCTTTAGAGCAGATTTTTACCTGTTCATCACTCCTGGTCCAGTTTTTAGCCTTTTATCTTTAAAACGGATAATAACAAATAAGAGATTTTCGTTTCTAACGGAGGAAAAACCTGATCAGCAGCTCAGCTCACAGCCTCCTTAACCTCCTGAGACATCAGAGTTTCTCTGGTTTGAATCTTTATTCCTGCTTCTGTTCAGGATTTAAAGGTTTAATATCCAAGCAGGAAGTTTGGCTATCAGTCAATAAAAAGTCAAAGTACAGACCAACTGCAAAAATTAAGAGATACAAAACAAAAAACAAAAGCAGCTCAGCTTACAGCCCCTCACAGCCAGTGAAGATCTGTTTCTACTTTGGACTTTATGATAGGTTTAAAGACAAATGGCTGATATTTTATTTACTTATTTTTCTTTTTGGCTTGTAATAACATACAAAAAAACATATCAGCAGCTCAGCTTGCAGCACCCCAAAACTTAAAAACTCATGTTCTAACCTGAAACTGCTCTGTGTGCACTTTTCTTCTGGATTAATGTCCATCAAGTGTTTAAAAAAAATAGAAATAAAGCAAGAAATCAGTCAGCAGCTCAGCTCACAGCCTTTAGATCCAAAAGGTGTTGAAGATCAAGAAAGAGGCAAGATTTTAACCTAAAACTCTGCATTTGAAACTTCATATGAGCATCGTCATCTGATTTATTTATTAAAAAGGACAAGAGGTCTTTGTCAGGTCCTGCTTAAAACTTAAGACACGTAAAGAAAATTGAGGAATTTTACAAAAACAAAAGCAGCTCAGCTTACAGCCCCTCAAAGCCAGAAAAGGTCTGTTTTTACCAGGGACTTTATGACATGTTTAAAGACAAAAGAGTCTTATTTAACTACTTGATTCATCTCTTTGGCTTGTAATAACATAATAAACCCATAAGCAGCTCAGCTCACAGCCCCCAGAAATTAAAAACTCCTTATGTAACCAGAAACTGCTCTGTGTGCACTTTTCTTCTGGATTAATGTCCATCAAATGTTTAAAAAAAAAAACAGAAATAAAACAAGAAATCAGCCAGCAGCTCAGCTCACAGCCTTTAGATCCAAAACGTGCTGAAGATTGACAAAGAGGCAAGATTTTAACCTTAAACTCTGTGTTTTGAACTTTATATGAGCCTAATAATCTGATTTATTTGTTTTAAAGGACAGGAGGTTTCTGTGAATAACTCAGCTGGTTAAAAGCTTTAAAAACATTTTTAAAAATGAATGAATTTTACAAAATCAAAAGCAGCTCAGCTTACAGCCCCTCACAGCCAATGAAGATCTGTTTCTACTTTGGACTTTGTGACAGGTTTAAAGACAAAGGGCTGTTATTTTATTCACTTATCATTCTTTTTGGCTTGTAACAACTTAAATTGAACTTATCAGCAGCTCAGCACACAGCCCCCAGAAATTTACAACTCATTTTCTAACCTGAAACTGCTCTGTGTGCACTTTTCTTCTGGATTAATGTCCATCAAGTGTTTAAAAAAAACAGAAATAAAACAAGAAATGAGTCAGCAGCTCAGCTCACAGCCTTTAGATCCAAAAGGTGTTGAACAGAGATACAAAATTTGCTGTTTAACTTTGTTCTGACATCATTTTAAGTCGGCTCGTTCAGGTTTTCAGGCCTCGCTGTTGTTGTTTCTGCGATATCTACCTCCACTCAGGACAGGAAGTGGCGAGCAGAGCAGAGTGTGACGAACATCGAACCCGACATCTTCTGTCCCCGGCTTCATTAACGATTCAGCGTTTGTATTTATTCTGTGTACAGTTTCATTTCATGTGACGGGCGTGCGTTCAGAGCCGAGCGCTTTAGCTCTGAGTGTAACTGAAGGATGAATCTATATCTGAAGCTTTTTATTTAATGTGAGAGTTTGTTCTGTGTTTGAGTGAGTGTGAAACCTAAACCAATCAGAGCCAAACACTTAATTAAAATGTTGATTTCTCCCTGAATGTGTCTCCCGTGGTTTCTTCTCCTCTCTCCTCTGTGACGGGAGCGAGTGCCAAACAGATTACCGACTGTAATTTCAGAGGAAGGTGGAGGAGCAGCGGGCGGCGCTGGAGACGAGGTGTCACACTGCGCCGCCGCCGCCGAAGCACCAGAGATTAATAAAGCCGGCGGTGGCGTGATCGCTCTGCAGACTCTCAGGAAACTCCTCGCTCTCACCTCCTTAAACTCAAACCACGATTTATTTATTTACAGGATTCATCTGAAATCTGAGGAACCAGAAACGATTTGTGACGTAAAGATTCTGCTCATAAACTTATTTAAGAGAAATAATTTACACTAATTAGAAACAACAAACTCTAACTCGCCCTCAGGCTCCTTTACTTTCTAAACGAGCTCGATTCTCCCACAGAGAACTGAAAAACTGCAGCGTGAACTTTACATGAACTCAACGATTAAGGTTAGAAAAAAAACTCAAGTGTTTAACGACTCAAACATCTGTCGACTCAAACTAAAGGTGAATTAAGGACAAAAGTTTTCTGTTACAGGATGTTAAAGTTATAGAAGCTCAACTCTGCTCATCACAATCATAAAAATGAAGAAATGCCTGTGATTAATTTTTATTTTTGCACATTTTAAGTCAAAATTTTGACTTGATTGTTTCATAATAATGTTTGTTTTTATTCCACAGTAAGACTTTTTTTTTTATTTCATGACTTTTTCTTGTAATTTAGACTTTTCATCTCAATTTTTTTACTTTACTTTCTCATAATTCAGACTTTTTTATCCCAAATTTGAACTTTATTTCTCGTGGTTAAGTCTTTTAATGTCAAATTTTGAATTTTTATCCCATAATGAAGTCTTTTTATTTCTAAGTTTTGGTTTTTATGACTCGTATTTTTGACTTTTTGCCTTAAATTTTCACCTAATTATCTCAAAATCGTGACTCTTTATCTCACATTTTGGTCATTTCAACTCAAATTTTGACTTTATTGTCTCATAATTACTTTTGTTTTTTATTCCATAATAAGACTTTTTGTTCTGTTTTGTGACTTTTGCTTGTAATTTGGAATTTTCATCTCAAAATTTTGACTTCACTTTCTCATAATTCAGACTTTTTATCCCCAAATTTTGACTTTATTGTCTCATAATTATGTTTATTTCATGACTTCTTCTTGTAATTTGGACTTTCCATCTCAAATTTTTTACTTTACTTTCTCATAATTCAGACTTTTTTATCCCAAATTTGAACTTTATTTCTCATGGTTAAGTCTTTTAATGTCAAATTTTGAATTTTTATCCCATAATGAAGTCTTTTTATTTCTAACTTTTGGTTTTTATGACTTTTTGCCTTAAATTTCAACCTTATTATCTCAAAATCGTGACTCTTTAACTCAAATTTTAGACATTTAAACTCAGATTTTATACATTTAAACTCAAATTTTGACTTTTTCACACCATGAAGTCTTGTAATCACAAATTTATCTTTCTAATGCAAAGTAATGACTCTTTATCTCAAAATATCAACTTAATATCTCATATTTTGACTTTTTTTATCCAATAATGGAATGTTTTAAATGTAAAATTATGATTTCATCTCATAATTTTGACATTCTATGTCAAAAAATTGACTTCAGTGTCTCTTAATTTTGACTTTTAATCATTAATTTCAACATTCTTATTTCATCATTTTGACTTATTTTCCCCGTTTTATGACTTTGTCTTGTTATTTGGACTATTTGTGTCAAATTTCACTTTTTTTCCTCTCCATATGTAAACTTTATTATCCCATGATTGAGACTTCTTATCTTGCATTTTAATTTAATTTCTCAAATTCTGACCTTTCCTCAATATTTGGTCTTTTTTTAATCTCAAAAATTGTCCTTTTCTTAATTTTAAAGTAATAGAAACTTTTAAATCTTTTAACTTTTACCTCAAATTTTTACTTTTTGTCCCATTTTTAAGTACGTTTATCTCAAAATCATCTCATAATTTGGACTCTTAATGTAAAATTTTCAACTTTATTGTCTCAAAGTACTGACTTCTTATCTTAAATTTCAATATTTTATCTCAAAATTTCAACTTTTTAAGTTGTTTTATGAATTTTTAATGCCAAATTTCCACTTTTTGTATCAAAATTTTGACTTTGTAATGTCATAATTTAGACTTTTTGATCTCAAATTTTAACTTAATTTCTCAAATTCTGACCTTTTCTCATGATTTGGTCTTTTTATCTAAAAAAAAAAATTCTTTTTTGATCACAAAATAATGAATCTTTATCTCGTAATTTCAACTTTTTATCCCAAATTTTGACTTTTTGTCCCATTATGAAGTCTGTTTATCTCAAAATCATGACTTTATAGTCTCACAATTTAGACATTTTATCTCGAATTTTAACTTTGTTTATCAAGTTTTGACTTTATAACCCCATGTTAATGTCTCTTTATTTCAAAATTATGACTTAATGAATGTATATAAAGTATAAAATATAACAACTCAGTCATGTCTAAAAGGATTCGAACCCGTGGGATACCAAATATTTTCAGCTTGTTTTTTGCTTCTGTCACATGTTTACTAACTGTGATCTCATCTTTCCTGTTATAATATTCTAATCACAGACAGTTTAATGTCTATAACCTGAAATGTGTCAGAATATCTGATGTTTTCTGTTCTACACCAGAGTTACTCAACCAAAGAGACAAACTGTTAAAAACTACCTTTACAAAAGAAACTATACAAGTGGAGAAAAGAGGAAAAAACAGCAAAGAGGAGGTAAAAATTGCAGAAAAAAAGCAGCAAGAAATGACATTTAAATTGGGACAAAACCTAGAAATACTCAAAAAGTAGCAACAATGGTGTGAAGGTGGGAACAAGAAGAGTAAAAAGTGACTAAAATGGCTAAAAAATTAACAATGATTATCAAGAAAATTTTGGAGGAAACTTTAAAAAATTTAGAAAATAGCAAAAATGGTGAAAACGTCACAATGGTTAAATGGTGAGAAAGCTGGAACTAAACTAAGTAAGTGGAAAAATAAAAAAGTGAAAAGCGACAAAAATGGGCAAGAAAATTGTGAGTGAACCTGGAAAATAGTGAAGAGGTGTCAAAAAATGCTTTAAAGTGACCAAAAAGCAACAAAAATCAAAATAAGAAATAAGAAAATTTTGAAGGAAACTTGAAAAAAATCAGAAAGGAGCAAAAATTGGGAGAAAAGTGACAAAACATAGGTAAATGTGATAAAAATGGCAAAGTCACCAAGTTGGGATTAAACTTGGGAAATAGACAGTTTGTTGCAAAAAATGGTCCAAAAGTGGCAAAAATGGGTAAAAACAACAAAAGTTGGCCAGAAATGTTTTGAGTGAACCTGGAAAATAGTGAAAAGAGGCAAAAAATGCTTTAAAGTGACCAAAAAGCAACAAAAATTAAAATAAGAAATAAGAAAATTTTAAAGGAAACAAAAAAAAATTCAGAAAGTAGCAAAAATGGGGGGAAAAGCCACAAAACAGTCTGTTTATCTCAAAATCATGACTTTGTAGTCTCACAATTTAGACGTTTCAGCTCGAATTTTAACTTTGTTTATCAAGTTTTGACTTTATAATCCCATGTTAATGTCTCTTTATTTCAAAATGACTTAATCTCATAATTTGGACATTTTTTCCTCAAAATTTGGACTTCAATGTATCAAAGGTTTTCACCCTGTTACTGGAAACAATGGCACAAATGTCTTTTTGTGTTTTAATTGATGTCTAATTGATTTTCTCTATTATTTTTTGGATGTTTTTATGTTTTTATAAGGACCGATGGGTCTATAATAAAGTAAATTAAAAGACGAATCCTGATCAGAAAAAACCCTGAGATTGCTGAATGCAGATGAAATCTAAAGCACTGATCTCATCAGAAAAACTTTTCTAAGGTGTTTTGGTGCAAAAACAAAAACTTTGAGTCTTCTACGAGTTCAACAGCAAGAAATTTCTGCTCTTTAAAGCTCTTTGAGACACGCTTCAAACACTTTTCTTCTGGCGTCTTTGATAAATAAAGCTGAGCATCATCTGCGTAACAATGAAAGTGAAATGACAACGAAGGGTTAAGACTTCAGAAAGTTTCCTCATGAGGTTAAAATCAGTACAGTCCAGCTTCGTAGTTCAGGAGTTTGTGTTCAGAAAGACTTTGACATGTTTTACTTTTCATGAAGCTCAGGATGTAAAAAGTCTCCTGGATGTAAATTTAAAGGCGTCACTAAGAGAAGAGTTTGACCTGCTGTTCTTCTTCAAACCTTCGGGGCCTTCGCTCAGACAAACCAATCCCCTCTGAGACTTTAGAGAATAAATATCAGCTGAAGCAGCAGGTGATGAGCTCCGTCTCTTTCCGTCGAGGAGCAGGAACATCGTTGCTTCTTCAGGTGTCAGCGATCCGGCGTTTCCTCCTCCTGGAGCGACTGTCAGAACACCTTTAACGCCGTCCTTCAACAGCAGCGCCGCACGAAGAGTAATGAATCTTTCATGAAGCTGCGGCGGGAATTATTGTCGGGGAGCTGAGGCTGAAAGTCCAGAGGAGAGCGGCGTAGATATTTCATAAGTTTGGAGCCGGGTCACAGGAACACGTCGGCCCCTCGGCGTGGTTTCACAAACTTCTCTTTTGTCGCGCCTGCTGCTGAATCCTGCAGTCATACAACTTTTATTCCTGTGTGGAGGAGCAGACTTCACAATTACAGGCTGCCTCAGAGTGTGTGTGATCTATAATTAACTCCCTCAAATGGATTTGTTTGTCGTTGTCTCTGAGATTCTGCAAACAAAGCCCACTTACTCACGCACATGTCAGCGAGGGAAACAGGCTGTAATTGTGTTGATCTAAAAAGCAGCTTTAATGCAGCTCTATGTGCGTCAAAGTCCAGGGGCCACATTCAGAGCTGAAAGGCTGTGAAAATATCCTCTCAAAGTTTTTCTGCGTCTGAAACTGCGAGACGATTATAATAAACATCAGTGGAGTTTTTGATGCTTTTAGACCTTAAAAAACTTCTATACATGTATTTCAATGATCAGCAGGGGGCACTTCACTGCTGCAAGACGCTGGATGTTCTTCAAATCTCAAATTTACATTTTTAGTGGTACATTTCAAAACCAACTGATGCTAAAGCAGGTTTTTTTTTTCAACCTTATCAAAGCACTGCATGTTTTTTTTTTCTTCAGATTAAAAAAATCCACGGATTCACCGCTCTGACGGTAAAACGATTAGATTTGATATTTGTTTAAATGTTTACTTTCTGTGAGACGAATGTATGTATGTATGTATGTAGGTATGTATGTATGTTATATCATATGTATGTATGTATGTATGCATGAAAATAAGTATGTATGTATGTATATAAGTATGTATGTATGAATATATGTATGTATGTATGAATATATGTATGTATGTATAAGTATGTATGTATGTATGTATGTTGTATGTATGTATGAATATATGTATGTATGTATGTATGTCGTATGTATGTATGAATACAAGAATGTATGAATATAAGTATGTATTTGTGTATGTATAATGTGTATGTATGCATGCATGTATGTTTGAATATATGCATATGTATGCATGTATGTATTTACGAATGAATGTATGTTTGTTCTTATGTGTGTATGTATGAATGGATGTATGTATATGTGTATTGATGTATGTATGAATATAAGTATGTATGTATGAATGTTATATGTATGTATGTATGAATATAAGTATGTATGTATGAATGAATGTATGTATCTTATATGTGTGTATGAATGTATGTATGATATATGTATGTAAGTTATATGTATGTATGAATATAAGTATGTATGTATGTTATATGTATATGTATATATGTATGTGTATATATATATATATATACATACATATATACATACATACACACATAAACCATATTAATGTCCATACACATACAAACATACACACAATGTATGTAGAATATATTTCAAATGTACATACATACAAACACATTCATGCATACATTCATACTTACATATATACACACATTATGTACGTTTGTGTCTTTATGTTCACCCGTATGTTTGCATGAATGTATGTTTGGATGTGTTCTGTAAGTTTGTATGTATGTTGGTCTATACATACATACAAACATTATATTCACAGAAAATTGTGAGCCATAATTTTGAAAAAAAACTAAGTGTATGGCCTTTTATTATTCTTTATATTTGCAACAGAAATACATACATGCATACATACAAACAAGCAAACGCTCACACACGTACAAACCAGGAAAATAACATTTAGAAAATCAAGTCAAAGGAAGAATCTGGAAAAAAGAACTTTACTCTTTTTATTTGATACAAACACAAACACTGACTTCAAAAAGAGGTCAGAATAACAAAAAACTGTATACCCTTATTTATATATTTCCATTTTTAGGATTTATTTTGACGTAGATGCACATTCATTCATTCATCCATTCATTCACAGATAAATAAATGACAGAGTTGTTGTTTGGCTTCATATGATACTTTATTAAAAATGATACTTTACATGAGAATCTGAGTCGTGAATCAAAAACAGTATTTTTGAGTTGGTTTGACTTAAGAGAACAGATTTCTCAAAGTCAGGTGAGTTTGGCTTCGATGCAGGTGAAACGTCTCTTCTCCAGGTCTGATCCCTGTGACATCACATCCTGTGACATCACATCCTGTGCACGGGGTTGATGCCCAGGATGTCGAAGCCTTTGGCCATGACCTTCGCTGTGGCTTCACAGAGCAGCATCCTCCACATGTTCACCTTCACCACCTCACCTGTGCACGGAGAAACAGAGCAAAAACAAACAAACAAACAAACAGACGATCAGATTCAGGAGGAGACGACGTCGCCGTGTTTACGTAGAGATAGAAACATATAGAATAATGTTTTAAATATAACAACTCAGTCATGTCTAAAAGGATTCGAACCCTTGGGAAACCAAATATTTTCTACTTGTTTTTTTGCTTCTGTCACATTTTTTTCTCACTGTGATCTCATCTGTTCTGTTGTAATACTCTAATATCAGACAGTTAAATATTTCTATAACCTGAAATGTGTCAAAATATCAGATGTTTTCTGTTCTACACCAGAGTTACTCAACCAAAGAGACAAACTGTTAAAAACTACCTTTACAAAAGAAACTATACAAGTGGAGAAAAGAGGCAAAAACAGCAAAGAGGAGCAAGAAAAATTAGTTTGAGGTGGTAAAAAAGGCAAAAAAAGCAACAAAAAATGTCATTTAAATTGGGACAAAACCTAGAAATACTCAAAAAGTAGCAACAATGGTGTGAAGGTGGGAACTAGATCATTAAAAAGTGACTAAAATGGCTAAAAAGTAACAATGATTGTCAAGAAAATTTTTGAGGGGAAACTTTAAAAAATTTAGAAAATAGCAAAAATGGTGAAAAAGTAACAATGGTAAAATGGTAAGAAAGTTGGAACTAAACTTAGTGGAAAAATAAAAAAGTGAAAAGTGACAAAAATGGGCAAGAAAATTGGGAGTGAACCTGGAAAACTGTGAAAAGGTGTCAAAAAATGTTATAAAAGTGACCAAAAAGCTACAAAAATTAAAATAAGAAATAAGAAAATTTTGGAGGAAACTTGAAAAAATTCAGAAAGTTGCAAAAATGGGGGGAAAAGTGACAAAAAAAAAAACAGATTACAATGATAAAAATAGCCAAAGTCACCAGGTTGGGATTAAACTTGGAAAAAAGTTTGTTGCAAAAAAATGGCCCCAAAGTGGCAAAAATGGGGAAAAACAACAAAAATGGGCAAGAAAATTGGGAAATAGTGAAAATAGTGAAAAGGTGTGGAAAAAATGTTTTAAAAGTGGCCAAAAAGCAACAAAAATTAAAATAAGAAAAGAAAAAAGGAAAAGAAAATTTTGAAGGAAACTTGAAAAAATTTAGAAAGTTGCAAAAATGCGGAAAAAAGTGACAAAAAAACAGGTAAAAATGATAAAAATAGCCAAAGTCACCAAGTTGGGATTAAACTTGGAAAATAGTTTGTTGCAAAAAAATGGTCAAAAGTGGCAAAAATGGGGAAAAACAACAAAAGTTGGGGAGAAAAATTGGGAGTGAACCTTAAAAATAGCGAGAAATTTTTTTAAAAATGTTCCAAAAGTGATAAAAAAGAAGGTAAAAGTGTTTAAATGTGTAAAAATCAGTCCCAGTTGTAGTGGTAGTGGGTTGTTGTTGTTGTTGTGCTGTAATTAATGAAACTGTTCATGTTCTACAATGAGTTTGTTTAAAAACA
Source organism: Thalassoma bifasciatum (assembly GCA_008086565.1). NCBI lineage: Eukaryota > Metazoa > Chordata > Actinopteri > Labriformes > Labridae > Thalassoma > Thalassoma bifasciatum. The sequence goes on along the minus strand of RPOG01000678.1, from coordinate 64,979 downwards.
GAGAAGATGGAAACTAGAAATAATCACACATTAAAATTGGAAATAATAAATGCAATTAGATTATTTTTGTAAATCTTGGTTTTAAAGCTCTGTGTGAACAGTGACGATGGTTTAGTTATGGACAGTTTTGGACGTTTAAAAACACTCGGCTGAGTCAGAGTGAAGCCTCTGTGTCATGTTCCTGTCACTTTAAATCTGCTTCATGATCTCACACACACACACACACACACACACACACACACACACACACACACACACACACACACACACACACACACACACACACACACACACACACACACACACACACACACACAGTTTCCCATCAGCCCACAGAGTAAAATGGCGTTTAAAGCCCCTCCAGCTGAGGTTACTGCCACAGCGCTAACTGAGAATTAACATAATTAAACAGCTCTAAGCCTGAAGTGTTCGCTCTTCAACGCGCTGCAGGGATGAAACGCGAACAGGGACAAGTGCAGCGCTAACAGAGCTAAGACTGCTTTTACTTTAAAACCCTCTCAGAGTGAAACCCAGCCAGCTCCCACCGCAGCAGAATATTAAACCGTCTCCTCCTCGCCGTGGTCGTGGTCGTACCTGTCTGCCGGTCCTTCTCCACGCAGTAGCAGCTGTCGTAGAACTCGGTGAAGGTGGTGGCGAGCTCGTACAGGTAGTCGCAGAGCGTGTGCAGCAGCAGGTCGTCCAGGATCTTCTGCAGGATCTCAGGGAAACGGAGGAGGCACTTTCCCAGCTTCCACTCCTTCTCGTGGTCCAGGACGACCTCGGAGGTTTCAGCTGCTTTTTTCAGAGCGGCCTCGTCGATGTTCGCCAAACGAGCGATGGACCTACGGGACAACAAACGCAACATCAGTCAGAGATGATACATCTCTGTAAACCACTAAAAACACAAACAACAGCTCTGAAGTTTGATTTCATGGCTTCATCTTTCAATAACATAAAGTCTTTTTCTTGTTTTAAAGCTCTAAAACAAAAAGAAAAGGACCAAACAAGATATAAGACGTCAAAACATGAGCTTAAGACAAAAACACAAATTAAAGCCAAAAACAAGAGCTTAATGCCTTGGACTTAAGGCTAAAACACAGGCTAAAGGCTAAAATATGAGCTTAAAGCAGATACATTAACTAAAGGGAAAAAATGTGGACTTAAGACTACCTTTAAAAAAGAAACAATTTTAGTGGTAAAAAGAAGCAAAAACAGCGATGAAGCTTAGTTTTAGGTGGTAAAAATTGGCAAAAAAGCAACAAAAATTGGGGAAAGCCCAGAAATACTCAAAAAAGTAGGGGAATGGACCAAAATTGACAAAAACAAAAGAGTCAAAGTGACTACATGGCTATAAAAATAAGCAAAAAAAACTTTGGAGGAAACTTCAAAAATTTCAGAAAGTAGCAAAAATGACCAAATAAAACTTTAGAGGAAACTTCAAAAATTTCAGAAAGTAGCAAAAATGACCAAAAAAAACTTTAGAGGAAACTTCAAAAAATTTAGAAAGTAGCAAAAATGACCAAATAAAACTTTAGAGGAAACTTCAAAAATTTCAGAAAGTAGCAAAAATGACCAAAAAAACTTTAGAGGAAACTTCAAAAAATTTAGAAAGTAGCAAAAATGACCAAAAGAAAACTCTGGAGGAAACTTCAAAAATTTCAGAAAGTAGCAAAAATGACCAAATAAAACTTTAGAGGAAACTTCAAAAATTTCAGAAAGTAGCAAAAATGACCAAAAAAAAACTTGGGAGGAAACTTCAAAAAATTTAGAAAGTAGCAAAAATGACCAAAAGAAAACTTTGGAGGAAACTTCAAAAATTTTAGAAAGTAGCAAAAATGACCAAAAGAAAACTTTGGAGGAAACTTCAAAAATTTCAGACAGAAGCAAAAATGACCAAAAAAACCATGGAAAACAGTGAAAAGTGACTAAAATGGCCAAAGTCAACAAAGATCAAGAAAGTTTGGATTTAACTTGGAAAATAGTTTGTTTGTTGCAAAAGATAAGCATTCAAAAGTGGCAAAAAAGAGTAAGAGTGTCAAAAATGGGCCAAAACAACAAAAGTTGGCAAGAAAAATTGGGAGTGAACCAGGAAAATATTGAAAAGGTGTCAAAAAATTGTTTTGGAGTGGCCAAAAAGCTACAAAAATTAAAATAAGAAATAAGAAAATTTTGAAGGAAAGTTGAAAAAATTCAGAAAGGAGCAAAAATGGGGGGAAAAGTGACAAAACACAGGTAAAAGTGATAAAAATGGCAACATCAACAAGTTGGGATTAAACTTGGAAAATAGTTTGTTGCAAAAAAATGGTCCAAAAGTGGAAATAATGGGTAAAAACAACAGAAGTTGGCAAGAAAAATTTGGAGTGAACCTGGAAAATAGTGAAAAGAGGCAAAAAATGCTTTAAAGTGACCAAAAAGCAACAAAAATCAAAATAAGAAATGAAAAAAAAAATTCAGAAAGCCTCAAAAATGGGGGAAAGTGACAAAAACAAAACAGATTAAAATGACTTAAGCCACCAAGTTGGGATTAAACTTGGAAAATAGTTTGTTGCAAAAAATGGTCCAAAAGTGGCAAAAATGGGGAAAAACAACAAAAGTTGGTAAGAAAATTGGGAGTGAACCTTAAAAATAGCGAGAAGTTTAAAAAAAAAATGTTCCAAAGGTGTTTAAAAAGAAGGTAAAAGTGTTTAAATGTGTAAAAATCAGTCCCAGTTGTAGTGGTAGTGGGTTGTTGTTGTTGTGCTGTAATTAATGTAAATGTTCATGTTCTATAATGAGTTTGATTAAAAACAGAGAAGATGGAAACTTAGAAATAATTAGTGCAGCAAATCATTCAGCCCTAACTTTAACTCAACTGTCACAGATTTATTTTAAAAGTGTTCCCAGAAGCAGAAGCAAGAAAAACTTCTCTGTCAGGATCGTGAGGCAGAGATGTCAAAGTTTTTTTAAATCTGTTAAAAAAGATTTTATTCATAACCTGTAAAAAAAGACCAACCTGACACCAACAGGTTTGGTTTTTTAAAGCCTTTGAGAAACTTGAAACTCAGCCACGTTTGGAAGGTGAACAAACATGAACCTCAGCTTTAAAGAAGAATATTTTTTTATCGTTAAGATGCTGAATTTAACCTGCGCTGACTCTCACCTGATGCGGGTGAAGGCGTAGAGCAGATACGCCGCCGTGTTGCCTCGGTCGTCCAGCATCTTGTCGAAGGAGAAGACGTAGTCGTTGATGCGGTTGTGGGAGAGGTCGGCGTATTTGATGCAGCCGAACGCCACAGACCTCTGAGCCTTAAGCAGCTCCTCCGGGGTCAGGACCTGCAGAGAGACAAGTTTTTAGAGACAAGTTTAGAGACGAGTTTAGAGACGAGTTAAGAGTTTAGAGACGAGTTAAGAGTTTAGAGACGAGTTTAGAGACGAGTTTAGAGTTTAGAGATGAGTTTAGAGTTTAGAGACGAGTTAAGAGTTTAGAGACGAGTTTAGAGACGAGTTTAGAGTTTAGAGATGAGTTTAGAGTTTAGAGACGAGTTAAGAGTTTAGAGACGAGTTTAGAGACGAGTTTAGAGTTTAGAGATGAGTTTAGAGTTTAGAGACGAGTTAAGAGTTTAGAGACGAGTTTAGAGACAAGTTTAGAGTTTAGAGACGAGTTTAGAGACAAGTTTAGAGACGAGTTTAGAGACGAGTTAAGAGTTTAGAGACGAGTTAAGAGTTTAGAGACGAGTTTAGAGACGAGTTTAGAGTTTAGAGATGAGTTTAGAGTTTAGAGACGAGTTAAGAGTTTAGAGACGAGTTTAGAGTTTAGAGACGAGTTTAGAGTTTAGAGACGAGTTTAGAGACGAGTTTAAAGTTTAGAGACAAGTTAAGAGACAAGTTAAGGGACGAGTTTAGAGTTTAGAGACGAGTTAAGAGACGAGTTTAGAGACGAGTTTAGAGACAAGTTAAGGGACGAGTTTAGAGTTTAGAGACGAGTTAAGAGACAAGTTAAGGGACGAGTTTAGAGACGAGTTCAGAAAGTTTAGAGACGAGTTCAGAGACGAGTTTAGAGACGAGTTTAGAGACGGGCTTAGAGTTTAGAGACGAGTTCAGAGACGAGTTTAGAGTTCAGAGACAAGTTAAGAGACGAGTTTAGAGTTTAGAGACGAGTTCAGAGACGAGTTTAGAGTTCAGAGACAAGTTAAGAGACGAGTTTAGAGTTTAGAGACGAGTTTAGAGACGAGTTTAGAGTTTAGAGACGAGTTTAGAGACGAGTTTAGAGACGAGTTTAGAGTTTAGAGACGAGTTCAGAGACGAGCTTAGAGTTCAGAGACGAGTTTAGAGTTCAGAGACGAGTTTAGAGTTTAGAGACGAGTTTAGAGACGAGTTTAGAGACGAGTTTAGAGTTTAGAGACGAGTTCAGAGACGAGTTTACTCAAATCTCTGCTCAAATCTCACGAGTTTAGAGACGAGTTTAGAGTTTAGAGACGAGTTTAGAGACGAGTTTAGAGTTTAGAGACGAGTTCAGAGACGAGTTTAGAGTTTAGAGACGAGTTTAGAGTTTAGAGTTTAGAGACGAGTTTAGAGATGAGTTTAGAGTTTAGAGACGAGCGTTAACCATCTCTACGATCCCCGTCACTCTTCAGACGTGAAACACTCGGATCAGTCTCCAGCTTTTATCGCTGTAATCAAGGGCGTCAGTTTGTTTTGAAAAGTGGGGGGGACAATAACTCTTTGCAAAATGATTTTTGAGAGGTGCTGGGGATGATGACGACTACTTAAAGTAAGGCTTTGTTAAAATGCATCCACTCTCATATGCAGTGGATTTGTTTCACCTGAGACTCTGATAGTTCATAATAAATGTGAAGATGTGTTTTTAATCCCTGTGCAAAGCGACCACAGTTCCTCTGATAATAAGAATCTGGTCTGAGTAGGTATCTTTTTCATTTCAGGTGGTTCTGTTCCTTTCCTGATAATTTTCTGTTCAAAAATGCTTCAGACAGCGTTGGATTTCTAAACAAGGGTTTTTAAAAACGTTCTTTGGACTCCGTTATTGAAAAGCTTCAGCTCTGTTTCTTTACATGACTCATCATTTTAAAAACGGCGCCCACCATCGTCTAACATCAAACTCTTTACAGAAACAGAAACGTGATGAAGGTTTTTTTTAATGCTCCTCCAGCGTCTGCAGCTCACGAAACAGGAAACAAAAGAGGAGTTCAGAGGAGCATGAAACACAAGAAGGAAGAAGAAATAATCCAGCACTTCTCCAGAAAACAGCTCCTCCAGGATCACGGAGGCCGGGGTCGGAGTTTGTTTTAATGAGGCAGGGTTAGCAGATGGTAGACGTGGGCACCGACCCAGACAGCGAGCGCCGAGCCGGGCCAGAAGGGCCTGCAGGGAAAGTGAGCTGGCGCCCGTTTCACAGAACCGTCTCTGCATTAAAATCATAGCAGTTCAACCGCGAGTCAGCGAGTGTTTACACCGAGAATCCAGTGCTCCAGATAATACTTAACCAGGTCAACTTNAAAAATTAAAAAAAAAAAAAAAAAAAAAAAAAAAAAAAATGCAGTTCCTCATCTGGCCACTAGAGGCTGGCCCCAAAAGTGAGTCATTCCCCATAAGCACCCATATTAAAACGCATATAATGAACAGTAGAAATAAACACGTTTTCCACCTGGTAGGAAATTAAAAATAATAACATTTGGTTCATAAAGCTCCTGACAACTTTTAAGAATTTATGATTTGCTCAAACAGGAAGTTTGGAATTTTGAGTTAAATGTCCAATTGTCACAATTTATGAGGCAAGTATTTCAACAAACTATCCCCAAGCTTTTGTTTGATCGTCTTCAAACCAGACGTGTATACTAGACATCAATGATGAAAAGTAATTTAAAAAAAAAATATTTTTTGACATACTCTGATTTATTTGAAATTTTTCAAAAGTGTATAATTTTATGGGAAAATCAGAATACAGAATTTGGAATCTCAATGCCAAAGTTGGAATTTTATGAGTCACAGGGATACGTAATCGAACATTCCTCACAGGAAATGCTGAGTATTGAAATGCTGAGCCTTATTTCAATGTTACGCACTTGCTGTCAGCAAATGCTTAATGCTGAAAGGCTAAGCCACAACCTTATCTTTTAATATCTGCTAATGTTTTGTAAAGTGTCTTGAGATAATGTTTGTTATAATTTGGCGCTATATAAATAAAGATTGATTGAAGGGACCTCCATCTCCATCAGTATTTCAACATAATTAAGAATTTCACATCTTTAATCCTCTGTTTCCAAACTTTAAATGCAGGATTTTTATTTTGTAGAAACTTTATTTATTCATGTCTGACTTTAAAACTTTAAAACATGCCCAAAAAAAAATTTGGCTCGACCAAAGAGAACTGGAAAATTTCACTTTTATACGAGGAACAAAGTCGGGGAGGGCTCTTTAAATTTTCAGGAGCATTTGAAGGATTAATATGTGAAATAAACTCAGCTGCGACGTAGTTTCAGGACGAGTTGGCTCAATGATTTGGACGTGACGTGATCAGAGAAGATATTTTTGTTGATCAAAACTACAAACGCAGGCGGTGAACGTTCGTACGAAGCTGTAGGTTTAAGTTTCAGAGGCTCATGATGAAAAGACGGAGAAGAAGAAAAGCGCCCACACTGAGCCCGGCTGAGATTTTCATCCTTTCATATTTTAGCTCTGCTCGTGTCAGGATGTGATTAGAGACACCGAGTTTGGCTCCGTTTGTGCAGGATGGAAGAGAGAGAGAGAGAGAGAGAGAGAGAGAGAGAGAGAGAGAGAGAGAGGGTCATTACTGCAAAAATCAGCCTCATCGTTGGCGGTGAATCCAAAGCAGAAATAATGAGCTAACCTCTCGCTAAACGGCTGCTTATCAAACATTCAGCGTTTGACTGGAAACACGAGAAAACGTCTGTAAAACCAGCTCAGAGTCGGAGCCAGAAATGAGTCCAGCAGAGAGGAGGGCTCAGCCATCAGGACTCAGCAATTATTCAGGGAGAAATCAGAGAATTTAAGACGACTTCCTCCGCATGATTAAATATGAATCAACTGAGAGCTGGAGAAATTAGGATTTTATGAAGTTACAGAGTCAAACAGATTCACTACCGACATCTTTAACCGTTAGAAAACAGACTCGTGTCGTTTGTTACGTTCATGTTTTCACATTTTTACCTGGCTGATTTTCTGAAGTAACAGTTACAGAGAGAAACCTGGAAAAACTGAAGTCCCTGTGCAGACGAAGACTTTTCAGGATCTCACCAGAGTTTGGAAAAACTTCAACATCTTCTTCATCTTCCCACAGCGACACACAGACGTCGTAAGAAAGCAGAACAAACTCAGAGCAAGTTCGAAGAGACTGAAGTTTCCTCAACTTAATTCTGAGTCTTGTCCTCATTTTAACCCTTTAACACTGGATCCATTGGCACTGAAACATTTGGGCAGGCGAACTTTGAATGTCTTTAATTCTCCAAACGGTTTCCACAATCAGAATAATTCAATGGTTTGTGAAAGCTGAGATGTTGCTCTTTCAGCTGATGTGTGGTTATTATAGTAATTTCACTCGGATGTTAAAGGAAGCAGCAGAGGTAAACAACAGCCTGGTGCTGCTGCACGCGGAGGAAAACTAAGGAGCTGCTTCCTGACATCAACATTTTAGTCACTTTTTATGCCACTTTTGGACCATTTTTGTTACTTTTTTTGAGTATTTCTTGGTTTTGTCCCAATGTAAATGTCATTTCTTGTTGCTTTTTTCTGCAATTTTTACCACCTCAAACTCACTTTTATTACTCTTTGCTGTTTTTACCTCTTTTTGCCACTTAGATTGTTTAGTAGTCTTGGTCCATGTTCTGGACTTTAGTTTCTATTTTAGCCCTTAGCCTAAGTTATAGACCCTACTACTTATGGCACTTTTCCACTCTACAATTCCAGCTCTACTCTACTCGTCTCTACTTGGTTTGGTTATCTTTTCCTCTAGCCCGACTACAGACTCACGGTGGGCGTGGATCTTATAACACAGCTGCGCTAAAGTGCTGCGCAGAAGTGCGTGCATGTTCATCTATAACGCCACACAAACATCATTTTGTACTAACATATGTGCCACCGTGGTCTTTAAAGGAAAAAAAAAAGCTTTAAAAAGATTTCATTAAAGTAATACAGCGACTCAATGTGGGTCGTCATGACAACGGAGGTAAACAACAGCCTGGTGCTGCTGCACGCGGAGGAAAANGTGCCGTCAGGTTTAAATGTCATTAAAAACCCGTCGCTGACTTATTCCTTTGCCTCTTGTAAGTGATTTGTTCAGAGTCAGAAGCTGCAGAGACGACATTCTCTGACCAATGAGTGACCGGCAGTCCGTCCACGTCACCTTTTAGTATCAGCTTTACTCTCTTAGAACCAGGGTAGAGTAGGTACTAAAAACTGGCGTCTGACGCGTAGTACCGCGCTAATGGAAACACAACACAAACCGAGTAGAGGAGAGTAGAGTAGGGCTGAGACGAGTCAGTGGAAAAGGGCCATAAATGTAAACCCTGTTTCCTGGGACTGAAGAGCTTTAAAAACAGTGGATTTTCCCTTTAAGGCTGAACCTTCTCACCTTGTCTCTCTCTTTCTCCTTCAGTTTGTCCATGGATCTCTTCAGTCCCTCCTCCAGTAAATCCATCAGCCGCACCGTGTCTCCAGAGCGAGTCTTAAACTTCTTCCTGAAACAGAAAAACACGATTTTAAAATCATCGGAACAAAAAAAAAACAACTCGTCTCTGATGTCACGGCGAGGAGGAGGAGGAGGAAACTGTGATTGGAGGGTTTCAGACTCACTTGTCCTCTCCCAGCACCACTCCAAACCCGGCGTGCTCCACCCGGGTCACCTTAGGGTCGTACCAGCCAATCAGCTGAGCCGCAGCAAACACCACCTGGAAGTGCGTGGCCTTCAAACACAAACATAAACACAGGTTAAAGGTCACGTCACACGACCGAGCGCTCTGATTGGCTCCTCCTCTCACCTGCCCGCTGTCCGTCACGTAGATCACCATGTCGGCTTTCTCCTCGAAGATTCGGTGTCTGATCGCCGCCAGGTCGGACGTGTCGTAGGTGTAACCGCCGTCGGACTTGACGATGGTCAGAGGGATGGACTGACCCGGGGCGAAGACGATTTTACGACCTTCGTCCATCTGAGTCAGACCTGGAGAGAACGAGGGAAAGAAAGGAGGTTAGGAAGGAGGGAAGGAGGGAGGATGGAGAGAGAGAGAATGTTACAAAGAAGGGATGTACAAGAAAGAGAGGAAGGAAGGGGGGAAATGGAAAGGGTGATGCGGGTGGGTTGAAAAAGGATGGAGGGATAGGAAGGAAAGATGTAAGGGAGGAAGAAAGGAGGGATAGACAACACAATGAAGGGATGAAGTGGAGGGAGAGAGCAAGGAAGGAAGGACAAGAAGACAAGGGAGATAATGGAAGGAAGGAAGAAAGCAAGTAAGGAAGGAAAGAAGGAAGGGAGGTGAAAACGGGGGAAGGAAAGGAAGAAGAAAAATGGACGGGAAGAGAAGGGAAGAAAGGAAGGAAGGAAGGAAGGAGAAAAAGTAAGGATGTATGGGAGAAGACAGGATGGAAGGATGGAAGGAAGGAAGGAAGGAAGAGACATGAAAAGGAAGAAAGGAGGAAAGAAATGGAGGAAGGAAGGAAGGAAGGAAGGAAGGAAGGAAGGAAGGAAGGAAGTCAGAGACAAAAGGAAAGAGAGAAAAACAAGAAGAGCAAAAGGAAGGAAAGAAAGAGCAAAAAAGGAGGAGGAATAAGATACAAGAAGGATGCAAGGAGGAGAGCAAGTAAGGACAGAAGGAAGGAAGGAAATGAGGAGGGGAGAAAGGGAAACAAGGAAGAAGGGAAGAAATAAAAGGAGGAAGGAGAAGAGTAAGGAGGGAAGGAAGAAAGACATGAAAAGGAAGAAGGAAAGAAATGGAGAAAAGAAGGAGGAAGAATGTATTGGAGGATGTAAGAGACAAAAGGAAAGAGAGAGAAAGGAAGGAAAGAAGAGAGAGGATGGAAAGGAAGAAAGATGTCAGTGAGGAAGGAAAGAAGGAAGGAAAGAGCAAAGAAGGAGGAGGAAAAAGATACAAGAAGAGTAAAAGAAAAGAAAGAAGAGTCAAAGGATGGAAAGAAAGAGCAAAGAAGTAGGAGGAATGAGATACAAGAAGGATGCAAGGAGGAAAGCAAGTAAGGACAGAAGGCAGAAAGAAGGAAGGAAGGAAGGAAGGAAGGAAGGAAGAAAAGTATGAAAAGGAAGGAAATGGTCAAGAAGGGAAGAAAGGGAAGAAGGAGGGACAAAGGAGACATTTTCATTCCTACGTACCCACCTCTTTCCTTCTTTTCTTCCTGTTCTTTTCCTTCTTTCCTTCTTCCCTTCTTTATTTCCTTTCTCCCTCCTTCTTACATAACTTCCTAGTCAGAGACAAAGGGAAAGAAGGGAAGAAAGAAAGGAGGGAAGGAAGGAAAAAAGAGAGAAAAGATGGAAAGAAAGGAAGGAAGGAAGGAAAGAGCAAAGAAGGAGGAGGAATAAGATACAAGAAGGATGCAAGGAGGAAGGAAATGAGGAGGGAAGGAAGGAAGGAAGAAAAGTTTGAAAAGGAAGGAAAGGGTCAAGAAGGGAAGAAAGGGAAGGAAGGAAGGACAAGAAGACAAAGAAAATATGGCTGCATGGGTGGAGAAAGGAAGAAGGAAGGAAGGAAGAAAGACATGAAAAGGAAGGAAAGGGGAGAGAAATGGAGGAAGAATGTACAGAAGGATGTCAGGGACAAAAGGAATGACAGAAAGACAAGAAGAGTGAAAGGAAGAAAAGAAGGAGAAAAGATGGAGGAGGAACAAGATACAAGAAGGATGCAAGGAGGAAAGAAAGTAAGGAGGGAAGAAAGGAAGGAAGAAAAGTATGAAAAGGAAGGAAAGGGTCAAGGAGGGAAGGAAGGACAAAGGAGACAGAAAGCAAGGATGCATGAGTGGAGAAAGGAAGAAAAGAAGGACAAGAAAAGGAAGGAAGGAAGAAGGGAAGAAATAACTGAAGGAAGGAGAAGAGTAAGGAGGGAAGGAGGAAAGAAACTAAGGAAAGAAGGAGGAAGAATGTATTGAAGGATGTCAGAGACAAAAGGAAAGAGAGAAAGACAAGAAGAGTAAAAGAAAGGAAAGAAGATACAGAAAGGGTGTAAAGGAAGGAAGGAAGGAAAGAGCAAAGATACAAGAAGGATGCAAGGGAAGAAAAGAGGGAGAGGTGAAAGAGAAAAATGGGAAGAAGGCGATGGAAAGGAGGAAAATTGAGGCGGTAATTTTAATGTTTTTATTAAAGAACATGAGATGAGACAGAGAGGAACGATGAAGGGATGATTTGAAGAGAGAAAAGAAAAAGACAAGGGAGTGAAACAAAAATAGAGGGAGAGAGAGATTTCTAAAAGAAGAGTTGGAGTAAATCAACAGAAAGGTGACGCTGCCCTCCTGTGGTCAGATCAGGAAACTACAGATTAAAAAAGAAAAACTTTACATCATTTAAATGAGTTTAACTCTTCGATTATCAGGAGATTTGAGCTGAAACTGAACAGAACGACTGCTGAGGGCTTTTATTTTGAAAGTTTTCTCTAAAATAATCAGTGTTTGAACTAATTCCTGACCTTTTTCATCAAACTCCTTCACCACCTCGGTCATCATGTCCTGGTAGAAAGATTCTCCTCTCTCGATGATGGTGATGTCCAGGCAGTCGTACACTTTCTGAAACTCTGACAAACACAAACATCAAGTTTTAGACGATAAGATGAAGAAATTAGAACTTTATTTCCTTTAGTTTTAATTATTATTATTATTTTTTTTTTACCTTGCCTGGAGACGTCACAGATCAGGTTCCAGGCTTTGATGAAATCGGGTTCTTTGCTCTGCAGACGGACGACGCACTGATACGCTCGCTTCTTAAACTCCTCCTCCTCGTCGAAACGCTTCTTTGACTCCTGATGAGGAGAAAAAAAAGAGGAGGAAGAAGAAGAGGAAGTGTAATGTATAGAGTTAATGAAGTGTAGGAGGAAATGTGGGGGAAAATGTAGTGTGCAGCATGAAGAGCAAACTCTGAAAAAACAACATTACTCGTCTTTTTCTGTCATTAAGCTTCAGAAAAAAACACCCGGGATCCGTTTCACGAAGCAGGTTTAGTGAAAACTCTGAGTCTATTAACCCTGAAATGAGGGAAACTCTGAATTTTCACAAATGGAGGTAACTCAAACAGAGAAAGAGGGGAAACTCTAACCTGTTTCTCAGAGAGAGGTAACTTCAGCTCTGGGTCAGTTACCGTAGTAACAGACGCTGTGAAACTAACCAGGTTTTACACTTACTTGGACCTGTTTCTCTCTGTCTCCGCCCTCTTTCAACCACACACCATGTTTGATTTCCTCATTCTTTCAGTCAGCGGCGAGTTTTGGCGTAACACGGCTCTGCTGTCTGTTATTTAAGAAACATACAAGTCCACTTTTGTCACAAACGTAGCATGAACTTTTGACAATGAACTCGCTGATGAAGGTGCAGCTTTATCAATATTTTTAATATTTTTCAGGAGATTATCATCAGAGCGCGCATGGATGTTCTGACATTTCCAAACAATTCTCTTTTTAAACGTTTCACATCACAGTCCATCATTTACAGACACAATAATCCGTCTTTACATTTGCAACATTACCAGCCGTAGTCTCTCACATCCCAGCAGATGTTGTGTTTGTGCTCCGATTTTTTGTAAATGGCAGTTTTGTTTTTTTTTAATAATAATATCGGAGATGCAAGGGAACTGTCTGCAGGTTGAGAAAACATTTATGTGTGTAAACATCATTATGATGGAGATAAAACAACTGCACAGTCAAAAAGCCACGTAATATTTATTTTATAATATAAAACGTGATCAAAATGAGGTAAAACCCTGAGATTATGTGGAGGTCTCACCTGTTTGAATAATGTTTTTATATTTCATCTTAAGTTTCAGCTGAGTGCGCTTCTCCCCCGCAGGATTGCACCTAAATAAAATAAATGAATGATCTACATTGTCGTCAAAAGGGACATTATAATGACACTAACAACCTGATGTAAATTTGAATGCATAACTGGTCTCGTCGCTACAAGAGAGTGTGGCAGAGGGAGAGAAAACGTCGACGACACGACTTGCACTTTTTTCCTAAAATCATGTTAAAATTCTCTGTATGAGCGCATTAAGATTTCCAGTTCTCACGGGGTTAAAAAAACGCCGCCCTCCGCTTCCCTGTTGCCTACCACTGAGCAACTTAGCCCCGAGGTGATTACGACAGAAAAATGTCGCCACCACGAATTGAGGTCCACTTTGATGAGGCTCAACTAGTTTGTTTGAGTTTAGTCGACCTTGTCTTTTGAGTCTCAAAAGATAGAGTCTCCTCTAGTTGAGTCTCAAGTCCCAAATTGAGTCTCAAACAATTTGGTGCTTCGTGAAACGAACCCCTGAAAAGTCAAATTTAAAAATACAAACTGACTTTGTAGAAAGCCTGCAGGTCGCTGATGGGCGGGGACACGGTCAGGTAATCTGGAAACTTTTCCTGCAGGTGAGCGATCAACATCCCAAACTGAGTCCCCCAGTCGCCAACGTGGTTCAACCTGAGGAGGAAACGAGCGTCAGACGCCACGGGAACAACGGCACGTGTCACTGTCATTCTCAAAGACGAGAAAGCAGCTAAATAATCCAAACATTTATTTAAAAAAGCTCCTTTACTGTGTGAACGGAGCATTTTATAGAATAGAAATAATTGAACGAGAATATTTCTGCAAGAAAAAAATACAGAAAGTTTTGATTGGATTCCTTTTTTTTCCACAAATAAAGTCACATTTTTAGGATAAAAAGTCTCATTATTACAGTAATTTATCTCAAACGTTTGACTTATTTCTTATATTTCTGACCTTTTTCTCTCATCTATGACTTTTTATCTCAAGTTTTTTGAGTCAAAATCTCAAAACATTGACTTTTTTTTCCTCAATTCTGACTCAATTCTTCAAAAATTAACTTCTTTCTCGAAGTGTTGGCTAAAAAAAATCTTGCTTTTATTCAATTAATTGTGACTTATTTCAAAATTCGACTATTTTTTTCTCCTAACTTTTGACTATTTATCTCACAGCTTTGATTTTTCATCTAAATTTACAGACTTTTTACTGTAGGATCTTGACTTTTTATCTCAAAATTTGGACTTATCTCACACGTTTGACTTATTTCTTATATTTCTGACCTTTTTCTCACTTCTATGACTTTTTATCTCAAGTTTTTTTAGTCATAATCTCAAAACACTGACTTTTTTTCCTCAATTCTGACTCAATTTGAAAAAGATTTACTTCTTTCTCATAGATTTGGCTAAAAAATCTTGCTTTTTTTCAATTAATTGGGACTTATTTCAAAATTCGACTTTTTTTTTCTCCTAACTTTTGACTTATTATGTCACAACTTTGATTTTTCATCTCAAGATGTTAATAATTTTCTCATAACTCTGACTTTTTATCTCAAGATTCTGACATTTTTTCACAATTTCTCAAAAATTTGACATCTGTCTAGTAATTTTGACCTTTTTCAAAACATTGACTTCTTTCTCAAAATGTTGTCTATTTATCTGAAAATACTGACATTTCGCATTTTCTCCTAATTCTGACTTATTCCAAAATCTGACCTTTTTTCTCCTAACTTTTGACAATTTATCTCACAACTTTAATATTTCATCTAAATATACAGACTTTTACTGTAGGATCTTGACTTTTTATCTCAAAATTTGGACTTTTTATCTCATGCGTTTGACTTATTTCTTATATTTCTGACCTTTTTCTCACTTCTATGACTTTTTATCTCAAGTTTTTTGAGTCATAATCTCAAAACACTGACTTTTTTTCCTCAATTCTGACTCAATTTGTAAAAAAATTAACTTCTTCTCATAGTGTTGGCTAACAAATCTTGCTTTTTTTCAATTAATTGTGACTTATTTCAAAATTCGACTAATTTTTTCTCCTAATTTTGACTATTTATCTCACAACTTTAATTTTTCATCTAAAAATACAGACTTTTTACTGTAGGATATTCACTTTTAATCTCAAAATTTGGACTTTTATCTCAAACATTTGACTTATTTCTTATATTTCTGAACTTTTTCTCTCATCTATGACTTTTTATCTCAAGTTTTTGAGTCATAATCTCAAAACATTGACTTTTTTTTTTTCTCAATTCTGACTCAATTCTTCAAAAATTAACTTCTTTCTCAAAGTGTTGGCTAAAAAAATCTTGCTTTTTTTCTATTAATTGTGACTTATTTCAAAATTCGACTATTTTTCTCTCCTAACTTTTGACTATTTATATCACAACTTTAATTTTTCATCTAAATACACAGACTTTTTACTGTAGGATCTTGACTTTTTATCTCAAAATTTGGACTTTTATCTCAAACATTTGACTTATTTCTCATATTTCTGACCGTTTTCTCACTTCTATGACTTTTTATCTCAAGTTTTTTGAGTCATAATCTCAAAACATTGACTTTTTTTCCTCAATTCTGACTCAATTCTTCAAAAATTAACTTCTTTCTCAAAGTGTTGGCTAAAAAAATCTTGCTTTTTTTCAATTAATTGTGACTTATTTCAAAATTCGACTATTTTTCTCTCCTAACTTTTGACTATTTATATCACAACTTTGATTTTTCATCTCAAGATGTTAATAATTTTCTCATAGTTTTGACTTTTTATCTCAAAACATTGACTTTTTTTCTCAATTTCTCAAAAATTTGACTTCTGTCATGTAAGTTTGACCTTTTTCAAAAATCTTTCTTCTTTCTCAAAATGTTGACATTTCACCTCATAACTTTGACTTTTTATCTCAAAGTTTCACATTTTCTCCCAATTCTGACTTATTCCAAAATCTGACTTTTTCTCTCCTTACTTTTGAGTATTTATCTCACAACTTTGATTTTTCATCTAAATATACAGACTTTTTACTGTAGAATCTTGACTTTTTATCTCAAGATTTTGACTTTTTTTTCCTCAAAATATGACTTTAAGGCCAAATAAATTCTCCACAGTGGTCAGGAGCAGGAGGAAAAGAGAGGAACTGTTGTTTATGTGCAGTTGGTCTATAAAACTGTATTTCCGCTTCAGCATTTTCTGCAGCTTTACAAACCCAGACATGTTGGGGAAGCTTTTTAAAAATCTACCTGGACGTAGTTTTACCACAAAAAGGAGGATATGACTGTGGAAAGAGGACGTTTGGTCGCTCTGCGTTCGCTCCTGGTTATGTTCCAGGTAAACAAACGTACCTGAGGACGTCGTAGCCCAGGAACTCAAAGAGCCGACACATGCTCTCCCCGATGATGGTGGAGCGCAGGTGACCCACGTGCATCTCTTTGGCGATGTTTGGAGACGAGAAGTCCACCACCACCTGACAAACAAACATGTAAACAACACAGACGTTAAGTTTACAGCTGTTACTCACACAGCAAAAACTGAAATCTAAGCAAGTCATTACGTCTTATTTTTAGTCAAATTTGTCTAACTATTCTTGATTTGAGCCACATTTACTAGACAAGGTCATAAAAATGTCTCAGTTCCCTACATTTCCTTACTCTAACTTTCAAGGTGACTTATTCAGAGCGTCTCCTTTACTCCGAACATTACTGGCGCTTTTCCACTATGCAAATCCAGCTCTACTCGTCTCTACTGGGTTTGGTTCTTTTCCTCTAGCCCGACTACAGACTCACGGTGGGCGTGGATCTTATAACACAGCTGCGCTAAAGTGCTGCGCAGAAGTGCGTGCATGTTCATCTATAACGCCACACAAACATCATTTTGTACTAACATATGTGCCACCGTGGTCTTTAAAGGAAAAAANTGAACTGGTTTTCCTTTTTGGTTCCCTGTGGATTAATGGACTGATTGGTGCTTAAAGACTCTCGTGGCAGACAGATCGCTCCTGCACCGACCAACTTTGATTTAATTTAAAAGACTCTTTAAAGCCAACTATCTTTGCTGTTAACTTCTTTTTGCTTTAAAAAGGACTTTTAACTTCTTTAGGAATCATGAAGGAGCATTTTAGGGCTGTATTTTGTCTTCATTCAGTCTGGTTCTGTGCCGTCAGGTTTAAATGTCATTAAAAACCCGTCGCTGACTTATTCCTTTGCCTCTTGTAAGTGATTTGTTCAGAGTCAGAAGCTGCAGAGACGACATTCTCTGACCAATGAGTGACCGGCAGTCCGTCCACGTCACCTTTTAGTATCAGCTTTACTCTCTTAGAACCAGGGTAGAGCAGGTACTAAAAACTGGCGTCTGCTGCGTAGTACCGCGCTAGTGGAAACACAACACAAACCGAGTAGAGGAGAGTAGAGTAGGGCTGAGACGAGTCAGTGGAAAAGGGCCATACGGTAATTACTGTTTTAAACTGACGGTGACTCACTCTTTTCTTGGAGGCCAGAGGAGGAGGCTGAACGCCGTTGACCAACAGGTTACTGATCAGTTTGGACACAAACTTCCTCTCCAGGTGAATGTTGATGAAACCTGAAGACACAAAGATGACAGAGAGAAAACTGAAACTGTAAAATGTGCCGTAAAGACAGTAAAATGTGCCGTAAAGAGATCTTTCAGTTGTCGTACCTGGTCCTGCGATTTCCGTTTTCTGGATGAGCTCGTTCTCTGGAAGGTTCTGGATGATTTTCTCTGCGATCTCCCTCGGATTAACTTTCATCCCTTTTGCTTTCAGCATCTGCAGTCGGATAAAATTAAAGACGAATTCTTCTTTAATGAACTCAAAAAGAAGTGAAAGTGTCAGAGTTTGTGGTCAGTGAATGAAAAAACGGTGAAACTTGGACTCAGATGATGTTTGAAACACTCGCAGTGACTCGCTCAGACTCTCTCATCACTGAGTGGTTCATTTCCTCCACCTGGCGCTCTCACCTGGGCCATCGCCATGGCGCTGTTGCACTGGTAGTCTCCAAACTTGGGCTGCTGGTTGGGCGCCACGGCCAGCGGGGGGTCGTCCAGCTCGGGGCAGGACGCCCGGATGGCCTGGCCGAAAACCTCCTGGAGCCGCTGGTTGATGTTCAACATGGCTTTGCCGCCGTGAGCTTTCTGTTCCTGCGAGGAACAAACAGAGAATCAGCGTCAAGAGCCAGGAACTCTGGGAAAACGGCGAATTTGGTGACGGCACTGGTGCGGCAGCAGAAAATGGTACATTTCAAGAGAATCATTCAAATGGTGATGCAAGGGTGAAATATGGCAGATACTCTCTAAGGGCCACTCTTTTGGACAAAAAATGTTAGACACTCGTAAATGCAAGATAATAACAATAATAATAATAATAATAATAAATTTTATGTATAGAGCGCTTTTCTAAACACTTTAATTCACATTTTAATTCATTTAGAAAAACAACAAATTCAGGGAGAGATTAGAGTCCTGATTTTATTAAATTTGTAAAGGTATAAAAGTTTATTACAGCAAAATCACCATATTTGATTTTTAATCTTGCACCAAAAGTTATCGTGTATTGAAAATAAATCTGAAACCAACTGACTTTTTATTTTTCCAGCAGGTGTAAAAACTGCGTCCTCATTACCCACGTAGGCTGTTAGTGTAAAATAAAAAGTGATAAATGATTTAGGGGCTTTTATGAATTTGGTAAAAGTAAACAGCTCTTTCATGATGAAGTGAGCAGATTTACCGCTGTTTCTTTCCTGTCACTTCACTTTTATCTCTGGGACCGTTTCACATTTTTGTTGTTGTGTTGTAGTTGAGCTGATTTATTCCAGTAGGTGTCAGTAATTCACCTCAACCTGAGCGCCCCCAAACTGACAAACGCCATTAGCGCCGTGCATTGTGGGAAACAGTACGCCAGGTAGACTGGTCCGTTACAGACTGAGAAATTTTCCCGGATCAGTAGAAACATCCGGGAACTTGTAGTTTACTACAGATCTACCAAGTTTTCACAAACTGATACTACAAACTGAATTTCAGCCGAAGGAGGAGGAGGTTTGGAAAACAGCCTTAGTCTCCTTTTGGCTCTTTCCTGAAGTTTCTTATATCCCCGATAAAAACTACTCACGAACGGCAGCTGTCAACTATCGTAAAACGAAACTTATANTTAGCCTTAAGCTCCTGTTTTAGCCTTTAGCTCCTGTTTTAGCCTTTAGCTCCTGTTTTAGCCTTTAGCTCATTAATAAGGCTTAAGCTCCTGTTTTAGCCTTTAGCTCCTGTTTTAGCCTTTAGCCCCTGTTTTAGCCTTAAGCTCCTGTTTTAGCCTTTAGCTCCTGTTTTAGCCTTTAGCTCCTTTTTCAGCCTTGAGCTCCTGTTTTAGGACTTAGCTCATGATTTAGCATTTAGATCCTGTTTTAGCCTCTAGCTCATGTTTTAGCCTTTAGCTCCTTATTTAGCCTTGAGCTCCTGTTGTAGCCTATAAATCCTGTTTTAGCCTTTAGCTTCTGCTTAAGCCTTTAGTTCCTGTTTTAGCCTTTAGCTCCTGTTTTAGCCTTTAGCTCCTGTTTTAGCCTTGAGCTCCTGTTGTAGCCTTTGTCTTAGTCTTCATTCCTTATTTTAGCCTCCAGCTTTTTTTGTCACTTTGAATCTCCTATAGAAGCCTTTAGCCTTTTTTTTTTTTAGCCTTTCGCTTTTGTCTAAGACTTTAGTTTCTAGCTCATGTTTTAGCCTTTAGCTTTTGTTTTAACCTTTAGCTATTATTTTTAAACATATCAGCTTGGCTGGTGTTGCCATAGAGACTTTGACCTGCCATAAATCAGCTTGATCCTGAGTGGGAAACGTAGAAAAAGTATTTAAAAAAACTATCTTAGTGTTGATAATCTTATTTTAAATTGTTAATTATGATCAGGCATTTTTAAAGATATCAGAATTTTTTAAGATCTTAAAAAGTCCTCACAGGGACTTTAAGATTTAAAACAGAGAAGTGTGTTTTTAAAAAAAAAATCAAAATAAGAGAGGACAAAGTTTGGAGCCACACCTCAGGAAACTTTAAACTGTTTTAACACCAAAAATCTTCTTTTTTGACACCACGTTGGTGAAATTTCCTGACAAAATTTCTTCACATTATCCGAGAATTTACCCTCATGGTCTGAGTCACCAGTTCTTTGAATTTTAGTCGTATAAACACGACACAAAGTTAAATGTAGGAGGACTTCTCTTTTCCAGGAATTAAAAATTCTTGGTGTTCACTAAGAGATAAAACACTCGACTTGTTCTACTTTTAATTTGTGTCACAAAATAAAGAAACAAAGAATATTCCTTTAAACTGATGAGACAGTTTCAAAGCTTAGAGAAGAGATATCGAAGAAATAAAGAAGCTTAAAACTCCAACACTGTTTCCGATTAAAGTTAACCTCTGATTTTTATAACTGTAGTAACTTTACTGCATCAATTAAAGAAAACCTGATAAGAAACGAGGCCGCGACTTTCAGTCTGAGTGAGACAGAAACAGAAAGCTGCTTGAGCATGATGCAATGTTGCAAACTCAACTCCAAGAGACCAAAAAAGTCATTAAATACTTTTTAAAAAAACACGTCAGAATTAGTTAAAAGAAGTTTTCAAATAAAACTTTTAACATTATTTATGACGTACTTTTAAATTTAAATGCAGGGATGTCAGTTAAGGTTTCATTATGTGGTTAAAAGTTGAAAATAAATCAGTTAATCTCTGTTATTTGCAGTCTTAATATTCACATGATAAGATAATTTCATCATGTTGGAAATAAAAATTGAATTTCTGGAATTGAAAATCAATCAAAATGTGAAATTTTAAACCCTGGAAAAAGAGAAAACTTCAATAATAAGTTAGAAAATGTGAAAAAAGCAGATAATTTACCTTTTCTCAGCTCTCTGTGGTTGAAGTTTTTAATAATCTTGACTGGTGAATGTGTCAGAGTAGAAATGCAGAAAACAATGTCCTGCAGGCAAATTTATTACAAAGACTCGACCAATCAGCTTTCACTTCCTGTCCCTGTGAGCGTCCTCACACAAACCTCTTTATAACCTCAATAAATGAACATTATCAGCTCTGTTACGCTCAATAAAGTCAATTATTGATTTAAAATCAGTTTTTAATTCTCTGATCTGACCTAAAAAAAACAGAAAGTGAAATTAAATGAGCAAAAATTCAGTATATTTTGATTTTTTTTAAACTTAAGGATGAAGATTTTGTCTTGATAACCTCATTTCAACATATTTAACATTATCATTCTTATACTTTAGACTCTGAGTGGATATTGCTGAGGTTTGAGATGTTTTTGTTTCAAGATTAAGTTGACCTAATTTTATATAATTGCACTTTAATGGATTAAAATATGACATTTGGTCGTTTTAAATGTTTACTGGTTGAAACACATGACTTTTATGAATCTGAATTAACTTTCTGATGAACAACAAAGAACTAAATATTTGCTCCACAGAGAGAGGAAACTGTTTTGTTTAACCACCCCGACTTCTTGTAAAGACATTCTGTTAAAATAAGTGACTAATGATGAAAGTGAAAGTCTTTTTCAGGACATGATGCAACAACAACACATTAATTACTTTTTAGTATGAAATGTGAACAAAACACTTTACCTGAAAATGAAACTTTGATTTTAACTTTTCAATATAGAAATCTTTTAATTCTTCACACAAATAAATATTCAATCTCTAGTTTTCTTGATGTGATGTTTAATGACTTCCCGTGATATTACCTGATAATTAAATAGTTAAATAGCGAGTTTGCGTTTGTGAGTTGTTCATCTAACAAACAAGAAGTTTGAAATTTAAAATTTTAACTGTGAGACTTTTTCAGTTTTCAGGATCTTGCAGGTTTACACAGAATCCACCAGAGGGCGCCAAACACTTCTTCAAGAAACTTCAAATGGATCTTTTCAGCTCTTTTTGACAGATTTATGAGACACACTTGTTCTCAAAAGTTTCATCCTCTGGTGATTTTGTCCTGATAACATGAACAAGTCGACACAAATGTGTTTGAATGTCTACTAAAGGTAACCATGGTAACCATCCTCACCTGTGATCTATCTGCTTTAATCAGTGTGTGTGTGTAAAAGCTCAGTGAGTTTCTGAGCTCCTCTTGCATCTTTCATCCAGTGCTGCACTGACATTTCTGGATTCTGAGTCATGAGGAAAGAAAAAGAATTGTCAAAGTTTCTGCAATTTAATCTAATTTTAATCTCCGAATTTGAGATAAAATGTCAAATTATGACATGAAAACTTACTTTTGAGAGGATGTAGGAACATAAATGTGAGCTTTAGCACATGAATCCCATAATGTTAATGTTTCATCTTTAAATTATGACTTGTTATGGACATAAAATTTTCCTCAAATAAAAAAACCAAACAGTTTTTCTTTTCTTTTTTTAACGGGTAAAAATAAGACTATTCAATCATCACAAAGAACAAATTAAATCATAATTCTGATTTCAATCCCAGAATTCTGAGATTAAAGTCGGAAACAATGGGGACGGAAGTTTTGCAAAAAAATAATGAGAAAAAGAATGTCATCATTAGGATACAAAGGTCTAAATTTTGCAATAAAATAGTTGAGATTGTGTGACAAAAAGTCTCAATTTTGAGATTAACAGCTAAAATCATTGGATTGAAAAGTCAAAATTTTAAGACTGGACAGTCAAAATTGTTAAAGGATAAATCGTGAGATAAAAAGTCAAAGTACTGAGGAAAAAGTCTGAATTATGGGATTAAAAGTTGAAATAATTGGATTACAAAGCAAAAATTCTGAGATATAAAGTCTGAATTTGTAGATATGAAGTCAAAATTATGAGATAAAAAGTCAAAGTACTGAGGAAAAAGTCTCAGTGAGTTTCTGAGCTCCTGACGTTATTTTAAGGCAAGTCCTGTATTTCTAAAGTTATTTCTGCTTAAATTGAAGTTATTGAAGTTTTCTTTACCAGGCAGTCAAGGTAAATATGACTTAATAAAACTCATCATTATGTTATTGGGTCAATGACAAAAAGAGGGTCTAAAAACTTTTTTTAAAAAGTTCTTTGAAAATGGATAAAAACATATTTCTGAGAGAAGAATTATGCTTTCTAACAGATTTCAGTAGTTGACCAACATTTCAAAGTTTTTATGTTCATTATTTTTTAGTATTTTTAATTTGAGCACCCAAAAATGTCAGGTGGTGCAACCAAATATATGAAAATATATTTATATGTTCCTGTTATTTTTTCAGTGTGAAATTATTGGCAAGTATCTCTCAAGTGACTGTAGTGACTCATACATTTTCATTTTGTGTGTTTCATTTGTTTTATTTGTGAATAAGATAAATAATTTGATGTTAAAATAACATTTCACATTATTACATTGGTTGTTCCACCTGACATGGAAATTGTTCCAGTCACCAATGAAGTGAAAAAACCTTTTATATCAGTATTTCAGAGAAATCTACAAACTTTTCCACTTGGTCACAAATGTCATTTGGGCTCCTCTGGCTGATGCAGTTTCCTGTTTCCTGTTTTATTCTCTTCACTTTAAAATAAAAGTCTAATGTTACGGTTGCACCACCCTGACATTTGACAAGGTGAAAATTACGGGACAAAAGTTTTTTACATTTCTCAACAGCTTTAAAATTCTTTTTATTTGCAAAGAATGTTTTATTTAAAAAGGTTCAAGCATAAAATAATGCCACTGTATTTTTAATTTCCATTTACAATAACTGACATTCAATTTTTAGAGTTTAATTACTGTGGATACTTGTCAGGACGGTTGCACCACCTGACATTTTGGGGGTTTGAGGAACCAAAACACACAAAAAACATGTTATATTTTAATAGTTTAAAGATGTGTTCAAATAACACAGGTTTCATAGAATAAAGAAATACATGTGATGAAACACGTCACTGATCCTACGTCACTTATTAAACTGCCATTATAACCGTCGTTTTCATGGCAACGGTTGCACAGAAGTTTAACGATAAAAGTTGAAATTTTTATAAAGCCGAATATGACACAAACAACCCTCAACTTTGTAAACATTCCTTAGATTATTCTTTGGTATTAATATCAATAATGTGACAACGAAAAGTGTGAAATTGAAGGTTTATTGAATGAAGTTTGGTGCCACGTCTGATTCTGAGGCTGGAGTGTGACGTATACAGTCTGACAGATGAGGGGAAAAACCAAACACCAAAGTTGGATTTTTGACTTGTAATAAAGTGGTTTAGTGATATATTTTGAAGCCGAATTAAAGCAGAAAGACTCAGGATTGTATCGGCGTTGTTGTTTTTCTTCTGTGTTGTTTCTGTGTTTAATAAAAAGCAGTTTAAAGTGAGTTGTATCTTTTCTGACAGAGGTTTGGTGGCGCGCGCTGACGCCGGTTGTCGCACGCGCCCCTTTAGCCTGTTAGCCTCCGTTAGCTCCCACACACACTCAGGCCGTTTACCTGCTGCTGTAGCCGGGCCGTGTACTCGCTCAGAGGGTCTCCCATCCTCAGGATCAGCGCAGAAAAACTCTGAAGTTCAGCTGGAGGAGAAAACTCGTGGCTGATGAAACAAACTGAAGCAGGAAACACTTCAACACACTCTGGTTACACTTCCGGTTACTGGTTACGTCAGCGCCATTCTCTTCTTCGTGTGTTTCATTAACGGCAGCGCCCGCGTCCCCTGCTGCTGCATCCTGCATCACACTGTGTAAATTAGGGTGACCACATTCTGTTGTTAGGGGTTTTGCATGGGTCAGGGGTCTTTCTGTGCTTCTAACTCAGTTAAACAAATATTCTGAATTCCCCAGAGAAGAACACTTTACCTGGATATACTGAGAAATAGCCCAAAACACTCACAAAAAGTTGCTTTATGAATACTATATTTATCAATTTAAAGCAATTCTCCTGAACAATATAATCAGTCACATACAAATACGGCATTCTCTAGTCTTTAATAGTTATTGACTCAAGTTCTGTAGGAACACAAGTATTCAGATGTTTAACAAAATAAAAAATAATCATCTCTCTTAAGTCTGACACTTACACCTTATTTTGATTTCCAAAAAAGAGACAACGACACTGGCCCCGAGACACAAATTCATACAGGCTTCTTGGAGGTTGATGAACATGCTTTATTATGCTTCAGTGGAGCAAAATTTACTTCTGTTATAAAATAAAATGAAATCTGTAAAAACTTGTAACAAAATAATAGTGCTCTTGGACTCTTTTCAATGTAATAAAAAGTCAAAGTACTTAGGAAAAAGCCTAAATTGTGAGATAAACAGTCAAAGTACCGAGAAAAAAAGCCTAAATTATGAGATAAAAAGTCAAAGTACTAAGGAAAAAGTCTGAATTATGAGATAAAAGTCAAAGTACTGAGAAAAAAAGCCTAAATTATGAGATAAAAAGTCAAAGTACTTAGGAAAAAGTCTGAATTATGAGATAAAAGTCAAAGTACTGAGAAAAAAGTCTAAATTATGAGATAAAAAGTTGAAATAATTAGATTACAAAGCAAAAATTTTGAGATATAAAGTCGGAATTTGTAGATTTAAAGTCAAAATTATGAGATAAAATGTCAAAGTACTGAGAAAAAAGCCTAAATTATGAGATAAAAAGTCAAAGTACTGAAGAAAAAGCCTAAATTGTGAGATAAAAAGTCAAAGTACTGAGAAAAAAGCCTAAATTGTGAGATAAAAAGTCAAAGTACTGAGGAAAGAGTCTAAATTATGAGATAAAAAGTCAAAGTCCTGAGGAAAAAGTCTGAATTATGAGATTAAAAGTTGAAATAATTGGATTACAAAGCAAAAATTGTGAGATATAAAGTCAGAATTTGTAGATATAAAGTCAAAATTATGAGATAAAATGTCAAATATTAATATGGAAAGTTAGTTTTAGAGGATGTAGGAACCATTTTGCGAGCTCATAATTATGTTTCATCTCCAAATTTTGACTTTTCTTATAATTAGGACTTATTATGGTATAAAAAACCACCTAAATTTTGCTCCTTCTGACTCATTAACATTAAAATAAACGACATGAAAAAGTGAAAACATCATTTCTGGTCTCTGAAAAGAAAAGAAAAGAGAGTCACAGAGTTAGAAGAGAAGAACTTTTTTATTTGTTGTGAAACTACAAAACATATCGTCTTTTTTTGTGCTGGTGAAATATTTACAACTCTGGTCGACAGTACAGTGTCTGAGAATAAAATTCACAGCTTTTCGGGACTCTCGCGATAAAAAGAAGAAATAAAAATAAAAAGCAACACCCAAATCACAAAGTGCAATAAATACATGCTGTATGTTTCTCCGCACACGTGAGCGACGGGTTCACCCACGGCCGACGCCGTACAAACAGATTCATTAGAAAACAAAAAAAAAAAAAAATGCACTTTAACTTCAAAAAAACAAGAATTATATCACAACCTACACGAGGAAAAGAAAAGATTCAGACTAACAGCGTTTGTTTTTCTACATTCCTTCATCCTTTTTGATTCAAACATTCACTCGAGTGTTTTTTTCCTCAGACTAACAGTTTTTACTCTACAGTGTCAGAAAAAAAAAACGACGTTTCTCTACGTTAACGATCGATCAGACGAGGGAAACGGGAAACAGGGACAGGAAAGTGTTTCTCTCTAAAGGCACGCTCTCTCTCTCTTTCACCTCTTTATTTTTCACAGTGTTTCTCTC
>RPOG01000678.1:0-37429 GCA_008086565.1 Thalassoma bifasciatum | reverse complement strand
CACACACACACACACACACACACACACACACACACACACAGATTTAAGCTGAATCTAAAACCTCATGTTTCAGGTTTCTTGAACTTTTCCTACGAGTTTTGTGTCTTAACTTCCTGTGTATAACTGAGGAGAAAACTAAAGATTACAAGAGGAAACTGATGTTGGAAAACTTTCAGAGTCACAGAATCTTTTTTCTCTAAAGCGTGCGATGATTTAGGATGAAAAGTTTAATTCTTCTCGTTCTGACTTTGTCTCATTTTATATCGAGTTTGTGTCCTGGTTCTGTCAAATTTCAGATTTCTTCTTCGTTTTAGTCTCAGAAAATCAAATCGACTCGTTCCAGAAACTTCCTGTTTGAGGCGTCATCAAAGTATAAACAGTGACATAACTGTCAAACATCGGAGCGCTACACCACGAGAACAAAGTCCTAAGTTTATGAGAATTAAGTCGTAATATTGCGAGAATGAACTCAAAAATGACTGAATTAACTTGTAGATTAAAAAGGATTAACTCACAGATTTACGAGAATAAAGTCATAGATATGTGCGCATCTAGTTGTAGATTAACGAAACGAAAGTCGTAGATGTATGAGAATACAGTCGTAGATTTACAAGAATACAGTCGTAGATTTACGAGAATAAAGTCGTAGATTTATGAGAATAAAGTCGTTGATTTATGAGAATAAAGTCGCAGATTTATGAAAATAAAGTCGTAGATTTATGAGAATAAAGTCTTAGATTTATGAGAATAAAGTCGTAGATTTCCAAGAATACAGTCGTAGATTTCCAAGAATACAGTCGTAGATTTATGAGAATAAAGTCTTAGATTTATGAGAATAAAGTCGTAGATTTACAAGAATACAGTCGTAGATTTACGAGAATAAAGTCGTAGATTTATGAGAATAAAGTCGTTGATTTATGAGAATAAAGTCGCAGATTTATGAAAATAAAGTTGTAGATTTATAAGAATAAAGTCGTAGATTTATGAGAATAAAGTTGTTGATAATAAAGTCGTAGATTTATGAGAATACAGTCGTAGATTTATGAGAATAAAGTCGTTGATAATAAAGTCGTAGATTTATGAGAATAAAGTCGTAGATGTATGAGAATAAAGCCGTAGATGTATGAGAATAAAGTCGTAGATTTATGAGAATAAAGTCGTAGATATATGAGAAAAAAGTCGTAGATTTATGAGAATAAAGTCGTAGATTTATGAGAATAAAGTCGTTGATGAATGAGAATAAAGTTGTAGATTTATGAGAATAAAGTCGTAGATGAATGAGAATAAAGTTGTAGATTTATGAGAATTAAGTCGTAGATTTATGAGAATAAAGTCGCTGATTTATGGGAATAAAGTCGTAGATTTATGAGAATAAAGCTGTAGATTTATGAGAATAAAGTAGTAGATTTATGAGAATAAAGTTGTAGATTTATGAGAATAAAGTCGTTGATGTATGAGACTAAAGTTGTAGATGTATGAGAAAAAACTCGTAGATTTTCTAGAATAAAGCTGTAGATTTATGAGAATAATGTCGTAGATGTATGAGAACTTAGTTGTAGATTTATGAGAATAAAGTTGTAGATTTATGAGGATAAAGTCGTAGATTTATGAGGATAAAGTCGTTGATTTATGAGAATAAAGTCGTAGATGTATGAGAACTTAGTTGCACATTTATGAGAATATAGCTGTAAGTTACAAGAATCAAGTCGAGGATTTACGAAAATACATTTTTAGCTCTTTGATGATAAAGTCGTTAATCTATGACTTTATTCTTGAAAATTTTTTAATTGTTTTAGTTTGGCCCTTATATTCTATCGTGTGTAATAGCTCTATTAGAGGGTCGTTCATTGGCTAACAGGCCTGTGACTCACTCCTACAGTAACCAATCACCTTACACTGTAGCCATTTACATCACTGGTGAAACCTATTTACTGCCGTGCGTCTACATTTACGTTTTTATGGAGGTAAAATCTGTGACTGTGAACTACAATTTCATGATTTTTAACCTTTGTCGAAGAGAGCAAAGTTGACTAAAAAGAGGACACTGAGCACTGATACAGCTGGTTTTGTTCTGCCTGGTGTTTGGTCACCTGAGACTAAAAGCTCTTTAACTCCCACAAAGTTTTACCCAAAAAGCTCAAATTTCACTCAGATGTAGATGAGAAGGTGTAGAAGTGATGTGGAGGATGTTTTATGTCTGACATGAAGCATCTTGAAGTTAATGATGCTCAAAATGGTTAAAAATGTATCCTGATGTGGACTTTAGCCACATATAAAAACATGACATTATCTGAAACTAGAGACTTTAATCTTTTAAATGAGGAGAAACTGATGAGTTAAATCAAAAACTATCGTGGACACATCGACGACACAAAGACTCAAGGTTTCCTGCTCGTTTCTAAAGATGCGTTTCCTTGGAGACAAAGTCAGACGTCGGTTTTTCTTTGTGATCGGAAACATTCAGCGGCGTCCGTGCAGAGAAAGTCACACGCTCAAGGAAACACATGAGAGAGGCTCAAAAACTAAAGACACACACAGTTTGAAAGATAAGAAGAAATAAAGTTGATATGTTCAGTTTTTTGCAGCGTCGCTGTGCTAACATGAAGCTACAGACTCAGAACCTCCAGTTTTTAAAACACGTTTCACATTAAACGAAAAGCTGTCGTCATAAAACTCTTCATCCCATCAACAAAAACCTGTTTTTAAGAATCACCGAGTCACAAAACACAACATTTCTGCTCCTACGTCCTCTAACTCAGCGGTTTTCAACCTTTTTGAGTCAAGACCCCAAATTTAACATGCTCTGGTCTCTGGGATTTATACATTTATTTCTATTTATTTCATTTATTTCTCTTCTGCTGGATGAATAAAAGATGATCTTTTATGATGAAGCTGAAGTTTTTCAGGCTCATTTTATGGATTTGACGACTTCAGTAAAAATTTAACAAAGATCACTTGGGAATCAGTCAATCAATAATAAATTATTATTTAACTCCAGAATGAAAAAATCCATCTCTCTTCTGTCCTGGTGGTTTTCCAGGTTTCAGACTCGTCCACAGGGGGGCGCTAAACGTCAACAAACTGATGGTTCAGGACTGAGACACTGCAGCAGATCCAAAAATTAAAAAGTAATGACCTCAAATCTTAAAGATACGTCGTTGCATTTCCTTTTAAAGTAACATTTCATGTCACATACAGACATTTTTCACTTATTTGTCACATTTTCTTGCCTAATCAGTGACAAAATCTTTAATATTTTTACACTTCTTGTCAAAGCTGAAGTTTTATTTTGACCCTTTTTCAAAATATCTACTCTCATGAAATCATCCACTCACATTTTTTGAGGAAAATCATTTTTTGATTTTCAAGAAGTTGCAGCAAGAATAGCATCGAAATAGTTATTTTTGTTTTTTTTTTAAGTGTTTTCTGTATGAAATGAATGCATATTTACCAAAAAAAATTAAATAAAATAGAAAATGAGCATCATGATTAAATGATAAAGTAATATTTTTTTGTGGATTTTATTAAAAGAGTTAATAAACAGTTCCAAAGAAATTGATTTTTCTGACTTTTTTTTGATAGGTCAGGCTTTACAGGGTTAATCTGAAATGTGTCAGAATAAATTGTTTTGCAGTAGATGTTTTATATTCTACATTAGTTTTTACAAGAGAAACTATCTAATTGGTGAAAATGGGCAAAAATGACAAGAAATTGTCAAAAAAAAGTAGCAAAAATGGGTGAAAATAGTTGCAAATTGAGATAAAATTTGGGGAATAGTTTGCAAGTAGCAAAAGTTTTGTCCAAAAGCGTCAAAATAAAAGAGTAAAAAGTGATTAAAATGGGAAAAACGCAGTCACAAGTATCAAAAATGGCATCAACTGCATAAATAAAGAAACTTTTCATGAGTCTATTTAAAATAAAATTTCCCATGTAAATCTAAAAAGGTCTTTTTTTCAAAGTTATTCCTTCCTAGTTCTTTTTTATTGAATATGGTGCATTTTTTTAAATAAACAGTGATACGTAATACAGGGAAAACTAATCTCGATTTGATTATTTTTTGTAAATTCTTCACTTTTTGTCTTTTTCTTTTTATCAGAAGTGTTTTTAAAAGAACATTTGTTGGGAGTTAAACCTAAGAACTGAGTTTTTGGTCCAATCACGGCTCAGATTGTAGTTTCAGCTTCTTCAAACTCAAACTTACGAATCAAACTGACTTTTCTTTCCCACGAATCGACCTCAGAGGGTTTTTTAAGACGCTCGGTGTTTCAGAAAAACAGGTTTTTGTTCCAGAATAATCGACTTCCAGTTCGTTTCAGAAACTTTTTTGAGACTTTTTCACTCAGATATGTGCTCGAACATCCAGTTTCAGTGCAGACACACTCGGAGAGAAGAGAGAGAAACAGAAAAAAACGACAGGAAACGTTTCCGCCAGCTGGTCAGAGGTGTGCTTCCGTCCTATTGGCTGACAGCTGCTGGTCAGTTTTTCATCACTTCCTGTGTTTAAACATCATTCGCTCCAGCGTGAGGAGAAGTTCCTTTTTTAAACTCTAACCTCCAGTTTCTTAAAGTGCCGACTATCCATAAACTACCTGAGTGTTAGTGAGAGTTAGTTTCTACGTTACGCTGACGATGTGAGAGTTTATCTGTGTGTGACCTCTGACCCCTCCTGACCCATCCTTTACCTTTCGTGCTGTTTGTGGTGAAAACATGCTGATGACGTCTGTGTGCTTCAGTTTCTGCGTAAAAAGTTTGAAAATGTCCTTAAAAAAAAAACAAAAAAACATCAGAGATTTGCTCTTTGTTGCTTCAGTACCATCGTAAAACGTCTTTTTGTGCCTTTGACGAACACACAGATTCATATTTTTAGTGTGTTTTCAGTACAAAAGAAGAAGTGTGTGCACATCAGTGAGTTTGTGCTGGAATGACGTGAAAGGTCGAAGAGTGAAAAGAGCCGGTTAGTAACAGAAAGACGAGGAGTAAAGAGAGAAATCATCGAACAGAGAGAGAGAGAGAAGCTCTACGCTCTAATTTACAAAGACTATCCACATCTTCATGGTTCTGAGTGTTTCTCTTTCTACTCAACACATTATTATTATTATTATCATTATTATTATCATTATTATTGTTTAAATTCTTCATGTCACCGCAGAGCGTTGGCTTCACGTGTTGGAACAGCAGGTTAAGACTCAGGAGGAGGAAATACTTTGAAATGATTCTCTACACGTCGTCGGCCGGCAGGTCGGGGATGCTGCTCTTCGCTCGTGTGAAGAATGCCATCTTCTCTCTGAAACAGGTGGAAAAATAACAAAAACAGAGGAGGAGAACGAGTTATTATCAACACAGAGAGGAAAAAATGTACTGACACAATCTTAGAGGAGCTGGTTCTCTGGAGAAAAGATCCCAAAACAATGTTAACGTGCAAAATTATACTGCACTAACCAAGATTTGAATGCACTGACATTTCTGGATTCTGAGTCACGGGGAAAGAAAAAGAATTGTCAAAGTTTCTGCAGGAAAAGTGAATCCAACTGTATAAAACAGGAAAGGGACATAAAAAGATATCCAAGGAACTGAGGATGCCAATAAGTAGAGTTCAAACTCTAATGAAGACGTGGAAAATGAGGGATTCTGTTCAAACTAAACCAACAAAAATTTCAGCTACAACTGACAGGAAAATTGTTCAGGATGCAAAGAAAAATGTGGTCTGGCAAAAAATGAAAATATCTATTTAAAATAAACTCTAAAAAAAATTGAAAAAAATGTTAACAGTAAAAGTAACAAGTGAGTTCTCTTTTTGAAACTATTTCTTTTTGGTGATTTCTGAAAATATAATTCTCTACGTATAATAAAACATGCTTGCACTGTTATTGTGGATATGAGATAAAACCTAACCTTGGAAAATTTTGACACAAATTTTCAAGGCAGGATCAGGATCTGGATTTTATCCTGATTATTTTAAAGACAATTATAAAAACATTTTAGTCCCAAATATCCCTAAAGATGCATTCTGAACTATTTTCATGCATAAACTGTTTTCTTTTCTTCACCATTTCACAACTTTGATTCAGTCTTGTGTCCTCTCATGTGTGTTTTTTTTTAACTCAAATTGACTCACAAAGAAAAAAATTTCATTAAACAAATGGGGATGCAAAGAAAAACCCACAATAAACTTCAGCTGAAATACAGGACTCTCTGAAAGAATGTGGTCTGGCTGTTTCAAGATGCACAATAAGGAGGCACTTGAGGAAAAATGGGCTGAAGAAAGACATTTCTACACAAATGCCACAAAGTTTCCTGCTTACAATACGCCAAACAGCACAGAGACAAGCCTCAAAACTTCTGGAACAAAGTCATTTGGAGTGATGAGAGCAAAAGTGAACTTTTTGTCCACAACCATAAACATTGTTCCATTTGGAGAGGAGTCAACAAGGCCTATGATGAAAGGTCCACCATTCCTACTGTGAAACACGGAGGTGGATCACTGATGTTTTGGGGATGTGTGAGCTACAAAGGCTCAGGAAACTTGGTCCAAACTGATGAATGAAGGATGAATGCAGCATGTTATCAGAAAATACTGGAGGAAAATTTACACTCATCAGCCCAGAAGCTGCACATGAGACGTACTTGGACGTTCACACATGACAATGATCCAAAACACAAGGACAAGTGGACCTGCCATTGGCTACAGCAGAATAAAGTGGAGGTTCTGGAGTGGCCATCTCAGTCTTGAGATCTCAAACCTGCAGTTCATGCAAGACAGAGCCAGAATTTACAGGAACTGGAGGCTTTTAGCCAAGAAGAATGGTCAGTTTTACCATCTGAGAAAATAAAGACCCTCATCCACAACCAGCACAAAAGACTTCAAGCTGTCATTGATGTTAAAGGGGGACAGCACTCCACTCCACAGGGCTAAACCGTATCTGTGTAGACCTGTTATCTGGACGTGGACACCTCACACAGTCAGAGTGGACTTCCAGACCTGGAGTCCTTGGAGAAACGCCGAGACCGGGGACTAGAACACCTGCAGAAATCGACGACGAGAGTAGTAGAAGAGGTGGGAGAAGAGGACATCGACGAGGAGAACCCAGACTCCTCCTCTGTACTCCTCTGTCCTCCAAGTCAGGGACGAGACTGGTCTCTCTGGATGTGACACCTGGACGTGGACTCACCTGTTTCTCGGCCTGCTTCAGCAGTAAGCGGAAGCGTTCGTCCTCTTCCTGGGTCCG
Organism: Thalassoma bifasciatum; assembly: GCA_008086565.1. Classification (NCBI taxonomy): domain Eukaryota; kingdom Metazoa; phylum Chordata; class Actinopteri; order Labriformes; family Labridae; genus Thalassoma; species Thalassoma bifasciatum. The sequence continues at coordinate 30,203 of RPOG01000678.1, read as the reverse complement.
CCCGTCGAGGGAGACCGGGACGACGGAGCGGAAGAGGTCGACTCTGAAGTCAAGGGAGTCGTGGAAGTCGAGGACCAGGTCTGCCCGGACTGCCCAGGCCCTGTGGACGTCCAGGTCGAGGTCCAGGTCCCTCCAGGCATTGTTTGGCAGGTCTGGAAACTGGACGTGGCCTCCGACTCCCCTCCTGCTTTGTTTTATCACTTCACTTTTAACGATGAGTTTAGGAACATCGTAAATCAATCAGCGTCAACGTGATGTGTCAATATGACAACCAGAACATTCCTCTGCTTTTATTGACTCTTACACAACAACACGTCAGCCAGATTATGAGAAGAGGAATAAGATTCACTCGCTTGTATAATCTAAAGTCACTCTGTTATCTAACTGACGTGTTTATAAGACGCAAACTGTAATAGACGAGTTGTTTATTATGTTTTTCTATTCAAAGAAAGTTCAGGCAGCTCGTTTTCTCCTTTTATTGTTCGAAAACAGGTGTGAAACTAGCCTGTGATTACTAAAGAACTGAAGGAGGTAAAAGAAGAGAGTTTACTCTTTCTTTTGGAAGTTTTAGTGTTTACATAACCGTAAAACACAATATTCAGTAGGTCTCTAAAGATCAGTCAAAATACTCTAAAACAACTGGGAGCCAATGAGTTAACAGGTCTATAAACATGGTGACAGCTTTATTATCATGGTTTAAAGGGAGAAAAGTTGTTTTTTAAATCTCTTTTCTTTGTTTCCTCACAGATTAATGTCTCTTTACATCGTTTCATTGCTGAGCTTGAAGGCAAAGCCAAATCGGCTGAAAGTTTTTGAAATCTGTACTTCAAATGTGGATGCTTCCACCGTGTGAATCCTTGATAATGAAACCTTGATTCTCTACCTCTCTGCTGCAGAAAGTTCCTCATTATTTCTAAGTTTTAACACCAGCAGGTCGAGACGCTGACGCTGTGAAAGCTGCAGCTCCGTCTTCAGTCTTTGAATTCATTATAATATCGAGGATGAATTTGAATTTCCTTGAATTTCCCTCAGAATCAATAAAGTACCAACCGACCTACCCACCAACCTATCCACTGATCACCTCACCTACCTACCTACATTTGACCAACCTGCCAATCTACATATTGATCAACCCTTCAACCTACCTCCCTAACTATCGACCTGCCTGCCAGCTTACCTACAGACATACCAACCCACCAACTTACCCGCCAACCAATCCACCTACGGATCGACCTGCAACCTGCCAAACTACATACTGACCTAGTCTCTACCTGTCTTTCAACTTAACAACCGACTTATTGACCTACCCTCCAACCTACCTACCAATCTACCCTTGATCCACCTGAAAACCTAGCGACAGACCCACCAAGCTGACTACCAACACACCAGCTAACTTACCCGTCTACTTACCTACTAACAACACCTATCTACACACTAACCTGCCCATATACCTACCAACATACCTGCCAATCTACCAACTGACCAACCTGCCAATTCACCTACCTTTGACCAACTTGCATACTGGCGGACCTACCAACCAACAGCTCTACCAGCCTACTGACCAACCTACGTACCTATGGACCAACAGATCTACCGACCAACCTAACTATCTACCTTCCAATAGACCTACCGACCAACCTACATAACTACCTACCTACCAACCAACCAACAAACCCATCTACATACGAACCTAATGACTAACCTTCCTATCAACAGACCTACTTACCAATGTATAAAGCAAACGACCAACAGATCTACCAACCAACCTAACTATCTACCTACCAACCTACATAACTACCTACCTACCAATCAATCAACCAACATATGGACCTGCCTACCAACAGACCCAATGACTAACCTTCCTGCCATTAGACCTACCTACCAACTTACTTACCCATGTGCGAAGCTACCGACCAATGGATCTACCAACCAACCTACATAACTACCTACCTACCAACCAATCAACCAACCTACTTACCTACCTTCCAACAGACCTAATGACTAACCTTACTGTCAACAGGCCTACCTACCAACCTACTTACCTGTCCACAAACCTACCGACCGACCAACCTGATGACCAACAGATCTACCAACCTACCTAACTGTCTACCTACAAACAGACCGAATGTCTAACCTTACTGTCAACAGACCTACCTACCAACCTACTTACCTAAGTTTGAAGCTACCAATCAACATACCTACCCATTTACTTACCTACCAACAACACCTATCTACTGAAGGACCTACCAACCTACCTACCAATCTACCTACGGGCCAACCAACTGACCAACCTGCAGACCTACCAACCTACCTATCTTTGACTAAACTACCAACCTGCATACTGATGGATCTACCAACTTACCTCCCCATCTACTACCTACCCTTCAATCTACCTACCAACAATACCTACCTATTGATGGACCAACCAACCTACCAACCAAGCTACTTTCCAATCTACCTACCGACTGACCAACCTGCAGACCTACCAACCTTCCAACCTAACGACCAACCCACTTAACGACCTGCCAACCTACAGACCTAAAAACAGATCTACCCATTGACCTCCCTCTCTACCAACCAACCCACCGACTCTGCTGTTTCCTCATTGGCTGAAAGTTATTATGAGTCTCTAGTGCAAATTCACAGACCTCCATCATTTGAATCGTTAATATAACCTTGATTCTCTCCCTCTCTGCTGCAGAAAGTTCCTCATTATTTCTCAGTTTTAACACCAGCAGGTCGAGACGCTGACGCTGTGAAAGCTGCAGCTCCGTCTTCAGTCTTTGAATTCATTATAAAAAAGAAGATGTTTTGTTTAAAGGAGTGAAACACGTTGGTTGATATAATTAGACAGTAAAATGAGTGGAGATGTCAGTCAGAGATCTGTGCTGCTCTGAACTCTGCTGTAGATCCAGAGTTTTCAGAGCGAGGAGAAACCTGCAGCTTTAACCGTCCTCTGGCAGCTGATTGAGTTTTAAAGCTCGCAGTGAAGTGAGGATGAATATTTAATGACTGAGTGAATCTTTAATGCAGCTCTGACAGCGATTAATTTACAAACTGGAGTAAAAACCAGAGTACACACAGAGTCTGCAGAGCAGCGTGGACCATAAACTCTTTCTGTTTGTTTGTGTTTTTTTACCTTTTTCATGCGCATGCTGCGTCGCTCCGAGGCGTTCCTGACAAACGGAGACCTCTTAGAGAGCGTGGAGCTGTCGCTGTCGCTGCGGTTAATCTGGAAAAGAAAAGTAGTGAGTGAGGAAGCAGAGTCTGAGAGACTGAGAGCAGTTTGTGTTTCAGTTTCACTCACCCTGCAGATGTACTGGCTCTGAGGTCCAGGTGAAAACGTCTTCGAGCGGATGATGGTGTTTCCCCTCATGAACGGGTTCTGCTGCCTCACGTCGTGGCGGCGTTCTTTCGGGCGAACCACAGAGTGGTGAGACAACGACGAGCTGTCGGTGCTCGTCTGTTTGTTCACCTGAAGAGTCAAAGGGTGGAGTTGTGTGAGAGAGGACGGCAGAAACACATTTGAAAACTCTAAAAATCAAACACTTCACTCTGTTCTGGATCATTCTGGGCGTGATCGCTTCTTAAAATCTGAAACGTTGCTGTTCAGACAGAAACTGTGTTTCAGTATGATGGAGTTTTCTGATTTATAAGAGGAGTAGGAGGAATCAAAGAAATCACAGAGTGACACTTTAATGTTCAACTCACTATGATTTAAAACTCACCTTGAATGTTTGCACCGTCTGTTTTTTTACTCACCAACAAACTTATCAACCTACCTACCAAAAGACTTAACTTACTGATCTCCCTACCTACCAACCAACATACTTAGCGACCGACCTATTAACCAATCAACCAACCTACATATCTTCCTGCTGACCTACCTATTTACCTACCGACCAACAGATCTACCAACCTACCTAACTGTCTACCTACACACAGACCTAATGACCAACCTTCCTGTCAACAGACCTACCTACCGACCTACTAAACCAATGTATAAAGCCAACAACCAACAGATCTACCAGCCAACCTAACTATCTACCTACCAACAGACCTACCTGCCACTAGACCTACCTACCAACCTACTTACCTATGTACGAAGATACCGACCAATGGATCTACCAACCAACCTACATAACTACCTACCTACCAACCAATCAACCAACCTACTTACCTACCTACCAACAGACCTAATGACTAACCTTACTGTCAACAGGCCTACCTACCAACTTACTTACCTGTCCACAAACCTACCGACCGACCAACCTGATGACCAACAGATCTACCAACCAACCTACATAACTACCTACCAACCAATCAACCAACCTACATACCTTCCTACTGACCCACCTATTAACCTACCTACCAACTGACCTACAAACCTACCTACCTGATGACTAACAGATCTACCAACCTACCTAACTGTCTACCTACAAACAGACCTAATGTCTAACCTTCCTGTCAACAGACCTACCTACCAACCTACTTACCTGTGTACGAAGCTACCAACCAACAGATCTACCAGCCAACCTAACTATCTACCTACCAACCAATCAACCAACCCACCTACCAACAGACCTAGTGACTAACCTTCCTATCAACAGACCTACCTACCGAACTTCTTACCTATCTACAAACCTACCGATCGACTGACCAACCAACCAACCTGCTGACCAACCCAACAACCTACCAACCCACTTCCAACTTTCTGACCTAGTGACCAACCTAAATACTTTCTACCAACAGACCAACCAACAAACCTACATACTTAACTACCCGTAACCGACCTACCAACGGACCTATTGACCAACCTAACTACCTAATTGGCCTACCAACGAACAAAACCACCTGTCAACCTACTGACTTCCAATTTATCCACCTACTGACAAAGCTACTGACCCACCCACCAATTTACTTACCTACCAACTTCCAACTTACTGACCTACTGGTTTATGACCTACCTTCTGACAGACCTACTGACCTACTGAGTGTTTTTTTTAATTTTTCTCACTCATTTCTTGTGTTTGTTTATGTAAAAATACAGTCACCAGCGCTTTGAAAAGAGTAACTTTAACCACATATTTGACCAAACATAACCACTAACTGACTTATGAACATATCTGTGTAACTGTTTCTATAGTTTTTTAAATATTCTCTGCTGAATTATTTCAAACACAGCCTCAAGATGGATTTAGAAACACACGTAGACGTAAATAAAACATCTTTTCAGCCTTAAACTCAGCAGTTTTGTGCCTCTTACCTTCTCTGTGATCACCGATGCTGCTGCCGCTGTCGGACGCTGAGGATGAGGAGGTTTGGTCGCCTGCTCCTCTTCCTCCTCCTCCTCCTCCTCTGCCTCCCATTGGTGGCCTTCAGGATAAAACCCCTCCTCCTCCTCTTCCTCCTCCTCCTCTTCCTCCTCCACAGCTCCTTCACCTTCCTCTCCGTCCTCGTCGTCGAACATGTCGCCCTCTAAGATCTCGCCGTGCCTGATGTTGAACGCAGAGGTGGTTTTAGAACGTTATCAGGTAAAACAGGAGAGTGTGTGATAGTTTTCTAATGAAATGTGTTTTTAAACTCACCATTTGTCGTCTTCAGGAGCTCTGACTCCGGAAACAGCAGAGATTCCTGCAGACTGAAACGACAAACACACAGATTAAAAACACAGATAAATGAATGAATGAGGGGGGAAAAATAAAGCAGCAGATAATCACATATCACATGAGAATCATTCAAATGGTGATAAAAGCGTGAAATTTGGCACAGATACTCTCTAAGGGCCACTTTTTGGAAAAAAACGTTAGACACTCAAAAGTACAATTCTTGATTTGAGCCACATTTACTCGACCAGGTCATAATTATGTCTCATTTCAAGTTCTTTAAAGACAAAAATGAGGCATCAATTGCTTGTAACAAGTAAAAAGAAAAATCTGCCAATGGGATAAGATAAAAAAGATTCTTGTTTTAAGACATCTTTCTAATTTCAAGAAACTTCCCGGGCGAAGTCGTCTTATCCCATTGGCTGATTTTTTTGACTTGTTACAAGCAATTTACACCTCATTTTAGTCCTAAAAAACTTGAAATAAGCCATTTTTATGACCTGGTCTGGTGAATGTGGCTCAAATCAAGAACAATAAGACAATTTTTACAACAAATAAGACAGAATGACTTGATTAGATTTCAGTTTTTGCAGTGTTCTAGCTGCATGCTATAACAGATTTTACCCACTGTCTTATTTTCTCCTTTTTAAATCATTATTATAAATGTTATTATTTCTAATCATCAATTTTTCATGAATTTGCCTCAATGATATGACTATTATTAACCCAGCTTAATTGATTCAGCTTGCTTTCTGGAAAACCTTTTGTTATCTAGTTACTGCTGCAACATTACTTCAGTTACACTGCAAAAACAGAAATCTAAGCAAGTCATTATGTCTTGTTTTTAGTACAATTTGTCTCACTATTCTTGATTTGAGCCACATTTACTAGACAAGGTCATAAAAATGTCTCATTTCAAGTTTTTTAAAGACAAAAATTAGTTGTAAATTGCATGAAATTAGTCAAAAAAATCTGCCAATGGGATAAGATAAAAGATTCTTGTTTTAAGACATCTTTCTAATTTCAAGAAACTTCCCGGGTGAATTCGTCTTATCCCATTGGCTGATTTTTTTGACTTGTTACAAGCAATTTACACCTCATTTTTATATTAAAAACACTTGAAATAAGACATTTTTATGACCTGGTTTGGTGAATGTGGCTCAAATCAAGAACAATAAGACAATTTTTACTACAAATAAGACACAATGACTTGCTCCGTTTTTGCAGTGAATGAACTAAAATGTGAGTCCTGTCTCTTTAAGAAGCGTGTTTTCTGTCAAAGTCTTGTCTCCGTCTCTTTACCCTGTCCGCGGCGCCGGCTGCTCTGCTCTCTTTGTCCTTGTTGGAGATTTCGGGCATGTAGGCTCGACTCAGCAGGTTGTACCACTTGGTGCATCTTTCCTCGGAGCAGCTGACGTCGGCCAGACTGATCTGAGCTCCGGCCTGAAGACGAGAGGAGAGAATGACTCCAAGAAAATCAGAGAGATTTCTGTTACAGCTTTTAAAAGGAACCCTGACTGTAAGGACTAACAGGCATGAATATGCTTAAATGTTTGTCTCAAACTAGAATTTGTTGTTTAAAGACATAACAAATTGGGTTTTCTTTAAAAAAAATACAGTTTAAAACACAGTTTCTATCCTTTGGGCGCAGCCATTGTTTTACTGCTGCAATGCATTCTGACTGTTGGGGGGAAACTAACACACTAGGCTTCTGTTTCCCTTTCTCCTCTGTCAGTCTAACTTTTATCTTAATGCACTATTATAGTTATTACCCATGATCCTCTGGGAGTCTCTGAGCTTGTTTGTAGGTTCATCTGGATTGTTGCTGTGGATCTACCAGCTGATGTGGGACGACCTGACTCCTGCTGCTGTGGCTTTGACAGTTCTCCAATTTTTCTTCTCTCTCTCTCTCTCTCTCTCTTTCTCTCTCTCTCTCTCCCTCTCTCTCTCACCCCAACACAGTCGAGGCAGATCTCTGTCTAACATGAGTCTGGTTCTGTCTGAGGTTTCTGCCCGTTAAAGGGAAGTTTCTTCTCCACTGTAACTTTGCTAAAAGCTGCTGTAAAGTGCTTCACTCATGGTGGATCAAGATGAGACAAGATTCCTTATCCTGTCTTGATAAAATAACTAAATACTCTAACATTAACAGGTATCAACCTGCTAATGTTTTGTAAAGTGTCTTGAGATAACGTTTGTTATGATTTGGCGCTATATAAATAAAGATTGATTGATTGATTCTGGGTTGATGACGTAGATTGGTTGCTTGGTGCCGAGCATCTGGATTTGGCCGTTTACTCACTACTAGTCGCCGTAAGTCACGAGGTTTGAGGAGGGAAAAAAACATAATAATGCCACATGTGGCTGCTTTTGGGTGCACTTTTCAGTCCAAAGGAAACAAGGAGACTGATGTTAGTCTGCACAGCTTCCCAAAAGACAAGAAAAGAAGGAAGTTGTGGGAAATCTCTTGTGGGCGTAAACAACTTCCCATGGAGCCGCGGCTATGTTCTGGCCACTTCTCCCCAGAAGCATTTGCTGCATTTAGCCGGCCCATGCTGATGAAAGAGCTGACAGGTGTGGGTCATTGTAAACGGAGACTAAAGCCAAATGCTGTGCCGACTATTTTCCAACACAAACCCACAAAACTTCCTCTGGAAACCACTGAAGTCCGCTCCAGGACTTATATGATCCTGTATGAGATCCAGCCCGGTGCAACCATATGACATCACTACCCAGACGTTATTGCGGCGTAAACAACAATGGCGGCCTACAGGTGAAAATGTTTTTTCAAATTTTATACAAACTAAGATATTTTGAGAGATTTTATTATGGTTCTTGTGTAGCTGGTAAAAACACTGATCATTTAGGAAAATGATGTTTTTGTTTCCTCTCACCAAACAGTCCTCATGACCCGACTTCCTGGTGTTGCAAACGTCCACCCTCAGCGTCTTTTGCCGCAGTGCACTGTGGGATATCTGCATCCCAAAGACCTCGTTGAACTCCACGACGTCCTGCGGCAAAGAGCCGCGCGTCCTGAAGAGGCAGCGCGTCGTCTCCTTACAGGGCAGCACCGCCACGCGCACGTACCTGCAGAACCGGACAGGATCAGAATTTACACCTCGTTTAGAAAAATAAAACTCAGCATAAAAAAAAAAACATCACAGCTTAAAACAGACTTTGACATGAGCCACTTTGGCACTTTGGAGTTTAAGTTTTGTGTGGTTTCACATTCTGAGATTCTTGTTTCATCAAACAGAAGAAAACGTTTTCTTTTAAAATGTGATTTCAAAGTTCTCATAATTCCTTTGGAACTGTCTTATTTCATGGTTTGATTCTGTTTTTTGGGGAAATTATATTCACTGATGACTTTTCTCTGCAGCTTAACTATAAAACAACAGAGTAATCACAATTCAGCCTTTAGCTCTTGTTTTAGCATTTAGCTCCTGTTTTAGCCTTAAGCCCCTGTTTTAGCCTTTAGCTCCTGTTTCAGCCTTTAGCTCCTGTTTAAGCCTTTAGCTCCTGTTTAAGCCTTTAGCTCCTGTTTCAGCCTGTAGCTCGTGTTTTAGCCTTTAGCTCCTGTTTTAGCCTTTAGCTCCTATTTCAGCCTTTAGCTCGTGTTTTAGCCTTTAGCTCTTGTTTTAGCATTTAGCTCCTGTTTTAGCCTTTAGCTCCTGTTTTAGCCTTTAGCTCCTATTTCAGCCTTTAGCTCNCTTGTGGGCGTAAACAACTTCCCATGGAGCCGCGGCTATGTTCTGGCCACTTCTCCCCAGAAGCATTTGCTGCATTTAGCCGGCCCATGCTGATGAAAGAGCTGACAGGTGTGGGTCATTATAAACGGAGACTAAAGCCAAATGCTGTGCCGACTATTTTCCAACACAAACCCACAAAACTTCCTCTGGAAACCACTGAAGTCCGCTCCAGGACTTATATGATCCTGTATGAGATCCAGCCCGGTGCAACCATATGATGTCACTACCCAGACGTTATTGCGGCGTAAACAACAATGGCGGCCTACAGGTGAAAATATTTTTTTCAAATTTTATACAAACTAAGATATTTTGAGAGATTTTATTATGGTTCTTGTGTAGCTGGTAAAAACACTGATCATTTAGGAAAATGATGTTTTTGTTTCCTCTCACCAAACAGTCCTCATGACCCGACTTCCTGGTGTTACAAACGTCCACCCTCAGCGTCTTTTGCCGCAGTGCACTGTGGGATATCTGCATCCCAAAGACCTCGTTGAACTCCACGACGTCCTGCGGCAAAGAGCCGCGCGTCCTGAAGAGGCAGCGCGTCGTCTCCTTACAGGGCAGCACCGCCACGCGCACGTACCTGCAGAACCAGACAGAATTTACACCTCGTTTAGAAAAATAAAACTCAGCATAAAAAAAAAAACATCACAGCTCAAAACAGACTTTGACATGAGCCACTTTGGCACTTTGGAGTTTAAGTTTTGTGTGGTTTCACATTCTGAGATTCTTGTTTCATCAAACAGAAGAAAACGTTTTCTTTTAAAATGTGATTTTAAAGTTCTCAGAATTCCTTTGGAACTTTCTAATTTCACGGTTTGATTCTGTTTTTTGGGGAAAATTATATTCACTGATAACTTTTCTCTGCAGCTTAACTATAAAACAACAGAGTAATCACAATTCAGCGTTTAGCTTCTGTTTTAGCCTTTAGCTCCTGTTTTAGCCTTTAGCTTGTGTTTTAGTGTTTAGTTCTTGTTTTTCGGTCACATCTTGTTTTACCTTTAAGTTTGTGTTTTACCCTTTACTCTGTTTTAGCCTTTAGTCCCTGCTTTAACTTGGACCTTGTTGCATATTTTTTTACATTTTCTCCAGTTTGTGCTTTTTTCATTTGCTCCAGGTTTTTGTTGCTTAAGTTAGAATTTGTGTATTTACCCTTAATTTTAATTTAACTCTGTTTTTTTATGAATTTGAAAGTCGTGTGTTTGCCAGTTTAAAGAAACAGTCACTTTATGCATATGACGCTGTTGCTCTGCAGCTTCTTTATTTTTTTGGCTCAGATGTTGATGCTTCGAGTTTTACTCTTTGTTTTCACAGAGACAGACGCAGATCCTCCCTCAGAGTCACGTCTACCTGAGCAAACAGAGTCTGCAGAGGCATTAAACATGCAGAGCAACAAACAAGACACGCCTGAGGACAAAGCAAACACTCTTAACTCTCTTACACACACACACACACACACACACACACACACACACACACACACACACACACACACACACACACACACTAAGAAAAGGTACACAGCTGCTCCACACAGCCTCAAGATTCACCGTCACCATCTGTTTCTGTTGCTCACTTTTTCTCTTTTTCTTTATTTTATTGTAGATTAAACACATTTACACTGAATTGTCGCTTCTTTAAACCTTTTCTTCTCTGACATTTAAAATTAAAATATTGAAAACCAACAAACCAGCAGACATCACAGTAACACTACGACGGCGTATTAGGAGCTACTCAAAGAAAAAACTTTTTTTTCATCAAGTGGCAAATTTATGAGTTAAAAAGCGCCAAATTTGCCACTTTAAATAGTCAGAAAACCTGTGGAACTGCCTCTGATAATTATTCTTATTTAAGTTCAAATGTGTTTTTTTGGTTTGTTTACAAAGTTGGTCCACGATGCAGTGAAAGACAAAAGATTCTTGTTTTAAGACATCTTTCTAATTTCAAGAAACTTCCCGGGCGAATTCGTCTTATCCCATTGGCAGATTTTTTTGACTTGTTACAAGCAATTTACACCTCATTTTTGTCTTTAAAAAACTTGAAATAAGACATTTTTATGACCTGGTCTGGTGAATGTGGCTCAAATTAAGAACAATAAGACAATTTTTACTACAAATAAGACAGAATGACTTGCTTAGATTTCATTTTTTGCAGTGTCTGCACTAAAATGTGAGTCCTGTCTCTTTAAAGAAGCGTCTGTTTTCTGTTGCAGCGTGATAACGACTTACAGCGTATGAATCTGAATCATTGACTGTATATAGAATAAACAGCGTGGCTCCGCCTGTCACCGTTCTACGTTTTTGAAGCCAAAAAACCCCGTTTCTCTAGCCGCCATTGTGCAGCCAGAGTCTGCGCAGTAGAGAATTTCCGGTGGAGCCAAGTAAAAAAGAGAAATAAAAATATTTATTTCTTCTTCTTCAGAAGGTTTAGTCTCCTTTTGGCTCTTTCCTGAAGTTTCTTATATCCCCGATAAAAACTACTCACGAACGGCAGCTGTCAACTATCGTAAAACGAAACTTATATCGCGGTTTTTAACGTCCAATAACTAATGAGAAACTAACTTCTCAGAAAAAAAACACCTGAACACCATGCAGCCAGATGACATCATCATACCACCTTAGAGTAAAGATGAGAGAAACGTTTCTACGAGGTATCGTAATTTTTTAAAGTTTTCCCGGCTCATATCTGGAATACATGGGGAGGCGGGGCTTATGACCTATACTGCAGCCAGACACCAGGGGGCGGGGCTTATAATAGGTCGTTGATGAAACACAACACGGCGTTGTACGTACATTTTCTGGTCAGCCGGCAGACAGAGGGCGCTGCAGTTCGACAGCTGCATGACGGAGACGGTGAAACGTTGGTCTCTAGACTCGTAGCGGAAACCGAGCTGCACCTGAGAGCAGCCGAGCGCCAGCCGCTCCTCGTAGGAGCCCAGGAGGAGGTCGGTGGGGAGGCCCGGCCTGCAGGACGCACAAACGCACAAACGCACGGTTAAATCTCAAGTTTAACAATGATTCTGTGACAAGTTTTCAAAGATTTTATTTCACATCCAGGACGGAGGAGCTGCTCGTACCTGCGCTCTGAAGGTTCGTACACGCCGCTGTCTCCGGCCACCGACTCGTCAGACACCGCTGACGTCACACCGATCTTCTTTGGCCCCGCCCCCGTCCCTCGCAGCTGTGGCGCCGAGTCTGAAGACGAAAGGAGGAGAAAAACGACTTAAAATCACCAAACCCCTTTTTTTTTTGTTTTTTTTTTCTCTTCTCTTAATGTGTGTATGTAGATATGTATGAAAATGATAGTCTAGTTGTATGGAGATATGTATGGGTGTATATGCACTCAGTTCTGTTTGTTCTCCATTCAATTTCATATTTAAATACTCCATACATACTTTGTGTACTATGATATTTGAATCCATTTGAATCCCCCTTTTTTTACTTTTATTATAATTATTATTACTATCATGATCTTTTTTTTATTTTTTCAAAATTATTATTATCTATTCATTTTTATTTATTTATTTATTTTCCTCTCTCTGAATTATTTATCTACGGAGCCCCTAAAGGGACAAGAAAAGGTAAAAAAAATAATAATAATTTCACGTGCGCACTTGTAACTTTTACCTGCTCACCTGAAACTTTCACGTACTCACCAGAAACTTTTACCTGCTCACCTGAAACTTTCACGTACTCACCAGAAACTTTTACCTGCTCACCTGAAACTTTCACGTACTCAACAGAAACTTTTAGGTGCTCACCTGAAACTTTTACGTACTCACCTGAAACTTTTAGGTGCTCACCTGAAACTTTCACGTACTCAACAGAAACTTTTAGGTGCTCACCTGAAACTTTTACGTACTCACCTGAAACTCTCATGTGCTCACCTGAAACTTTCACGTGCTCACCTGAAACTTTCACGTGCTCACCTGAAACTTTCACGTGCTCACCTGAAACTTTCACGTGCTCACCTGAAACTTTTACATACTCACCTGAAACTCTTAGGTGAGCACCTAAAAGTTTCAAGTGCGCACGTGAAATTATTAGTTTTTTTTTTTACCTTTTCTTGTCCTTTTAGGGGCTCCGTATTTATCCACCCCCCCTTTTTTTTTTTTTAAACTCTGCTTCTCCCTTTCCTTCTGTTCGTGTTCAATTATCTTTGTTCTTCAATTGATTCTAAAAACTTTGTTAAAATGTTTAAATATTATGGTAAATATAAAAATGGAATCCATAACAGAAAATTGTAAAAGGAGACATGAATGTATATTTAAAATGTATGCAATATTTTTTTCTCAATAAAAACATATTTTACAAAAAAAAAAAAAATGAAAGAATAAAAATCACCAAATCCCTAAATTTATGAGGAATTAGTCTCTCAGGGTAAAAATAACCAATAACAAAACAACTTCCTATGATGTATTCATCCACAACTGAAAGTAGTCCCTGACAAATATGCAAGTTCACAGATTTATTAAACTCTTTTTAAAATCAAATTGAAACATTTATATTTTTTCCTGTGTGAGATTAAAACATTAAAAACCTGCTTGGTGATGTGACTAAATGGTGAAGTTATCAGTAAATAACTTGGATGTTAACTCTCTGCTCTGCCTCTCTCTGCCTGTAGGTGGCGCTGTGTCTCTCTGTGGGTCTGACGCTGGTTCTGCTCCGGCAGCATCAGGATGGAGAGTGAACCAGAAACTAGAAACCACGTCGTCCACCTTTCACCTGAAGCTGCAACCTGAGTCACGTTCAGCATCAGCGACTCTGAACGAAGCTTCAGACTAAAAACTGAGACGCTCCAGGATTTTAGACTCAAATAAAACTGTTTATCATCCTGTGATCCAAAAAAGGAACAAAGAGTAAAGTAGGTGACCAGAAAAGATACTGAACACCTTAAAAAAATGTTTTAAATGGATCATTAAACAGCCACAATAAATTTCACTCGGTAGAATTCATCAGAGCTGTTGTGAAGCAGAATTGGAAGAATTCTATTCTACTTTACTCTGTTCTATATCATTCAGTTCTATTCTGCTTTAATCTGTTCTATATCATTCAGTTCTACTCTGCTTTCATCTGTTCTATATCATTCAGTTCTACTCTGCTTTGATCTATTCTATTTCACCCAGTTTTATTCTGCTTCAATCTATTTTATGTAATTAAGTTCTATTCTACTTTGATCTGTTCTATTTTATTCTTTTCTGCTTCAATCGAGTTCATTCAGTTCCATTCTGCTTCCTTCTGTTCTACTTCATACATTTCTGTAATGGTTTAATCCATTCTTTTTCAATTAATTCTATCCTTTTTTGATTTGTTATACATACATACATACATATATATATATATATATATATATATATATATATATATATATATATATATATATATATATATATATATACATATTTATAATACTATATTTGAGTCTTTTCTGTTTCATTTAGTTACATTTTGTTGAGATCTGTTCTATTTAATCCAGTTCTANTTTTTTTTTTTTTTTTTTATTTTTTTTTTTTTTTTTTTTTATTTTTTTTTTTTTTTTTATATATATATATATATATATATATATATATATATATATATATATATATATATATATATATATATATATATATATATATATATATATATATATATATATACATATTTATAATACTATATTTGAGTCTTTTCTGTTTCATTTAGTTACATTTTGTTGAGATCTGTTCTATTTAATCCAGTTCTANCGGTTTTTAACGTCCAATAACTAATGAGAAACTAACTTCTCAGAAAAAAAACACCTGAACACCATGCAGCCAGATGACATCATCATACCACCTTAGAGTAAAGATGAGAGAAACGTTTCTACGAGGTATCGTAATTTTTTAAAGTTTTCCCGGCTCATATCTGGAATACATGGGGAGGCGGGGCTTATGACCTATACTGCAGCCAGACACCAGGGGGCGGGGCTTATGACCTATACTGCAGCCAGACACCAGGGGGCGGGGCTTATGACCTATACTGCAGCCAGACGCCAGGGGGCGGGGCTTATAATAGGTCGTTGATGAAACACAACACGGCGTTGTACGTACATTTTCTGGTCAGCCGGCAGACAGAGGGCGCTGCAGTTCGACAGCTGCATGACGGAGACGGTGAAACGTTGGTCTCTAGACTCGTAGCGGAAACCGAGCTGCACCTGAGAGCAGCCGAGCGCCAGCCGCTCCTCGTAGGAGCCCAGGAGGAGGTCGGTGGGGAGGCCCGGCCTGCAGGACGCACAAACGCACAAACGCACGGTTAAATCTCAAGTTTAACAATGATTCTGTGACAAGTTTTCAAAGATTTTATTTCACATCCAGGACGGAGGAGCTGCTCGTACCTGCGCTCTGAAGGTTCGTACACGCCGCTGTCTCCGGCCACCGACTCGTCAGACACCGCTGACGTCACACCGATCTTCTTTGGCCCCGCCCCCGTCCCTCGCAGCTGTGGCGCCGAGTCTGAAGACGAAAGGAGGAGAAAAACGACTTAAAATCACCAAACCCCTTTTTTTTTTGTTTTTTTTTTCTCTTCTCTTAATGTGTGTATGTAGATATGTATGAAAATGATAGTCTAGTTGTATGGAGATATGTATGGGTGTATATGCACTCTACGTTTGTTTATATCCTTCTCAGTTTGTTCTCCATTCAATTTCATATTTAAATACTCCATACATACTTTGTGTACTATGATATTTGAATCCATTTGAATCCCCCTTTTTTTACTTTTATTATAATTATTATTACTATCATGATCTTTTTTTTATTTTTTCAAAATTATTATTATCTATTCATTTTTATTTATTTATTTATTTTCCTCTCTCTGAATTATTTATCTACGGAGCCCCTAAAGGGACAAGAAAAGGTAAAAAAAATAATAATAATTTCACGTGCGCACTTGTAACTTTTACCTGCTCACCTGAAACTTTCACGTACTCACCAGAAACTTTTACCTGCTCACCTGAAACTTTCACGTACTCANATATAATTATATATATATATATATATATATATATATATATATATATATATATATATATATATATATACATATTTATAATACTATATTTGAGTCTTTTCTGTTTCATTTAGTTACATTTTGTTGAGATCTGTTCTATTTAATCCAGTTCTACCATGCTATGATCTGTTCTATAACATTTAGTTCTATCCTGCTTCAATCTGTTCTATTTCATACGGTTCTGTGATGGTTTGATCCATTCTTTTTCAGTTAATTCTATTCTTTTTTGATCTGTTTTTAATTCAGTTCTATAATGTTTGAGTATTTTCTGTTACATAAAGTAACATTTTGTTGAGATCTGTTCTATTTAATCCAGTTCTATTCCGTTCCAGTCCCTTCTTCTATTTCATTCTGCTTCCTTCTGTTCTATTTGATATAGATCTGTGATGGTTTGTTCCATTCTTTTTCATCTGTTTTTAATTTAGTTCTATAATGTTTGAGTATTTTCTGTTTCATAAAGTAACATTTTGTTGAGATCTGTTCTATTTAATCCAGTTCTATCCTCCTATGATCTGTTCTATAACATTTAGTTCCATCTGTTCTATTTGATACATTTCTGTAATGGTTTGATCCATTCTTTTTCTGTTAATTCTATTCTATTTTGATCTGTTTTTAATTTACTTCTATTATATTTGAGTCTTTTCTTTTTCATTTAGTTGAATTTTGTTGAGATCTGTTCTATTTAATCCAGTTCTACCATGCTATGATCTGTTCTATAACATTTAGTTCTATCCTGCTTCTTATTTAATCCAGTTCTATTCCGTTCCAGTCCCTTCTATTGTTTCATTCTGCTTCCTTCTGTTCTACTTCATACAGTTCTGTAATGGTTTGATCCATTCTTTTTCAGTTAATTCTATTCTTTATAGATCTGTATATTTGGAGAAAACGTACAGAGCTGAAGTGAAAGTTCCAAAATTGTTTGGAGTAAATCACAAAAATGTTTCCAGAAAATTGCAAATATGTCCGTCAAAAGTTGCAAAAGTGTTTGGGATAAAGTTGAGAAGATGTTTGGAAAACTGGAAAAAACACAGAGTTCTTCAAATGTTGCAATTTTTTTTTTTTTGAGAAAACGGAAAGAGCTTAAGTTAAAAGCTGCAAAAAAGTTTGGAAGAAAGTTGCCGCAATGTTTTGGGAAACATGTTGCAAAAATTGGTTATGAAAAGTTTCAAATACATTTCTCAAAAGTTGCAAAAGTATTTGGGCAAAATGCAAATGTGATTGTAAAAGTTGCTCATGTGTTTTCTAAAAAAGTTGGAAATAATGCTCGGCAAAGTTGTGGTGACGTTTTGGAGAAAGTTGCAAAACTGGTTCTAAAAGTTGCATATGTGTCTAGACTAAGTTGCAAGGGTGTTTTAAAAAGTTGTGAAGATACTGGAAGATTAAAATAAGTGTGTTTCAAAAGTTGCAAATGTTTTTGGAGAAGTTTTAAGTAAAATTAGACAAAGATGCAAAAGTATGTTGGGAAAAGTTGTTTCTGTGTTTTTGAAAAAGTTGCAAAACTGGTTCTAAAAGTTGCAAATATGTCAAGGCTAAGTTGCTTATGTGTTTTAAAAACTTGCAGAGATGTTGAAAAAACAAAGAGTTCTTCAAATGCTGCAATTTTTTTTTAGAAAATGGAAAGAGCTTAAGTTAAAAGCTCCAAAAAAAGTTTGGAAAAAAGTTGCCGTAATGTTTTGGAAAACAGTTGCAAAAATTGGTTATGAAAAGTTTCAAATACGTTTCTTAAAAGTTGCAAAAGTATTTGGGCGAAATGCAAATGTGATTGAACTGAAAATGTTCCTCAGGTGAATTAAAACAGGAGTTCAGACGGAGAACAGGTGACACAGTCTGTAACAAACCCCCCCTCAAATCCCCCTCTGCAGTCAGGTTTCACACACAGGGTTAGATTACACACACACACACACACACACACACACACACACACACACACACACACACACACACACGGAGAGAGGAAGTTTCCTGGAGTGTTTTCTCTGAGGTCGACAGAAACGAAGGTGTGACATCATCAGAGTCTCATCAAACTGCAGATTATCCCTCAGGACCATCAGATCATTAACGATCAGATTATTAATGATCAGATTATTAATGATCAGATGATTAATGATCAGATTATTAATGATCAGATTATTAATGATCAGATTATTGATGATCAGATTATTAATCAGATTATTAATGAGGTCGTTTAATGATGTTCAGTCCCTCTTTAAGTTTCTCTGAGTTAAACTCTTTAAATATTGTTGAAACAAACTTTCTCCCCACATATTTTTCTGTTTGTGTTTTTTTTTTTTCTTTCTTTGTTTCCAGTCGGGGAATTTCTCCTCAACTCAGCAGGTTTGAGTTCATTCTTCTCCCTCAGCTCAGTCGTTGCTTCA
Organism: Thalassoma bifasciatum; assembly: GCA_008086565.1. Taxonomy (NCBI): domain Eukaryota; kingdom Metazoa; phylum Chordata; class Actinopteri; order Labriformes; family Labridae; genus Thalassoma; species Thalassoma bifasciatum. The sequence continues at coordinate 11,451 of RPOG01000678.1, read as the reverse complement.
TGATGAAGATTTTTCTCTGCTAACGTGGACAAAACTTCAGCGGAAACTTCTCTGACTCACTTTTCTGTGTCTCAGACTTTTTTAACCCTGTGTGAGAAACTGTTCGCTTCGTCTCTGCTTACGTGAATAAATCAACACATCACAACCTGCACTTTAATTATCTAATGTGAAGTGACATAACATTATTAAAAAAAACTATTTAACACGACTTAATTTAACCTGTCCCAACATTACATGATTTAATGCTATGTAAATAGAGATGTAAAGTGTATTTATGATAAAAAATGACTACAGGTGACATAATACAGTGTAAAGTCATGTAAATGAAGAGATGTAAAGTTGCATAAAATGATGAAATGTGATGTAAATTATTTAAAATGACTTAAAGTAACTGAAAGTGGCAATATGACACAGTGATGTAAAATGACTGTGAATTGTTCTAAAGTGATGTAAAATTGGAGTAAGATACTGTTAAGTTGTCAAGTGTTGTAAAATGAAGTCATGTAAAGTGACACAAAATAATAATGTGATGTAAAAATATGTCAAATGATTTAAAGTGATGTAAAAATGAAGTGATGTTGAATGATACCGAATGATGTAAAGTGATGTAAAACGACATACAAAGATGTCAAATAATTAAAAGTGATATTTAAATAAAGTAAGATGGTGTAAAGTTATATCAAGTGATGTAAGATGACATTGAATGATGCATTTTTATGTGAAGTTATGTAAAAAAAAATGCAGGGATGTAAAATTATTTAATTTGATGTGACAAGAAGTGATGTGAAGGGACATAAAATGAGGTTATCTGATTTAAAGTTATGTAAAATGACTTAAGTTTTCCAAACAAAGTAAAATGATGTTGAGTCAGCCAAGTGATGTAAAATGGCATTAAAGAATGAATTGTGTCATTCAGTTATGTAAAATAATGTACAGAGATGTAAAATGATTAAAAGTGATGTATAATGAAGTGATGTAAATGGACACAAAATTATGTTAAATGATGTAAAGTAATGTGAAATGACTCAAAGTTTTAAAAAATTAGGAAACAACTTTTAGTTATGTCAAGTTATTTGAAATGAAGTGAAGGTAAGGGACATAAACTGATGTAATGTGATGTAAAGTTATGTGAAATAACACTGATGTAAAATGAAGTAAAACGATGTAAGGTTATGTTAAGTGATGTAAAATGACATTAAAGAATAAATTGTGTTATTCAGTTATGTAAAATAATGTACAGAGGTGTAAAATGATTAAAAGTGATGTATAATGAAGTGATGTAAAGAGACACAAAATGAGGTTAAATGATGTAAAGTCATTTCAAGTGATTTCAGGTGACAGTGAATGAAGTGAGTCAGGATAAATGATGTAAAGAGATGTAAAATGACTCAAAGTTTTAAAAAATTAAGAAACAATGTTAAGTTATTTCAGGTAATATGAAATGAATTGAAGGTAAGTGACATAAACTGATGTAAAGTTATGTGAAATAACAGTGATGTAAAATGGAGTGACGAAAAATGACATTAAAGAATGAATTGTGTCATTCAGTTATGTAAGATAATGTACAGAGATGTAAAATGATTAAAAGTGATGAATAATGAAGTGATGTAAATGGACACAAACTAGGTTAAATGATGTAAAGTGATGTAAAATGACTCAAAGTTTAAAAAAATTAAGAAACAATGTTTAGTTATGTCAAGTTATTTGAAATGGAGTGAAGGTAAGTGACATAAACTGATGTAATGTGATGTAAAGTTATGTGAAATAACACTGATATAAAATGAAGTTAAACGATGTAAGGTTACGCCAAGTGATGTAAAATGACGTTAAAGAATAAATTGTGTCATTCAGTTATGTAAAATAATGTACAGAGATGTAAAATAATTTAAACTGATGTCTAATGAAGTGATGTAAAGGGACAAAAAATGAGGTTAAATGATGTAAAGTTATGTCAAGTGATTTCAGGTGACAGTGAATGAAGTGAGTTAGGATAAATGATGTAAAGAGATGTAAAATGACTCAAAGTTTTAAACAATTAAGAAACAATGTTAAGTTATGTCAAGTTATATGAAATGAAGTGAAGGTAAGTGACATAAACTGATGTAATGTGATGTAAAGTTATGTGAAATCACAGTGATGTAAAATGAAGTAAAACGATGTAAGGTTACTTCAAGTAATGTAAAATGACATTAAAGAATAAATTGTGTTATTCAGTTATGTAAAATAATGTACAGAGAAGTAAAATGATTAAAAGTGATGTATAATGAAGTGATGTAAAGGGACACAAAATGAGGTTAAATGATGTAAAGTTATGTCAAGTGATTTCAGGTGACAGTGAATTAAGTGAGTTAGGATAAATGATGTAAAGAGATGTAAAATGACTCAAAGTTTTAAAAAATTAAGAAACAATGTTAAGTTATGTCAAGTAATATGAAATGAATTGAAGGTAAGTGACATAAACTGATGTAAAGTTATTTGAAATAACAGTGATGTAAAATGGAGTGACTAAAAATGACATTAAAGAATGAATTGTGTCATTCAGTTATGTAAAATAATGTACAGAGATGTAAAATGATTAAAAGTGATGTATAATGTAGTGATGTAAATGGACACAAAATTAGGTGAAATGATGTAAAGTGAGGTAAAATGACTCAAAGTTTAAAAAAATTAAGAAACAATGTTAAGTTATGTCAAGTTATATGAAATGAAGTGAAGGTAAGTGACATAAACTGATGAAATGTGATGTAAAGTTATGTGAAATAACAGTGATGTAAAATGAAGTAAAACAATGTAAGGTTACACCAAGTGATGTAAAATAGCATTAAAGAATAAATTGTGTTATTCAGTTATGTAAAATAATGTACAGAGATGTAAAATGATTAAAAGGGATGTATAATGAAGTGATGTTAAGGGACACAAAATGAGGTTAAATGATGTAAAGTTATGTCAAGTGATTTCAGGTGACAGTGAATGAAGTGAGTTAGGATAAATGATGTAAAGAGATGTAAAATGACTCAAAGTTTTAAACAATTAAGAAACAATGTTAAGTTATGTCAAGTCATATGAAATGAAGTGAAGGTAAGTGACATAAACTGATGTAAGGTTATGTTTAGTGATGTAAAATGAAAAAAAAAAACGTATTTTAAGTTCTGTCAGATTAAACACTGATGTAAGTGATGTCACTGACCTTTGACCTCCTCGCCGCCCAGAGCCGTGTTGTGGTTCTGCTTCTCCCCCAGGCCCCTGCCCCCCCCCTGTGAGCCCTGCTGCCCCCCCTGAGGCTCCAGACTGAGCTCCAGCTCGGCCAGTCTGCTGTGGAGCTCCAGGTCCAGGCTCAGTCCTCCAGGTCCCATCTGACCCGCAAACGTTTCCCCCGACAGGAAACTAGTGTCCGTGACCAGCGGCGAGCAGGGCGGGGACAGCGAGGAGAGCGAGGAGCGCGGGGAGAGCGAGCTCATGGAGCGAGGAGTCTCCGACAGTCTGAGCGCCTGGATCCTGGACGACCCCGACTCCGCCCCGACGCCCCCGCCCGCCCCGCCGGCGTCCCCCGCTTTCCCATCGGGCCTCTTGGCGTCTCTGCCGCCGCTGCCCGTCACCACCTCGTGTTCGTGGATGGTGGTGATGGAGCTGGAGGGCCGGTATCCGCCCGCGCCGCCCTCCTGCAGGAGGCTGTCCAGCTTGTTCTGGAAGTCCGGGTCGGCCAGTTCGGGCTGATCCAGGTAAAGGTCGGTGAAGCTGAGGGAGGAGGTGGAGCCAAGGCTGGAGGTGGTCGCCAAAGAGCCGCGGCTGGAGGTCAGAGAGCCGCGGCTGCTGCCGGACGAGCAGGACAGCGTGCTCGCCGACAGACTGAGGGACGGAAACACGAGAGTTAGAGCAAAGAAACCAACAACACCGCTCTTCAAAAACATCAATCAAGGTCGACATATTTACACCATCAGCTCCGTCACAGAAACCTTTCTGACTTTCATTCAAACACAAAGAGTTCAAGATTTCATGTTCATAGTTGCAGATTTGTGTAAAAAGTTACATTTTCATTGGGAAAAAGTTGAATTTATTTGAATGAGCTGCAAAATTCTTTAAGACAAAAAAAAATAATCTAATGTTCCAGTGAAAGAAGTTCATTTGTTCTGAAAAAGTTGCACATTAGTGGAGAAAAAAATAAAGCTTTTTAGTCAAAAATTGCAAAATTGTTTGTCAAAAGTTGCAAATTTGCTTGAGAGAAAGTTGCCGATGTGTTTTGGGAGAAAGTTGCAAACATGCTTGGAGTACGTCGGAAAAGTTTTTGTAAAAAAATCACAAAAGAGTTTTCAGAAAATTGCAAATATATCTGTCAAAAGTTTTTGGGATAAAGTTGAGAAGATGTTGGGGAAAATAAAAAATGAAAAGAAAGAAAAAGCATTTTTTAAATGTTTGTTTGGAGTAAATCACAAAAATGTTTCCAGGAAATTGCAAATATATCCGTCAAAAGTTGCAAAAGTTTTTGGGATAAAGTTGAGACGTTTCTATGGAAAATGAAAAAAAAAAAATAAAAAACGCTTTTTCGGATATTGCAATTACATTTGGAGAAAAAGAAAAGATTCTTGCAGATATGTTTTGCAAAAGTTGTGGAGATGTTTGGAAAATCTAAAAAAAAAAAAAACATGTTTCAAACGTTGTGAATGTGTTTTGGGAAAAGTTGCAAATATGTCAAGACTAAGTTGCTAATGTGTTTTAAAAACTTGCAGAGATGTTTTGAAAAAGTTGTGACAATACTGGAAGATTAAAAAAGTGTTTTTTGAAAGTTGCAAATGTGTTTAAAGAAGTTCAAAGAATGTTTAGAAAAAGATGTAAAAGTATGTTGGGAAAAGTTGTTTCTGTGTTTTTGAAAAAGTTGCAAAACTGGTTCTAAAAGTTGCAAACATTAAAAGTAAGTTGCTAATGTGTTGTAAATTCTTGCAGACATGTTTTCAAAAAGTTGTGGAGATGTTTCGACACATGTTTTTAGAAAATGTGGTTTTTTTAAACGTTTTAAAAGGTTTTGGAGAAGTTTTAAAAGTATATTTGGAAAATTTGCCAAACTGGGTCTAAAAGTTGCAAATATGTCAAATGCGTTTTTAATTCTTGCAGATATGTTTTGCAAAAGTTGTGAAGATGTTTGAAATTTTTTTAATAAAATGTGTTTTTTCAAACGTTGCTTCTGTGATTTGAAAAATGATGAATGAATGAATTTTTTAAACCTTTTGAAATATTTTAAAGTTTTTTTGGAAAAGTTTCTCATGTGTTTTGCAAAATTGATTGTAATAAGTTGCAGTTATGTTTGCTAAGTTTGTTGCCCGTTCTGCAGATAGTTTAAGTTTCCATGGAGGTTGAGTCATCGAGTCATAAAAATGTGTTTTTTTTCTCATGAAAAACAAAATCTTCCGTCTCTAATTGGTCGTTTTTCTCCTGTGTTTTTATTCCTTTCAGAGCTGAAAGTGTCTGAGTGATGAGTTTTGTGTCGTTAAAGTAAATTGTTGAAGCTGAGTTCAGCTAAAATCGCTCGTGTTAACCTCGTAGAGAAACATCTTTGTGTTTCCTCTTTGTGTGACGTGTTTTACAGACTCGACGGCTCCTTCACCGTCTCCTGCTCTGAAGTTATTTTAGTGCAGAGATATTAAACCTCGCAGCCCTGAGAGTGAAATTTACCCGGAGCATCAGTCAGATTTATCACCAATTAAAAGTTTGGGATGAAGAGAGTGAAGATTTCAGAGCTCAGGGACTATTTTCTGAGCCAGGAGGAGGCGGAGGAGGTTTATTTTATTCCTCCTGTTTCTGTCTGAGCCTCTCTAATTAAAGCAGGAGGAGTCGTTAGAGCCGACAGAGGAGATCCCGTTTGCAGAGCGAAGGATGATGGGATGTTTCTCTCTCTCTCAGGTTATCAGTGTTGGGATTTAAAAAACTCTGCAGCTCTTACAGACGCGTTGCATCATCCTCTGAAATCTGAGCCGCTTGAAAAATTCATCTGTAACAGCTCACGACGGGAATAAAGAGACGAGGAGATGTTTTCAGACAAAAAAAAGTAAAATGAGTTTGGTTTTTCTGTTTCTTCGCTCTGAATTTTTAAAACTTTGACGTCGTTTTTTTCTGTACAAACCTTTTCAGCTGAGTGTGCAGCGACGTGGCCAAACGAACCATCTCCTCCAGCTCTCGCACCAGTTTGTTCCTCTTACAGTGAAGCCTCAGCCTGGAACACACACACACACACACACACACACACACACACACACACACACACACACACACACACACACACACACACAGGAGTTATTACCTTTGAGAGTCAGTCGCACAATTGTTGCTAATTCATGGAAAAAGTTGCAAAATTATCTCAAAAACTTGGAAACTGGTTAGAAGGAGGCCGAGTGCAATATTTCCTTCCATCATGAATTGAGTATTTCATCACATGTATTTCTTTATTCTATGAAACCTGTGTTATTTGAACACATCTTTAAACTATTAAAATATAACATGTTTTTTTGTGTTTTGGTTCCTCAAACCCCCAAAATGTCAGGTGGTGCAACCGTCCTGACAAGTATCCACAGTAATTAAACTCTAAAAATTGAATGTCAGTTATTGTAAATGGAAATTAAAAATACAGTGGCATTATTTTATGCTTGAACCTTTTTAAATAAAACATTCTTTGCAAATAAAAAGAATTTTAAAGCTGTTGAGAAATGTAAAAAACTTTTGTCCCGTAATTTTCACCTTGTCAAATGTCAGGGTGGTGCAACCGTAACATTAGACTTTTATTTTAAAGTGAANGAGAGAGAGAGAGAGAGAGAGAGAGAGAGAGAGAGAGAGAGAGAGAGAGAGAGGAAAAGTTTTTGGAAAATGTTGAAAATTGTTTGGAAGAAAGTTGCAATTATGTTTAAAGTTTGTTGCAACCGTTTTTTTTAAGGTGGGGAACAATTTTGGAGTAAATTACTAAAGTTTTTGTAAAAAGTTGCAAACACATTTGGAGTAAGTTGTAAACCTGTTTTCAAAAAGCTGCAAAAATGTTTGAAAAAAGTTTCAAATTTCTTGGAAAACAAACGATTATGTTTTAATGAAATTGCAAATGTGTTTAAAAACTTGCAGATATGTTTTGAAAAAGTTGTGAAGATATTTGGAAAATCTTTTTAAAAAAGTATTTTATAAAAGTTTAGGTTTAATTTTCAGAAAATGGGAAGTGTTCTGGGAAAAAGTTGCAAATTTGTTAAGAGGAACAAAATATGGGCAAATATGTTTGAAAAAGTTTCTAATGTGTTCTGTAAAAAGTAGAAAGTGCATATGTATTAGGAAAAAGTTGCTGATGTGTTTTGGAAGAAGTTGTAAAATTGGAAACAAGTTGTAAACATGTTTTAAAAACTTGGAATTATGTTTTGAAAGATCAGAGAAGATGTTTGGAAAATTCATAGAATAAAATTGAATGTTAAAAGCTAGAAATGTGTTTTGGAGAAGTTTCAAGTATGTTTAGAAAAAGTTGTAAACTTGTTTGGAGTTAGTTGCAAAAGTTTTTGGAAAGAGCTGCAAAATTGGTTGTAAAAAGTTGCAGAAATGTTTAGGGAAAAATTCAAATGTGTTCGAAAAAAGTTGCTTATGTGTTTGGAGCTAGTTGCAAATGTCTTCATAAAAAGTTACAAAAGTATTTGTAGAAAGTTGCAAATGTTGCAGAAATGTTGGGGAAATGCTGATGTGTTCAGAAAAGTTGCGATTATGTTCTGAAAGAAGTTGCAATTGTTTTTGGAAAAGGTTGCTCATGTGTTTTCTGAGAAGTTTCAAATGTGTTTGGAAAAGTTGCAGTTTTGATTTGAAGGAATCGCAAATGTTTTTGGAGAGTGTTTAAGTATGTTTGGAAAATGTTGCAAATTTGTTTTTAAAGTTGCAAATATGGTTTGATAAGTTGTGAAGACGTTTTGAAAATCAAACGTTGCGAATATGTTTGGGGATATGGAAAGTATGTTTAGAAAAACTTTCAAAAGTATTTGTAGAGAGTTACAAATGTGCTGCAAATGTTGCAGAAATGTTGGGGAAATGCTGATGTGCTTGGAAAAGTTGCGATTATGTTCTGAAAGAAGTTGCAATTGTTTTTGGAAAAGGTTGCTCGTGTGTTTTCTGAGAAGTTTCAAATGTGTTTGGAAAAGTTGCAGTTTTGATTTGAAAGAACCGCAAATGTTTCAGGGGAGTGTTTAAGTATGTTCGGAAAATGCTGCAAATATGTGTGGACTAAGTTGCAAACATGTTTTAAAAAGTTGTGAAGATTAGAGAAAAATTAAACTTTCTTTAAAGTAGTTTAAAGTATGTTTAGAAAAAGATGCAAAAGCGTTTTGGAAAAAGTTGCAATTATGTTTGGAGAAACTGCAAAATGTGTTGAATACTCTGCAGATAGTTTTCATGGAGGGTGAGGAGATGAAACAGGAGGAAATGTTGCTTCATCAGATTAGTTTTGTTGACTTGTTTCTTAAAAACGTGTTGTTTTTTGTCTTGTGGGAAACAAAGGCTCCTTTCTTTGATTTATGTTTTTTTTTCTCCTGTTCATTCGCTGTAAGAGCTGAAAGTTAAAGTTCATTTTCTGATTTCAGCTGAAAACGCTGCTGTTCTAACGTCTCAGAGAGCTTTTGTCTTTGTCAGCGCAAACAGAAGTCGACAATTATTAGCAGAGATTTCCAGCTTCGACTTCCAGCTGCCGAAGTGGCCTGTTTTTGTCGGAGTCACTATGTAGTAGTGCAGCCGAGGCACTGGAATTGGCATTGGCAAAGTTTCTCGTCGCTCCGAGGCGGGTGGAGAGCCAGTCGCGGAACGAGACCAACAGGGAGCGGCGGACGTCCTCTCTCTCCAGACGCTTCTTCTCGCTCTCCAGCTTCTCGGCGTCGTTGGGCTCCAGGCGAACCGCGCCCGACTGCATGACGTCGAGGAAGTCTTCGAGGAGGAAGAGCAACTAGTCCTAGTCCGCCAGAGCGAGGCCCAGGTCGTCGGGGCCGGTGCGGAGCGACAGGTCAAACCGCTAGACCTGGAGCTACCACCGCTAGGACGTCCTCGGCCCTGCCTCTTCTTCCAATCCTCGTCCTTTCACTACGTGTTTGTGTCAGAAACTAACCGGAAAAAGAGGCGCAGATGGCCGAGTGGATACGGCCGCGCACCATGAGGCTTGCCCGAGCGGGTGGCCAGGGTTCGATTCCCACCTGTGGCCTGTTTCCCACTCTCTCCCCCTTTCCTACTCTGTCCACTGTCCTTCTCTATCCAATTAAAGGCAGAAAAGCCCAAAAAAAAATCAAAACTAACCGGAAAAACCTAAAAGATGACACAAACTAGGGCTGAACAATTAATCATTTTCTGATCAAAATCACAAATCCAGATATCGTGATCATGTTTTCGCCAAAGCTGCGATTTTTTTTATCCTGACTGACCCAGGATTTGTTGTGTCAGCTGTTTTTCACACGTGTGTCGTGGATATAAAACTGTTAGAAAAGATCCTACAAAGATTGCAAATGCACATTTTTTTTTAATTATGGATCTTTATCCCAAAATTTCATCTTTTTGTCTCACAATTTCGCCTTTCGAGCTCAAAAATTTTGTCTCTTTGACTCAAAATTTTGGCTTTAATATCTCAATACTTTCACTTTTTGTTTCTAAAATTTGACTTTTTGTCTCATAACGGCAATTATTTATCTCAAAACTTTGTCTCTTAATGTCATAACTTGGACTTTTCAGCTCAAATTTTATCTTTTGTCAAAGTTTTGTCTTTTTATCTCAGAATTTTGATGAATGTACCTCGATGTTTTGACTGTATTATCTCAAAATATTGACTTTTTGTTTCCAATTTTGACTCCTTAACTCTTAAGTTTTTCTTTCAGCTATAGAAACTTGACTTTCTATTAAAAGAAATTATCTTTTTCTATCTCAACATATGACCTTTTTTTCCCCAAATTTCAACTTTAATCCCTCAAAGTTTTGACCATTAAATCAAATATCAACTTCAATCTTTTAAAATTTTGATTTTAAAATCTTAAAATACGGACTATAATATCTAAATATTGACTTTTTAATACAAGATTGTTAGTAAATACATTTGGAAACAATTCTTATCTTCAGCTTTCATCTTTGCATTAGAGTAATAACTTTTGATGATTCAATGGTTTGATGTAATTTTCTGTCAAGTTTGTAAATGTTATTGTTTATTGTGAAAACTTCACTGAAGCTTGATTTAAAGAAATTTATTGTACCTTTGACGTGTAATTTAGGTCGACAAGACTGTATCTGATATGTGATTACTATTTCTGTGTGTATATCTTTATTTTTCTTGAGTTATTTGATCATGTCTGTGCTGTTTTGTTCTTTGTTTGTTTATTATATTACAAATAAATTAAAATAAATTAAAAAAAACACTTAAAAATAGGAAGCTGTAGCAGACGTACCTCCTCTTTGCTTCTTCGTACTTCAGACTCAGTCGAACTTTCTCCGCCAGTTTGTTCGTGCTCGTCATGAACTGAAGAAAAAAAGGAAACACAGAATTAAAGGACCCTTGCATCTTTCATCCAGTGCTGCACTGACATTTCTGGATTCTGAGTCATGAAGAAAAAGAATTGTCAAAGTTTCTGCAGGAAAAGTTAATCCAACTGTATAAAACAGGAAAGGGATATAAAAAGATATCCAAGGAACTGAGGATGCCAATAAGCAGAGTTCAAACTCTAATGAAGAAGTGGAAAATGAGGGATTCTGTTGAAACAAAATCAACAAAAATATCAGCTACAACTGCCAGGAAAATTGTTCGAGATGCAAAGAAAAACCCACAAATAACTTTGACTCTCAGAAAGAATGTGGTCTCTAGACATTTTTCTCAAAATTTCCTTTTTTACTTCAAAATTTTGAGTTTTTTAATCTGAATACTCTGACTTTTTGTCTCATTATTCCTATTTCTTATCTGAGAATTTTGACATTTTGTCTCATATTTTTGACCTGTTATCTCAATATTTCAGCTCCATTATCCCAAATTTGAACTTTTTTATCTTACGATTCTGCTTTTATCCAATAATTTTGACTTTACTATCTTGTAATTGTAATAACTCATAATTCTGACTTTTTTTTCTCATAGTTTTTACCGTTTAGATGGAATTTCAACTTCCCAATTTTTTTGACCTTTTCCCCAAAATTTCCCTCTTTTTGATTTTTTTAACTTAAAATTCTGACTTTTATCTCATCATTTTGACTTCTTGCCTCAATTTTAAACTTTTTTTCATCTCAGTTTTAACTTTTTTTTCAGCTGAAATACAGGACTCTCTGAAAGAATGTGGTCTGGCTGTTTCAAGATGCACAATGAGGAGGCACTTGAGGAAAAATGGGCTGAAGAAAGACATTTCTACACAAATGCCACAAAGTTTCCTGCTTACAATACACCAAACAGCACAGAGACAAGCCTCAAAACTTCTGGAACAAAGTCATTTGGAGTGATGAGAG
>RPOG01000677.1:183222-261990 GCA_008086565.1 Thalassoma bifasciatum | reverse complement strand
TCAGCGTTTGTAAAAGTGTTTCACGTCTTGTTAATTTGTTTTCCGAAAGGTAAATTTGTTTCAGGACTTGTAAATGTGTTATGGCAATTTAATTTTGTTTAGTGGATGTAAAATTGTTTTCTAAAATGTAAATTTGTCTTAACCATTGTAAGAGTGTTTCACAATTTGTAATTTTGTTTTGCCCTTCCCAGCCACCGTAGCCAATATTGCTTTTGCTTCTTCACTTTACATCATAAAAGTGACACAATGATAACAAATGTTAAGGGTGTCAATTTTAAAATAAGGAACATTTATATAACTAAAACAAGATGGAAGAGAAAGGTAGAATATATTGTAAACAGAAGGAACAGCTTAATCTTTGTTCAACTTTATCAAACGCATATTTCAATATAGTTTTGAAATTGCTTCACTCTGCAGTCTGCAGGCAGAGGAGGAGCAAGACCTGGTCTGCACATGGACTATTGTGTCTCCTAGCAACACAGAGCTGCCTCTGGACACCTGTGTGTAAATTATGCTGGGGATAAATTTATCTGCGTACCCACGCATATTGGTCAGTGCCAATACCAGTGAAAAATATAAAAATCACCCTAATATATCAGCCACCCAGTGTACCAGTCTATCCTTACTGTAGAGTATCCTCCACAGTCACTGAGTGAGCAGATGAGTGTAGTATGTGGTCAAAGACGCTTGAGCCAGTGGTTCCCAGACTTTTTCTGCAGGGCTTCCCTTTGTTAGATGGGAAATTGGAACTTTTTGAGGAGTTACTGATTTCTTACTCATCTTGGACTTCAAACTGTCAAGTTGAAAAACACTTTGAAGCAGGTAGACCTGCTGTTATGGATGTAAATCCCTGCCGTGTGTGGAGCAGCTGCTGCTGTTTGATTAGCTTGGCTGTGAGGTGTCAAGGCTGACGTACGATGTTGTCTCTTAAAAATTATTCTTCTTTTGTTACCTGCCACTGTAAATGCATTAGTGCCAGGAGACAATTTTACAATTAATTATACACAAAATTCTTGAATTTTTTGGATAAAAAGTGCAACACCCGGATTTTGTAATTACTGCCCTAATATGTGAGAACTTATTACATAATGCCGCAAAGTTTATTACATGTTGCTTTCAAGGAATGTATTACAAAATGTGGCAGATTATTACAAAATGCAGCATTAGTACCGATGTGTTGGGGCAAAATGCTGAAATCAGATCTCCAAAATCAAGATTGGACCTATTTGGACACACATGGTCAGCACTGATGCTCCCTTTGAGAAGAATGTTGCCATCAGTGTGTGAGCATGTGTGTCAGTCCGTGTGTTTGCGTGGTATGAAGGTGCGTGTGATACATATGAAGTCTATGATACTGCTGGAATCCTTGAGTTCAGAGTTAAGGTTTGTTTTGAGAATAACCTCTGAAGTTCAGGTGCTGCTGTGTGTTGTCTCTGGTCTTACTCTGATCTCTGTGTCGTCCTGCAGGAGGGGAGCTGGTTCACCTTCCTCCGTACCTGCGCATGGACTTTCTGTTAAACCGAGGCATGTCCTGCTCGGGCTCCTCCAGGGGGACAGCTAGTGGGGAGCGGGCGGCCATGGGTCAGGCGTGTCTGGAGCCACAGAAGAGCCGCTCTCTGAAGCGGCCCTCCCGCATGGCCCCACCCACGCCCACAGAGGCCCCTCAGGCCAGCAGGGACCCAGTGGCCCAGTGGCAGCCCGGCTCTGCGGCCACACTCCCCCACAGAGAGGGCTCGGAGCTGGCCCAGGCCGCCAAGNCTCGCCGCACAGCCAAAGCCGGCCCAGCTGCACGAAACCGCTACGCCAGCCAGTGGACCCTGAACCGCCCCCACCCCCCTGTCTCCTCCCACACACTCAGCACCGACTGGAGGCTGCCCACACCCAGAGTGGCTGGCTCTGTAGACAAGGAGAGCGACAGCTACAGCGTCAGCCCATCTCAGGACACAGGTAAGACCCACACCTGGAAATCTAACACACATTAACAGTGTCTGTCTACACGTCTCTAGCCACAGATCTGTCTAGCAAACTTAACAACTCTGCCACTAACTCTGCCACTAATCCTCCCACTAACCCGACCCGTGTGCAGACCGAGCACGAAGCAGCATGGTGTCAACAGAGAGCGCCTCCTCCACATACGAGGAGTTGGCCAGAGCCTACGAGCACGCCAAGATGGAGGAGCAGCTGCGGCACGCCAAGTTCACCATCACCGAATGCTTCATCTCAGACACCTCCTCGGAGCAGATGACGGCGGGCACCAACGACTACACCGACAGCCTGACCTCCAGCACTCCATCTGAGTCGGGCATCTGCCGCTTCACAGCTTCCCCGCCCAAGCCTCAGGACGTCAGCCGGGTCATGAACATGGCTGTGCCTAAGGCCCACCGACCGGGTGAGACATGCTGTCAGAGGCCACAGAGATCCTGATAACATTAACCACAGCTTTCCTCAGAATAATACTCACAATGCTGCTCTTTCTGACATTAACCCTTCAACATTAACACAGCCGAAACACACGACCTGAGAAGTTAATTTGAGCTGATGATTCTATACAACCTTGGTTTGTGTTTGTGTGAAAAATCTCTAAACAAGTTAAGGAGATGTTTCTCTTTAGACGTGCTCATGACTGTACAATAATTCTGCCCCTTTAGCACAGTAATCATGTTAGCTAATAGAGTCAGCAGGGACAGGTAATGAGAGGTAAAGGTGAGTGTTTAGTGTGTGGGGTCAGTGTCAGAGCAAGGACACAGAGACAACCTTTGAGTAAGTGTAATGAAATACATATTGATGTATTCCATCAGTGAGCAGCTCAGTTGTAATCTGAAGGTTGGTAGTTCAATCCCAGCCTGTGTGTGCCTGATTGTCCTTGGGCAGAACAAATAGCTTCTTGTGGCAGAGGCAGGTTAAAAATCGGTTTAGTTAATACTGAAGAGCACTTGAGTAGGATTGACCAATTTGGAGTTATTAGGGCCCAAGCTAATATTGATTTATTTCCATCACCTTCAGCCAATGACCGATACAGTCTGTTGATTTTCTTTGGCTTATATTTGGGGCCAATACTGCTTTTGCTTCTTCACTTTACATCATAAAAGTGACACAATGATAACAAATGTTAAGGGTGTCAATTTTAAAATAAGGAACATTTATATAACTAAAACAAGATGGAAGAGAAAGGTAGAATATATTGTAAACAGAAGGAACAGCTTAATCTTTGTTCAACTTTATCAAACGCATATTTCAATATAGTTTTGAAATTGCTTCACTCTGCAGTCTGCAGGCAGGGGAGGAGCAAGACCTGGTCTGCACATGGACTATTGTGTCTCCTAGCAACACAGAGCTGCCTCTGGACACCTGTGTGTAAATTATGCTGGGGATAAATTTATCTGCGTACCCACGCATATTGGTCAGTGCCAATACCAGTGAAAAATATAAAAATCACCCTAATATATCAGCCACCCAGTGTACCAGTCTATCCTTACTGTAGAGTATCCTCCACAGTCACTGAGTGAGCAGATGAAGGTAGCATGTGGTCAAAGACGCTTGAGCCAGTGGTTCCCAGACTTTTTCTGCAGGGCTTCCCTTTGTTAGATGGGAAATTGGGACTTTTTGAGGTGTAACTGATTTCTTACTCATCTTGGACTTCAAACTGTCAAGTTGAAAAACACTTTGAAGCAGGTAGACCTGCTGTTATGGATGTAAATCCCTGCCGTGTGTGGAGCAGCTGCTGCTGTTTGATTAGCTTGGCTGTGAGGTGTCAAGGCTGACATACGATGTTGTCTCTTAAAAATTATTCTTCTTTTGTTACCTGCCACTGTAAATGCATTAGTGCCAGGAGACAATTTTACAATTAATTATACGCAAAATTCTTGAATTTTTTTGGATAAAAAGTGCAACACCCGGATTTTGTAATTACTGCCCACATATGTGAGAACTTATTACATAATGCCGCAAAGTTTATTACATGTTGCGTTCAAGGAATGTATTACAAAATGTGGCAGATTATTACAAAATGCAGCATTAGTACCGATGTGTTGGGGCAAAATGCTGAAATCAGATCTCCAAAATCAAGATTGGACCTATTTGGACACACATGGTCAGCACTGATGCTCCCTTTGAGAAGAATGTTGCCATCAGTGTGTGAGCATGTGTGTCAGTCCGTGTGTTTGCGTGGTATGAAGGTGCGTGTAATACATATGAAGTCTATGATACTGCTGGAATCCTTGAGTTCAGAGTTAAGGTTTGTTTTGAGAATAACCTCTGAAGTTCAGGTGCTGCTGTGTCTTGTCTTTGGTCTTACTCTGATCTCTGTGTCGTCCTGTTCCTCCCCTCGACCAAGTGGAAGGAGGCATGGACGCGTACCTGAAAGACAATTTGGCTCCGTACAGGACGAGCCCGAGGAGGTCCCCCTGTCGATCACCCCTCGCCCGCCGGTACCCAGTCCGCACAGACCTCGGTGTCTTCTCGGCGAGAGACTTCGCCGGGAGGGCGTACCGGGGTGGGTGCGGGTGTCTCCGGGGACAGGCCAGCAGGGACCCAGTGGCCCAGTGGCAGCCCGGCTCTGCGGCCACACTCCCCCACAGAGAGGGCTCGGAGCTGGCCCAGGCCGCCAAGCTCAGCACCTCCCAGGAGTCCCTGCTGGACTCGCGAGGACATCTCAAACAGAGCAGCAACCCGTACGCAAAGTCCTACACGCTGGTATAACAGCAGGGGCCCCTGGGGCGGGACTAGGACTCACTCTAACACTGGACTTAACACTCAAGTGCAGTAAACTGACTCTCACCACGCAGTTCTGTATATACGCCCCCTCCTGACAGGGCGGGGTCACTTTTACTAATCTCCTTTAATTTATTTTAGAGCTTTCTTTTATCTCTACTTTGTATTTCTTTTTTTCACTTGAGAAAAAATTCACTCATCGGAAACGGCTCCAGCTGGAGCTTTGCCAAACTAATTGAGTAACGAGGGAGCATTATTTATTCTTGATTCTTGTTAATTCTTTATAATTAATCAGTGATTATTAATTGTTAGTTGTCAGCTATTAATGATCATTAATTATTGATTACCAATATGATCTTCTATCACCATTACTACGATGTTTTCATAAGAACCCGGACATCTTTCTCTTTGTTTTTCTGGAGTGGAAGATGACGATTTGGAGTCATTTTTTTCCTATGGAATATCCTTCTGAAACACTGAATGAAACTCGGGAGAAATCTTGGAATGAAAGCAATTGACACCAGTCCAAACTTTTCAGCTGCTCTCAAATTGTTACTTTTTTTGAAGAAAAAAAAAATCTATTTCCTATGGATGCATGGGGACTGACCAATTTAAAAAGACAATGAGGATTACGATCGAGGCTGGACAGCCCAGCTGAGCATTTTGTCACACTATGAAATGATCCAATGTGAAGATTTATTATTCTTATTACTATAAATATATATATAAAAAGAGAAATCACTTTTATTTGTGGATATTACAGGGAAGAATTGATTTGGTTAATAAAGTCCTTAGTCATGTTTGCACATATCTCGTTTTAATTAGGAAATGGAGTCTCTGTTGATCTTTCTCTGTGTCCCATTCTCTGATGGTGCAATATGAAAAAAGATATGAAAAGTCTATGAAAACTATTGCTCTATACTGTACTGTAATGATGAAAATAACTATGTTGTGAGTATACTTGCAGGGCCGGACGCTCTCCAGCTGTGTATTCAGGTGTAGTTTGCCACTGCTTGTCTGTTTCAGGGTGGTAAATGATGTTAGCTAGAATAGGGAGGCTTTAGAGAACTGATGGTTTGCACTTCACAACACCCCGACTCAAGTGTGTCCAGATAGACCCCCCTACTCTCAGTGCACTAGGTAGAGTCTTCAGGGCTCTCTCTCTCTCTCCTCAGTAGATTTACTGTCGCTGCATTGCAGTGATGCTCCTCTACAGGGAAAAAAAAAACGTGAGACAATCCAGCAGATCCCCCCTTCAAACCAAACCTATAATGTCTATGGGAAATATCTAAAAAAAAAAATGTGGATATACGTAAGATCTGTTTTTTGTTCCTGTCTACCCTGGCCCATTTCTGTTATTTCTGTTTCTTTGAGTTAGCCTGAAAGGAGAAGAGTTTGATCCAAAATGCTGTGAGGTCATTTTGTCAGTTTCTATGATTAGTTTCTATGATTAACTGTCTTCATTATGATTATACATTTTAACAAAAAAAAATGTCACTTTTTATTTTTAACATGAGTGTTCACCATGGTGGCACTGGAATAAAGAGAAACTAACACAAAGTTCAAATTTGATTAATAAAATGGCTGTTCCCCAAAGTGTCCTGTAAGGGTTTGACATGAGTGACTGATGCTGGTGTGGAGGTGGAGAGGAAACGTGGAGGCTCTGCTTTATGACTGTACACTTCAGAGATACACTCGGGAGACCCCAAAACTTCATCTAATGTTCACCATGACAGCAGAGAGACCACACAGGGGCCGTCTGCGTGGAGAGGTTTTAATATCAGTCCTTCACATCTTCCACTGTGATGCTGACAGCTCTCTACCTGCAGGTGGCAGTGTTGTAAAGAGTGAAGATGCTCCATCAAGCATCCTTCCTTGTTATTTTCTGCAGGTAACATCAATCTGCTGAGTATGAAAGCAAAGCAAACAATGAAATTTAGAACAAGAACGAGGATTTTTTTATACAAGCAATATAAAGATAAAAGGAAGAGCAAAGTAGAACATTTAACAACACTTTGTGGTGATGTAGCTGTCGTCTCTGAGTTACTTTGTTGTCGAGTGGTGTCTCTTTTTGGTGTTCCAGCTCTTATTTATTCCCAGTGCATGGTGGGATGAGCTCCCACACTCAAATCAATCTAAAAACTGCCAAAATGCATGAATGATTGAGTATATTCAGACATTGCACCTTTGACCATGAGGCTGTACAGGGGTGCAAACAGGTGTGTCCGAGGGATGAAATGACCCACGATAAAATCTCATTGGCCACTTCAAATACCACACCTACCAAGATCGTGCAACAAAACTGTTGGACTTTTATCTGTAATTTGGTGTTTTTACCGTTTGTTTATCTCAGTTTTTTTAGAAATAAGATGATGATATAATGGATAAAATCTGTAGTTTAAGTAGAAATGATAAATGAAGCTGGCAGAAGCTATAGACAGGAGTGAACACAGCCCACTTTAAATGTGCAAATATGGCTCCTGCTCACCTAAACAAAATTTTTGGTGAAAGTATTTTCAGGCAGGCAGTAGATAGACTGCCTGGGCGCTAGTTAAGTTTGTAACGTGTGAATTATCAGTATTTGCTCACAATGACGAAGCACTGATTGGTCTGTGTCAGATTAAACACGTTGCTCTTCAAAATACATCAAATACAGAAAAATAAATCACCAATTAGAAATGCTTTCTAGGTCTCTGGCCAAGATTACACCATTCTGAACTTTAATGGTAAAATTTGATTGTTAAAGATTTTATTTAGATTAACTTTAGACAAGAGGGATAAATGATCAGACTGGTTCTTTGACACTGTGTGATATCCTCATGCCAGTTCATCATCCATGTTGCCCCTGATCAGAGTGCGATGTCTCGGCCCTCTGAATGTACACCTTGGACAAATATTGGAAATCTGCCAGGAGAAATGAATCCCTCAGGAAGAAAACAATTTTACAGATCCGATTTAATTTCAATTTGAATTTTCTTCCAGTGATGGAAAATAAAACTATATGAGATAAAGCCTGAATGTATGAGTATCATGTAGCTATGAAGGATTTCAGTATGAGGCTTGACCAGCTGTTTGATTCTTAGCAGTAAGAATGAGACCACCTCTGCATTTTCAATTTGTGAAACCAAAATCACAATAATAATAATAATAATCACAAAAAAATCAATTCTGGATAAAGTTGTCCTTTATTTTAGGGTTAATTAGTCTTATTTTGAATTTTTGCTCCAATACCCTCAAATTAACCTGCTTCAAAACCATCTTTATCATAAGAATAGTAAGAAGCAGATGTCTGTCTTCAAAGCCTCAAAAGACCAGAATGCACCAGGAGAAGCTGCATGCAGTGCTCAATGAACAGTCACTTCAAGTCCGAAAAAGTGTCTCAGTCTATAAAAAAACTTATTCTGCACAATGTTGAAGTGATTTAAGAACAGAAATTACTTATCAGTCGTTTGGCAGACTACAAAAGACTGATGCAGATTAACAACACACATATGAAAAGAAGGAGCTTTCAGAGGCTCAAAAAAACCTTAAAGCTGATGATGCTTCTTCTGCTGTTCAAAAGCTGTTTTTAACTCAAACTGTCACTTCAAGCTAAATTAGCATAAGCTTTGTATCCTGAGTTTGATTGTTTTCTTCATGCCTTCCTTATCCATTTGTTTCCTTAAAGTATCAAAGTTCTTTCTTCCTCAAAAACACCAAAATAAGAGGTCTGGCTTTGAACTTAAAGAATATTTTGTTGATCCGTTTGCCTTTGTTTGTTTGATGTGTTCTGTTATATTTACTTCAGTGTTTTGACACAGAGTTGAATCCACGCTACTTTGGAAACTCAACCTGTCTTATCCCATCTTCAAGAACTTAAAGCTTCTTACAGTGACAGCCATTGACTCTCTTTGCACTCTCCTAAATTGAAAGTCTATCGATTAAGAATAATTTCCCATCTCCCCCTCTGGCTGTACAGTGCCACTGCTGCTGGACACAAATAGATCCATTACCAGCTTCTACTGCTTGTCCTGTTCAGGGTCGGGGGTGTCTGGAGTCTGTCCCAGCTGTCTTTGGGGTACACCCTGGATTGGTCACGAGACAGTCACAGCTATGGGCAATACAGAATCACCAATTAACCTTAGGAACATGTTTTTGGACTGTAGGAAGAAGCTGGAGAACTTGAGAACAACCCACACACAGAGAGAACACACAAACTCCACACAGAAAAGCCCATCTTAACTGAACTGGGATTCAAACTGGTGACCGTCTTGCTGTGAGCCAGTAGCACTAACTACTCCACCACGCACAGCCCCACACCAATATACTGCACTCACATTTCCAGCCACATCCCAGAATGTCTCTGCAGGATGGTTTTAGATGTATATTCTAATTTCTCCCCAAACTTCTGCAAGAAAAACAAAATGCAAGCAGAGATGAGTTTTGAGCCAAGATACAGTCCCAGATAAATGTTCTGATGAAAGAAACAAATAAACAAGATCTGTCAGACTGAACAGTTTGAGGCTTTGTGGGAAACAAAGGAAAACATGAAGAAGTGGAGAAGTAAAGCAAACTGTAACGTGACTGAAAATTGAGTAGAAAATGGTACTGCTGAAAAAAATCAAACCCTGCTCACATTTTTGTGTTGACTGTGAGTACGTACAAGTTATTTTACTTAAGGCAGTAGTCTAAACAAGTCAGCCCAGATATCCCCCTTTACAGTAATGTTTTCCTGCTCCTCCAGGATGATTTTAGGGGAGATAAGGGGGAACCAATCCACTGAGAGACCTAAAAGCTTATAACAAAATTTTAAAATCAATTATAAAACACACAGGAAGTCATAGAGAGGCTAAAATTGGGGAAATACGATCATATTCATGTCCACCAGTTAAAACAGGTGCTGTGGATTCTGGACAAGCTGTGAACGATAGAGAGAGGTTTGGTTGTCACAAGAATAAACAGCTTTACAATAATCAAGATGAGTTGTGGTAAAAGTATGCATAGCCTTCAAAAAAATATTGAGAGATAAAAAAAGGTCTCAACCTTGGATGTAAGATGTAAGAAGACGATAAAAACTGTATTTTACAACTGTATTTATCCATTTTTAACACTCAGTCCATTCCTCCATCACCTTCAGATTTTTCTACTGAAAGGGCTTAAGCGTGGACAGACCTGGACTGGGTCTGGCACAGTTGCCATGGGGTCCAAAGACAATGACTTCAGTCCTGTTTGCATTTTGCTATAGAAAATTGAGTCCAAGATGGTGGAGGCTCTAATTTTCAGGGGTAAGTAAAGCGGTTAAACGTCGGCGTAGAAATGAAATGAAGTGTCACATTTTATTTTATTATCCAACACCCTAACTACCTTATTTGTCTCCTTTCTGATGCAAATGAGCAACAACTTTATCCTTAACTCTTTCAGCTTGGACACCCAACTGCTTCTTCTGTTTTAAAGGGCGAGTCCTGTCACTTCAGCCCCTTATGCATGTAACTTTATTATTTCAATTACTACCATCAGCTTGGAGCAACAGGCAGCTGGTTAAACCAAAGTTTTGCCTTCCAGCTCAGTTCTCTCTACAGACCTCACATTACAGCTGATCTGACATTAATCCACTTTATGATCTCATGATGATTCTTCCTCTCACTAAAAAGTCATAACTTAAACTCCCTCACTTCAGTCACGGTCTTGTTCCTCAATCTGAGAAGATCATCGACTGTTTTAAGAGGCCTAAACTTTGAAACATTAAATGTGTAATACAAAAATTTGCATCTTTATGGAAGCCAAAAAGATGATAATCACTTATTACATTTTATATTTCTCAAGACAATTAGTCTATTTCAGTTGTTTCCTCATGATCTTGTCAAAATTTGTCAAAGAAAAAAAATCATGTTTTCTTAACAGGATAATTGATCTGGTGGAAATACTGCCAGTTTTCTCAAAATAAAATTAACTTCCGTAGATAACTCCCTCAATGAAAAAAAAAAAAAAAAAATCAAATCTGTTGGTTGATTGTTGTGGGAGGGTGTACCAAGCTGCCCTTTTCTCTCTACCCACGTGATTGAGGTAAGTGAATCCTGTTTCTGTTTCTTTCTGCTTTTGCTAGTAGTAACCTTTTAGGGTTTCTGTTCATCTTCACATTATGCCCTCTCAAAAACATCACTAATCTTACCTCATCTGACACTAAAGTTTAGTGTCTCTGAAGTCATCTTCTGAATGAATAGATTGATAGACAGATGTCATTAATATAACAAAGGATTTTTTTTGGACATCACAAATTCATCTTATTGTATCATTTTGCAAACTGATAAGAATAGTTGAACTTTGTCTGTGTATGATGCACTTTGAGTGTTACTATAAGTGAGCAGCAGATGTCTTCACATCACCTTTAAAAGCACTGCTATACACTTTACGGCCACCAGGTGTCCCTGTGTTTGCTAAGTTTCATGTTACAATGCTTCACACCTTTCATTTTGATTCAGGCAATAAAGTCTCAAAGCTTTCTCCATCCATCACTAATTGTCAGCTAAAAACAGGAATAATAGAGGAAATGGAGTGTAACAATAAATGTATCTATCATTTAAAAGTCTCAGGCATGAGTAAAGGCAGTACTTAACACGTGTCTAAATTTCAAGAATCTCAAAAACATAAATTGTAAAACTCAACCAAAGAGATCAGGTTTAAAGATTATGAAAGGTGTATGAACGTGTGCTCGACTTACAAACCACCTTCAGTGTGTGCCTGCTTCATGTAACTCATGCTCTTTTATCACAGGACAGGAGGGTTGAACAGGAAGCTGTGTTACTCAGCATGACAACTACATCAGTCTCCCTCCTCTGAAGTCCACAACAAATTAAGATTTACTTTGTGCCACACTCATCTGCTGTCATAAACAAGACTGAGGCAGAGTGAACCCTTTACTCTGATCAGGCAGAGAAATATGAAGCTGTCCCTGGCAGCGCTGGGAAATTATTGGGTAAATGTAAAGTAATAAACAACTCTCGGCCCGGGACTAAAACGATGAGTGCTGCAGCTACCTCTCTGAACAGCTGACAGCTGGCTTTGTTTAGGTTTCATTTGTTAGATTCAGAAAATATTCTCCTGCTCTCAAACTCATTAAGGTGAAGAGAACTGCAGTGATTTCTTCTTCATGTAGCTGAGATGCCATTGTAGAGATTTCTCTGCAAAATAATTTCTGTATTATCTTCACAAAGGACAAGTTTAATCTGCTTTAAATGCAGATCTAATGATGAGATTAGTCAACGACATGGTCCCATAGTGACTTGTTTTAATGACAGTGATTTAAATCATCTGTGTTTTTAGTCACAAAGCAGGACGTTACTTTACACTCTGATAAATCTTTGTGGAGGTGAATGTGTGACTTTGTGAACCTGCATACAATTGTCAACCCTGGTGTAAGAGAAAAAAAAAAACATGACGCAGAGGCTCACACAGGAGTGCTTTGGGTTGTACTTACATGATCAATAACTATGGCAACCAAATTTGGTTTCCACTGTACTTTCATAGCAAATAACATAATGTCACTGGCAACAAGGTACCAACCACACTTGTGTCAGTCATAGATCAAATGATATTTGTCAATTTTAAAATTTTTGCTAAACTATGACTTTAATTCTAAATCTATCATTCAATTGCATATTAAATATCTGGCCTAAAATCTACTGAGAAGAAATGGATTTACCTCCAAACCATGGACATAGTCCCACAGATGTTTCTCACTAATTTCTTAAGAAACGTGGCAGTAAAAATGCTGATTCTCACTTTTGACAGATGACAAGTCTTAAACCCTAAATTGCTGAAGGAATCATATCTGATATTTGTGTTTCAAAGACCTCTATCTCATCATCATGTGAAATAGTTTCCTTAAAAACAGGCAGCCAAAGTTGTATTTTGGCCCTATGCAAAATGGCTGCTCTCATAAAATCAGCCACACACTTTATTGAGGAAAATCAATGCTACTTTTCAAAAAGATGAGGTGAGAATAATGTCCTGCTCTGCACTTGCATTGATCAATGATTGCCCCTTGCTTAAAAACACTTTAGTTCCTTTCAGTATTCAAAACAAAGGCTTTGAAACACTTAAGAAAAAAAAGTGACACCACTGAGCCTGTACCTGTTTTTAAACCACCTGGACAACATCCACAGACCTCAGCATGATGCAGTGTCCCCATCTGAACTGTATAGAAGGAAAGGATGAATGTATCTGATGATGACAACCAAGAAGGTCTCCCTTATGGGCGTGTACGTTCTGCAGAGATTCTAATGCAGATAACCA
The DNA here is from genome assembly GCA_008086565.1 of Thalassoma bifasciatum. Classification (NCBI taxonomy): domain Eukaryota; kingdom Metazoa; phylum Chordata; class Actinopteri; order Labriformes; family Labridae; genus Thalassoma; species Thalassoma bifasciatum. Next base: position 249,009 of record RPOG01000677.1, on the reverse strand, counting down.
ATCAAGTCCAGCTAATGTTTAATATATATGCAGTTTGCTGAAAATGAAGCATCAAAATCTGTTCTGTTTAAAAGGGTTGAGATGCAGAACTTGAAGAAAATGTGGTGACCTAATGAATCTGGGATTGAGGTCACCAAGAGGTCACATGAATTCATTCAAACTTTGTCATAAAAACACAAAAAGTTGGTCAAGTTACACTCTTTTCCAAGTTTTTTTTTTCTCCCCACTGCACTCAAGAAAATGGATTTTTTTTTTTGCAGATTTTGGATGCTGATCAACACTGGAGGTTAGAGCTTCACTTGGACCCACAAGTGCAGCACATGAGTCCATCCTGCCACTCTTTAATGTTGTGGGCACACATAAGGCACGACCATGGACTAGACCAGGGGTGGGCAATTCATTTTTACAAGGGGCCACATGAGAAACCTGATACGTTTGGAAGGGCCACACCAACAAGAACACAAACTTGACTCTGCTCAATATTATTTCTTTCCCCATTTTAAAATGGTTTTACTTATATATTTTGATTATCTGCTACTCATAACCAGAAGAGTAAGGGATTTTTGTAAATATATGAAACTGTGGTGTGGGTCGAATCGTAAATATTACTATTATTATTATTATTATTATTATTAATGTGATTAACGGTAAAACCACTAACAATCATTGCGTTAGCATTTTATTTCATGTTAGGCTTGTTAGTTCCCACATATACATGATAACAACAATTTTTGCTTCATTTAACCTCCTCAGTGAGAAAAATCGATCCGCCTTGAGCTTGAACAAGCACTTTTTTTTTCTTCTTCTTCTTCTTTTTTTAACTTGTCCTGTCCCCTTGAGTTTTAAATGATACTTTTTATAAGTGTTTTGTCTTTTTTTTTTCTTCTGTGTATTGCCAAGTTTACAGATTACTGCTTGACTGGACCAGGGTGATAACAGAACAGAGACCACCCCTGGTGCACCCACCCCTGTCATGGTGAAGCACAGTATCAGCTCCAGTATGTGCTGCTTGTGGACTGTCATGGCAAACGGACTCACTGCGGCTATTTAAAGAAGCAGTGTCACATCTGGTTCACTGGAGGACTAAACATCTTCATCAAAGGGTGAAAATTCCTCTTCAGAATCTGAGTCAGCTATTACTTGACGAAATACTACCCGATGAAAAGACCTCTCGCTGAAATTCACTTTCTTGCTCTGTCTCCTCAACCAGGGGGCAATCTCAAATGCCATAAAGTCCAAAACTTTGAATAGAAATACCCACAAATATTGATCATATTGAAGTTACAGATGTCCACCATCTCCTGGTGTAAAGTACTAACTACATGAGATACCGTATTTGCTGGTATGGCTTGTTAAATTCAGCAACTTTGCTTGTTTCAATTGTGCAACTTTGGTGCTTAGAGGGTTAAACACTTCTTCAAAGGCTTCAGTTTTTAAAACTGGATGTTGCCCCTTAGTCTTGACCACTACTTTGCCCTTGAACTGGCCCATACAAGTAGGTATACCCGAGGGGGATGGGCACATTTGTTGTTTATTAAGAGTAACTTTGAGGTTTATGGGTTATGTTGTTCCTGCAGGGATTTTAATACACCTCAGCAGAAATCTGTGTTTCTTACACCAATCAAACCAGGTAATGTGTAATATATATGCAGAATGAAATAAGTCATCAGTTTATTGAGGTCCTGTTGCTGCACTGAATAGAGAATGAAGTGAGCTGACTGTGACTTCATTCAAACGTCTAATTGTAAAATGTAAAGTGACCAAAATAAGATTTCATGCAGCAAAATCTCAAAACAGGAAATAATTCTACTTGCAATTCTTTCCAATGTCTTTATTTATTACTCATTTTATGTGTAAATGCGAGTGCGAGTGTGTGTCTGTCTGCGTGTGTGTATCCATCTCTGCAAGCTTGCATGCATTATCGAATGTGCTTGTAAGGACTATATATATTTATGTGAGCCAACAGAACAATGGCAGAGTTTAAACCACGTTAGAGTCACAGAACAAAAACCAAGGAGAGAAACACAAGTCACGAGCACGTCTACAATCGCAACCAAATCACAACTCAGAGCAGTTTGTCTTCTGATGAAAAGAGAGACATCACAGAGAGGAGACCTCTGACGCTGAGGTACAAATTAGACATTGATTCGATTTTAAAGCAACAGTCATATAGGAAGAAAGAAAGCTAACTGTGTGCAATCATTATACACAGCCAGAGGGAGAGGGAGATGTTTGTATTAATCACAGATATGCATGTGGCTTTATATTCCTCCTGAATAAACATAGTTTTACAGTTAAAGAGGAGACAGTCTGATGTAATAGACTGGGTGTAAAATAAGACAAACTTGAAGCTCTACAGCTGCTAAACTATGAAGTGTCATTGAAGTAAATATCAGAAAAAGCCAAATTAAAGACAAGTTTTAACTACACACATTCAGAATTTGATAATCTTTTAAATATAATAGATATTTGAAGTAAGTAATCACACACAAACTTTCACAGAGATACAATTTACCCCCAACCTCCACCTTCACAAACCCCCACCCCTCCTTCTCAGTTCATGACGGTGCAGTTTGATTCACATGCAAGATTCAGCCCACGTGGAGTGAGGACCCGGCTGACGGCCGGTCTGTTCTACGACTTCACATCCTGCTTCTTTTTCTGGTATTTCCTGAACTGGGACTGGATGGCCACAGCAGCCTTGGCGGTCTCTGGGTCCTCCATGTCGATGTCAAAGTCCTCAGGGACGTCGTTCTTCTTCTCATCTAAGGAGAGCAGAGGAAGAGGTGGAGAGGTGAGAGGAGAGAAGGACTAACGTTAACCTGTAGCTGCCCCTCGAGGTCCCACAGTATTTCATTGAGATAAGGTGACCATATTGTATGAACCCAAACAGAGGACCCCCTACCCGGCTTCTTGGACATCCTGCAAAAAAATACTCAAAGATGACAAAGTAGCCTCATAACCCACAAACTTTTTTAAAACACTCCTTTTCCATTTAAAGTGCACATTTACCATGATGGAAGCATAAATAATGTATAGAAGCCAATTTCCGCCAGCTAAAAAATTTAAAATGTATCTCATCTGTATCCTAAAAATTTGGAATTTTTTATTTCAAAATTTTCTTTCTTTCTTCCTTTCTCAAAATTTTAAATCTATAAATTTAAACTTTTTTATCTCAAATTTGGACAAATCAAAGAATTTCTACATTCTATATCAGAATTTTGACTCCATCATACATTTCTCACTTTTAGTTCAAAATGTCAACTTCTTGTCTCAAAACTTTGACTTTTTATCTCAATATTTAAACACTTCACTTTAAAATTTTGACCCTTATTCTTCTAATTTTGACTTTTTTAAAACTCAAACTTTTTTTAAAAAACTTTTTCTTATCTGCTTTCATGCTTGCTTAACACCTTGTCAGGTTGATTCATCAGAATAATGCCAGTAGCCCAGCGCAGCACTTTATTATGAATATCAGTGGTCTGTAGAACAAGCTGAGAAAAACTGAGACATTTTGGGGAATTTTATAAAATCCCCCTGACATATTTTACCACCAAAAAGGAGGACATGTCCAGACAAGAGAGAGCATGTGGTCAACTGAAAACAAAAACAATGTTGAGTCAAAACATCTGGTGCTATAGTGCAGTTACCTAAACAGGGGAATCAGTGTTTTACAACATCAGAGTTTGTGGTGGGAGACGACACAGCGGAGACCAAGTACCTGACACAGGTTGGAGTGCAGAGTGTAAGAGCACCAGTTGTTAACTGGCTGCGATAGTGTGAGGTGACACTCTCTGAGACACTTTGGGTCCGTCTCAAACCTCTCTCCTCCCTCTCCCCACACTCTGTGCTCGGTTTGCCTCCTCTCATGGAGGGCCGCCACATCGAGTGCTTTCCAAAACCTGAGTGTGGAGTGGGAGTGGGCTGATAAACCCTCCAACAGTGAGTCTGCACTACTGCTGACTTGTTGAGCATGTGCAGCCACACTTTGTGTTTGGCATGGGAGACAACATAAAAATAGACTTTGTTTCATAACCACAAACACTGCAAGTAAAATCAATATTAATTAAAGAGATTTCTACACATGGATATGAAGTAACAATGCTGAATGTTGACACTAAAGGTGTAGATTTTCAAATAGCTACATGTTCACTTGTTGTAGAAGTCCCTGAATTCGTCTTTAAACTAATCAAAATACTCTGTTCAAAAAGCATATTCATGAGACTTGATAAAATGATAAGATTATTCCATAAGGAACTCATAATTGGTTCACATCACCTTTAAAGGGCAGGCCTCAATCACCAAGGTCTGCCTATAGCTCCAAAACACAAGTATGAGAAAAATAGAGATTATTTTTAGCTGTGAATTATGTAAAGCTACCATTGGGGTACTAGGGGAACAGAATTAAGCCTTAAAAAAAGAACAAGTTTGATCTTTAAATGTGTCATCCGTTTATTACTCTGTCTTTCACTGGCAGAGACACTCGTAATCTGAAAACTCAAAATTAAAGGATGGAGCACTTCTCTCAGTTATTTCTGTTGATCTCTGATGATGTTGATGTTTGTGTGCGAAATGAAACCATAGTAACAGAAGGTTCCTGTTTGTGTGATAGTGAGAAAAGTCTGTCTCAGAGCTTCCTGCTGAACCTGAACTCCACACCTGAATGACGGCTGTTTCTCTTAGCTATGAGTGTGACTGTAAGTGGAGCTGACTCTGTTTGGGTGAATGTGAGAGGAACCAGTCTGAGAATGGCTTCTCATTTACACACACTGACCCACACCAGACTGCTTTTAGTTCTTCACATCAACAGCACAGTTTTAAAATGAATTTTACGAAATCTGATAGGCAGGACTTAAACAAATATGTATAACATACATTATCATTTGTATTTTCTAACACTAAATTGGTGCTTAAAATTTCCCAGACTGCCACATATGTTTATGCTAATGATTTATTTTAATGACTGGAGACTGTACATGTCTTGAATATCATCCTCATCAGACTGGAGTAATGAGTGTAAACGCTTATTAAACATTTACACTCAGAGCAGTGAGAGTGTGGGTAGACACGCTGTTAAAGAAAAATGATTGAACTAACTGACTGAATCATAAATGGAGTCATAATGTGATTTAATTGAATGTAATGCCAGACTTTCTCTGAAGTGAAGGTCTAATATTACACATGTAAAATCTTATAGGGGGCATTAATTGAAGAGAGTTCAGACAAACATGCTAACGAGACAAATGCAACAAGTACAGTATAATCTGTTTAGGTACCAATGCGACACTTGTTGATATATGGTACACATCCCAGTACTCAGTATAAAATAATTGGTATCTCTGACTGCGACCATGGACAGGAAATTGATGTGTGTAAGGCAACTTCTTAATGAGCACACCTTAAAAAAGCTTGGATGCTGTCTAAAACATTCACAAAAAAACAGAATTGTATTGTTTAAAAATCATTTCAACCCCTGTGTGTGATTTAGCTTTTGTCCGGTGAGCATTTTTTTATTTATCCTTTGTATTTGGGTTTAGTAAGACCTAATAAGTACACAAACTTTGTACCTCAAAGTGTTGCACTTGTGGTGTGTAATTTCCTCCCCCTGTGTGTGTTTCAGCTCTGTCTGTCGTCTCTTTTGGAAACCAGTTGGGGATGTTCCCTTGTGTGAAGGTACCAGCCTTGTTGTCCTTGAGTTTGACCCTGGGTTTTGAGTATATGTTACTCTGCCTTTTAATTTGGATCTCAACACCCGAACTGTTTGATTTCCTGTGTACTGACCTTTGTCCTCTTTACAAACTTTGAAGTGGAGCTGTTTTTGACTTTTACGTTTAGGTCCAATTTCTTGGTTCAGAGTCAAACATACAAGGGTCAGGATATTCATAATTATATCTAGTGTCAGAATCCTCTCGGTGACAGAATATAATCTTTGTTACATAAACTGCCATAATTTTAGGGGTACACAATGAAATCCAGTTCTTTTTCTTAACCTTAACCCTCTCTATCATCCACTTTCTTCATCCTGTTTAAAGTAAACAAGTCCTTTCTTATTTCATGAAGAAGATACATTGTTCAGTGGAGGGTTTGTAATCAAAAAGGTGATTCAACAGATAGTATAAAACCTGTTTTTGGAGCTGAAGTGAACAAAGCAGGTGAAGCATAAACACTGAAGTGAAGTTAGTGCTTAAAGCAGACGTACAGCAGAGGTGAGATGTAATTAGAGAGAGTGAAAGGCTGGGCATTAAAGGAGGTGACACAGTGGCTTGTTTATTAAAGCAGCACATTTATCATGCAGTTTGGTGCTCTGTGCATGACTGTGCTGACCTGCTGTGTGATGTTTGCGCTTGAGCGTTAATGAAGATTTTTCTAAACGGCCTACTTACGTTTAGATGGGACCTTTTGTTGACCTTGCAGCCCTTTGGGGACACATGTGACAGTAAAAAACAAATTTATATTTCATGATGGCAGACAGCAAACAAACCTCTTCCTCACACACACACACGGTTCGCTCCTCTGAATTCACACCCCCTCCACAGGCTTCGTGCCCTTTACACCACAGAGGACACAAGACTTTACGAGCCCGAGTACAGCACAGCTCTGGTTGTGTGTTGACCTGCTGTATGAAGAAAACAAACCGCCACAGTGGATGATGGGAATAATTCCATAGGAGGTTTGTAAAAGGTCATGCTCAAATGAGTTCCTGTGAGACTCAGAGGAACCTCAGAGTGTGCAGCCAATGATTGATGAAGGCTCAGTCTGAGGAATACTGAGCAATGAAACCACAGAGAGGTGACCTGACACGACCAGCAGGGAGCCTCAGTCCAAACCACAAGACTGAGAAATATCAGCCAACGGAAAAAAGCATCTATTTCATCAAAATGACAGACACTATTGATTCACATGCAGACATGATGTGTTAATCAGACTATGGGTCTGTCGTTGCTAGCTTGTGAACAGGGACAGTGCATCACCCATAAGTGTTCAAAAGTTTTATTCCAGATGAGAATCACCTGCTTTTTTTGCAAGCACTCATTCTGTAATAAAACTTTTTTTTTTGCCTCAAATGAAACTGGATTCAGTTCTAGATTATCTAGATTTTGGATAGGTACTGAATTCAGAACTTTTGAAGGTATCAACCAAATCCCGTCAGTAGTACCAAGTATTGATTCACGTAAAATCAAACACCACCATGTTTCAGTGCCTAAACACATCCTGTAAAATACACTGAAAATTACAGGCTGCAGTTTCAACAGTAAATTTATGTAACTTTACCATCACCTGGAGATACTGAATTCTTTTCAGGGACACAGAGCAACTTCCACAGAGCTAAAACCACCACCAAAATTTTTGCTCTCCATGATTCCTAGTTGCATTTGCCAGCAAAGTTTGGCCTGAGCTCTGATGAGATTTAAGGGTTTAAACATTTTATGTTACATGCTAAAGATATTTAAAAAATGACCTTTTAGAATCAGATAACTATTTTCTTATTATGTGCACATTTAAAGTGACAAACCAAAGGGTTACACAACAGCAGCTTGTTTTACTTTTTCTATGAGTTCTAAGGCAGACAGAGTTCGGTCATCCGTCTATCGCTAATTAAATGCTATAAAGGGACAGAAAATGGAAAGAGGTAAAAAGTGAGAGTGTGAAAATGAAGGCAATTCACACCTTTATTAAATTCAATTACCCAGCCTCGATCAGTGCCAGGATGTTTCCCTCTGGACCGAACCTGGGCCATGAATCTCTTCACCATCCCAGAAGTTAGGACAGAGATCATTTTCAGCTCAATCTGGAAGTGTTATCAGCAGCAGCGCAGAGACCAGAGAGGTGACACCAGGTCTCCAGGTACAGCGAGTAGCTGAATGAGGCCAGGGAGCCACTAAACAGGACTGTGCTGCTGCTAACCTGCAGCATCTTCTGTTCAGGAAGACTGAGGAGAGGACAAGACTGTTCTCACTACATAGATGTCTGCTTGAACTGCTTAAACAAGGGAGACCAGTTTAACAATTTGTTTTTATGATAAAATCTCAGACTCTTCTCTGAGCGTATGCCGCACCTGTTAATTCTGCCGGCCTCAGGGAAAGTGTCAGACTAATTCGCACTCCTCTCCCCTGAGCTGCTGTCTGCTGGTCGGCTGGTCTGGGGTTCATTTTAAAAACATCTTTGTTCTCCCAAACCCTCATTTAGCCAGGATGACAGTCTTGTACTTAACACCATTTATAAATGTAAAAGGATTCTGCTGAGTGCTGCAAGCCAGATCTTACTGTTCATAACTCAAGGGATCTGGATTATTGCATGGTGCCAACTCTACCATGGCCCAGTTTGAAAAGTAGGTCTTCTTTTCTATGGATGACAAAAAAAGAGGGAAACTGGCTACTGCCAAAACCACCATGGTTCTGCCATGTTTTATCTTAGATCATTAAAAAAACATATTCAAACCAAGAAGGCTTTGAAAATCTCCCAAATATTTTGTGATAAACAAGTCATTTTTAGATGAGGAGACTCATTATAATTAACTAATTCCTTTAGGAAATAAGAAATGTGCTCACTAAATGCTACAAAGGTCTCTGTTCATGATGAGTTCAGATGAGATCAGACTCCTTGCGTTTTGATAAAAAGTCGGTGTAGATCTGCTTTGTTTGTGAAGTGTCTTGAGATAACATTTGGTTGTCCTGTCAGATTAAACATTATGGTTACAAAATGATACCTTGGCCAGCAGATGGTTTGCTGTTTCCAGTTGTAGCTCCAGATGCTTGTCTCTGCAGGAAAAACACAGAAAAACAAAATCATCATTCTGAAAGATGAAAAAAGAACACCACATGTTGTAATCTTCATAAAAAAATCTTTCCTCTTCATATTTTATTTCAAGTTCACAAAATGCTACACTTCTGCAAGCTGCACTTTTGGGTTTTGAAGATCGCCTTTGATGGAAAATCATCTATTTGAAGATTCACGTGTCTCTGGGAGTCTCACAGGAAGTACGCAAAGTCACACTGAACATGAAATGGAAAGCAGCGATGAGACGTGTTGATCTATAATCCATGTTTCCGCTCTCCGTCTTCCTGCTCGACTAGCTCCAGACTGTTCTCCCCTGACAGACAGACAGCTGATGCTCTGAATCATTAAGATGCACTCAGCGCTGAAAAAAATAAAGGCTTCAAATTATAAAGACAAGTACAGTGTGACAGGAGTCTTCTGCAGCTTCAGCAAACTGATCTGAATTTGTTTGCTTTCATCGCAACCTTAAAAACAGGATCCAAGAGTACAACTTGGTGTGTAACTGAGTCAGAACGTTTCTTTTCCATATTTCCATTCCAACAAATTGAGACGGGATTAAGTAATTTTGAAAAAGTGTCAAACTTTAGTGCAGCAGTATAAACAATGATACCTGTTTTGATACAAAATCAATAAAAAATATGTGTCCTGGGCACCTAAAACTGGAGACTTCTTTCAACCTGTATACTATGTTCATATAAAAATGAGCTGATATGACATTTTCGGTTTTGAAGGAGTCATACCAGAGCTTTTGACCAAGTCATTGAAAGGACCGTTGTCTCTGAAGAAAAAGTGATGAAAATTTTCTGTTCCTTTTAATCAGTGCCTGCAGATAAATGATGTATCCTGAACATATTGTATCATTCTGTATCAGTGTTACGACCGCTATCATAGCCGCTTGCGATAGCTTCTACAACTCGATACCATCAACAAGCAGAGTCACCTTAACTCTGGTTGGCTGTGATTGGCTGGTCACCACACACTCTCCGCCCAGAAATGTCTCAAGACAATCAAAACATGAAGGATGGGGGTTGAGGCAAACACAAACACTGGCACACATGTACAGAGGCCCATAGATGATGATTGCGCAGGATTATTCCTGTAAATTTTGACATCACATTTTGTGTGAAAATCCTACACACCCTACCTTTGACAAGCAACTCTCAATGTCAATAATACACAACTACCACTGACGCACACATAGGAAAATAATGCACAGATTCATGTAAGAGTCAGGAGGCTGCTCTCTAGCCAATTCTACCAGTATGAGCTTCTTGCGACTATGTAGACCACTAACACTGTCAGCATCAATGAAAAATATCCCTTGCCCTTGCGTGACTTTCTCATTTGGAAAACATAAGACATCTGTAAAAATCCCATATAAATGAAATGACACGGGCTTCATGCTGCAAGTTAAAGCAAACTCCTCAAACTTTCCTCGACTGTCCTGAACTTTAAGCCTATCTCTGCTCCGTGGCGGGTCAGCCTGATGGTGCTGGTATAATCAGTTTGAAGGAGTCATACCAGAGCTGCAATGTCTTTAAAGGAGACCTATTATGCTCCCTTTCAGCCTTCATTGTATCAGTCTGAGACACCTACAGAGGAGCAATAAAATCCTCTTCTTTTTAATCTTGTAGTAGCGTCTGGGAGGATATTCATTCTGCAGAACGGTGGACTTTTCTTTTAACTTTGTCTTTACAGCCTGACATCAAGTTCAAGTCCCAAAAAGTTCTCTCTTTGTATCTGATGTTATGAAACTCTGCCGAACTTTAGTTTAAATATCCGACACTTGAACATTATGAGTGTTGAATAGGGATCAAAAAAACATCTGTTTACCCGTTTGTTTTCTTTGAACAGCTGGTTTTTACCATAGACTGTATATAGAATGGACCATGGGCTCCGCCTGTCAACGTTCTACGATTTTGAAGCCAAAAAAAACTGTTTGTCTAGCCGCCATTGTGCAGCCAGAGTCTGCGTGGTAGAGAATTTCCAGTGGAGCCAAGCAAAAAAGAGAAATAAAAATATTTATGTCTTCTTCTTCAGAAGGTTTAGTCTCATTTTGGCTCTCTTTCCCAAAGTTTCTCATATCCCCAATAAAAACTAGTCACGAACGGCAGCTGTCAACTATCGTAAAACAAAACTTATAACACGTTTTTTTAACGTCGAATAACTAATGAGAAACCAACTTCTCAGTAAAAAAAAAAACTCAGCACAATGCAGCCAAATTACACCGTCGTACCATCTTTGCGTAAGGATGAGGATGGAACGTTTCTACCAGGTATAATAGTTTTTTAAAGTTTTCCTGACTCATATCCTGAATGCATGGGGAGGCGAGGCTTATGACCTATACTGCAGCCAGACACCAGGGATCAGGGCATCTGCTGGAAGCTTCAGTTTGAGCTGAACGTTGTTACGTCCACTTATTATACAGTCTATGGTTTTTACTCATGAGGATGATAAATTGTGTTATTTATTTGATTTGAAAAGGCTCAGTCCAATATTTGAGCTAAATTAGTGCTAGCCTTTATTGGGTAACGCTTTCTCTGCATGGGGACGTGTGAGGAAAGCCTTTATGAACATTGAAGTCCCTGTACATTTTGTTTTCGATCTGTAGTCCTAATTAAAAAATCCAAAGTAAGTTTTCTCCTTTGATTTGAAGACAGACGGTTCTTCTTCCCTGGTGCCTCTGTTTTGTTTATCAACTTCAAATCCTTCCTGACCATCTCTTCTGCTGACACGGGCAGAAAGAAAATAATTTAAAAACACCCCAAGAGGACTAAAAGAGCAACTGATTCCATTTCACTGGTACCAAAGACTTCGTATCACATTTCAAGTCGATCAAAACAAAAAGAAATACATTAAAAAACTGAGGTATGGATTCTTCCTGTACTTTACAATCAGAACCAAGTATTCAACACAGTCGTGTTAGAGATACAGATATTGTGATTCACTTCATCCTTGAATAATTCAGACAGTTTGTGGTTATGGATAGGATTTAGTTTGAACATGTTTCGTATTCAAAAATTCATCTATAAAGAAGAGAGCATCTCTCCAACCTGAGTCATTAATCCTTTTAATTATTTCTAAATGCCAAACTATCTTCAAGTATGAGCCAAATGGGAACAAAGCTAATAAACCTGGCAAAATGGAGCTGAGATCTCCCTCTCATGTTTCTGTTTTCCTTCATGAGAGCCAGAGAGAGAGAAACTTGTTTGGCATCAGCGGCCATCTGTTTTTCTGTTTACACACAGAACTCAAAGAGAGTCAAAGCCACTGAGACTCCAGCACCACGCTGACGCTCATCTGCCTGATGGAGCTCTGTTTCTCAGTCAGGCTCAAAGTGATGGTGCCATACATCACACCTCCACCCACCAGGACAGCAGCTAGCACAGAGGCAGGCAGCGTGGACGTCCGGGAGCAGAGCAACAATAACGTGTGAGTGATCGTTTCAGTGCAGGACTGAGATGCGGGGCAATATCCAGAAAGCAAGACGAATGCTCTAAAAGCTGAAATCAATAAGCAGTCACAACATTTCAGTCTTTCTTTTCACTCTGATTCATCACTCCTCTTCTTCTCTTCATCCTTCTTGTCTCCCCTGTTGTAGCCCTTAGCTTTTACCATCACTCTCTAACTCTGAGCAGATGGACCAGAACTGTAGAGAAACCAGAACATAGAGAAATGAGAGGAGCAAGTCCAAGTCTGTGAAGAAAGCCTTCTTCAGAGTCGGCTTCATTTCAGATAGAAAATATTCTTAGATTAAAAAAATCTGGCTGATCGCACTCAGAGGTGTTGGAGCTATTTGTGTCTTTAGTGGGTGGCTGCGTTGTGATAAAAGTATCCTGAGATGGATTATTTTTGCCTCTTACTTACATAGACTTACACTCAGTTGAAGACAGAAATGAAATATTTAGTTTGATTATTTCCTGCATTAATACATAAGAGCCTAAAATCTGTGGTACTCCAAGCAAACACTGGGTCTAACTCACAGAGAAAAGAGTTTGCCATCTATAAAACTTTTTGATTATCCTGCTGTCTTTTACCACTCTGAGGCATTAAACCTTGAGGATTACTTTCTGCTTTTGTGAACCGTCTCATCTGACATTCATCCAGCTGTAGAGGTTACATGAATTAAAAACACACAATTTCCATCCTCCTTCTCATTGCTGATTGCCCTATTTGCTGTCGTAGCTCAAAAAGAATCATCAGTATTGTTTCATAATTAGCTTAAGGAGAGGCTTTAAATGAGCCACTATGCATTCATTCAGGGGAATTTGGTTTTTACTCTGCAAATAAGCCTCAAGACTTAAAAACATCTGATTCACAATCGCCCGCACTGACAACCGATACAGTTCAAGAGAAAATATTATTATATGCAAAGTGCAAAGTGGCGGCTTTACAGGGTTTTAAGAAACAATGAGTTGATCAATTTGAATATCAAAATCAAAGTTTCTTGCAAACAGGATAAGCCCTCACCTAGAAGAAACAAAAAGTGGAATCACAACATATAAATATTACATAAACCCTATAAAACACATGGTCGCAAATTTGCATCATGCCTCTTCGTTTAATACAGCAACCGAGGTAGTGTGTCCAAAAACTGCTCCCCCAGTGGTTTAAAGCTGCCGCTTGTTTTTCTGCATGTTTTTCAGGAATAATAGGATACTATTCTGGCCCTTGCAGAGCCAAGAAGAGATCAGACTTTCAGAAGAAAGAAATAAAACATTTTTTGGCACTGGGCTCCACAGAAATTTAGTTGAAAAAAGGTTTAGCTGTGTATTATGTTATAGATTATATATGTGTTGTAATATATATGTCATTTTATTATTGTAAATGTGCTATTTTGTTATGTTGTTTTATGTTATGTGCTATAGACAATCAACAACCTGTAAGTAATTTAGCATTTGCTTGAAGACACATATATATATGTTATAATTTTTATAAACCTGTAACTGGGGTTAACATTGTCTTTTAACATGTATTTGAGGGTGAAATCAGTCTGGGGCTCTAAAAGCATAAATGTGCACTTTTTGTTACATGTATAAAAATTATCCATAGCTACAACAAAGATAGAACCAAGATAGATTTTTCTGATCAATTAGTTCTTGCTGGTTTACTCCAGGAATAAAACTTCAATCTGCAGTAAAATTTGCATCAATGTCTGTGGAGATCCTCCTCTCTCAGCTTTTATTCTGATGAGGACTGATCTGAGCTCTGTGGGAACATTTCACACTGCTCTTGACATGTCAGACAGTTGAAGTGCTAACAGCTTCTCTCCATAAGTTGGTACAAAACAAGACCAAACTCAGCAGAGAGCTGCAAAACTTCTTGTGCATGTTCACACTTAAAATTATCAGTGCTTGTTGGCTGTAATCAGACCTTGAGAAAGCACATGTTGTAGTGGCAACTGATACAAAACCCAAATCTCTGTGGCAATCAAAGATATTACTATTTATCATGATGCTAAAATAGAGATTTAGTTGCATAAGTCCATAAGTCATGAGCCAAATATTTGCCTGTTGATGCTGCTATCATGATGAAGTCTGCAGATCTAATCCACTCTAATCTTTGTGTTTCAGATTACAGAGAGGTCAGGGTCCAAAGGACAGTGAGTGGACAGCAGCAGAGAATCAAATAACAGCAAAGCCTGAAATTTTTATTACTGGTAAATGTAGCTTAAATCCGCTGTTTAAAAATTGGGGGAAAAAAAAAAAAAAAAGATGACGGGGGCCAGGCTGCAACTGAATCAGGATAATGTGATCATGTCCTCATATAAACAGTGAGAATTGTATGCTCTGCTGCTCCTTTTTCCTCCTCTTTTCCCTCAACAGTACTTTGATCTTCATCATCTCCCCCCTCCCCCGGACTCTCCTGTTTCCTCTTTCAGCCTGGATACAGTCTGATCTTACATAACAACATAACAACTCCACTCCTAATGTGCAGGGGGGAAACTCTCCTCGCATTAGCACAATTTGCCCAGCACTATTCCCTTTTCTGCTCAATTTTCTCCTCTCCGGTGGAGCCTCTATCTCAATCATTTCAGCACACACTCTGCTTTACTGTGCCTCATAAACAGCAAGAAGAAAGGAGCATTTGCATACAAATTCATACGGGGATTTTCGGAGGCAATGACTGAATTTTAAATGAGATGTTTGTCATGGCCCGTCTCCGTCTTTGCTCAGGCTTGGCACAGCTCGAATGCTGTCTCCTTCTCTCTTTAAGAAGCTGAGGAGGTTTTGTCACTCTGTTTGCAAGCAGCTTTTATAACAAAGGACCCAGAGCCTCAGTCGGGATTTTAAATCGTAAAGAAAAAACAGTAGTAGCGCTGGTGCAGCAGTGCTGATGTTTGCCTTTTTCAGTGTGTCTTAAAATCAAACTCGTGCTGAGTATCACAGCTGTGAGATGTTCGCTCACATAGAGTACAGCAGAGACTCTGAACCTCAGCACAAAACTTCTCTGTGCTTCAGGTAATCCCTACCTGGATGGGCTGGTTTCCGGTTGATAAATAGTTTCACTGAAGTGATTCATAACTCAGACATCATAGCATATCAATGCAATTTCTTATATTTGTAAATATTAAGCTAGCCCTGTTTGCTATATAGATTTTGGTATATTAGGAGATGTTTAACATGTTGAATGCATTGAATATGAATCTCTTGTGAAAGAGTAATGTATATTGTATCTGCAGTTTTACAGCTTCTCAAGTAAAACCTCAAGTGGAAAATCCTGAATCAGGGATTCCTTGAAACACTGTCATCCATCCACTGAGCTAAGATAGCTATGGAAGAAAAGATGATGTAAAGTTTGGATGCTTCAGAAAAATGTAAAGAATCCATAAGGGGACCGTTATAACAG
The DNA here is from genome assembly GCA_008086565.1 of Thalassoma bifasciatum. Lineage (NCBI taxonomy): Eukaryota > Metazoa > Chordata > Actinopteri > Labriformes > Labridae > Thalassoma > Thalassoma bifasciatum. The sequence continues at coordinate 233,382 of RPOG01000677.1, read as the reverse complement.
AAGCTAATGATGTCAATGGATTGAACCATTTCTTATCAATTCCTAAAAGGAACAGGTTCTTGACACTCATTCCTGCTCTTTTGTCAGTCTTTTTCTGAAACATTTTGTTTGAGCTGCTATTTATTTATTTATGCAGCATTGTTCAGCATTGTTACTTTATATTCCTGTTGAAAACATGGAAAAGCAGACTGTCCCCCCTTTAAGTGTGTTACATGAAATGAGGTAATCAAACACCTACTTTGATTAAAGTTCGAAGCGAGTTTGTGCTGTGTGGATGGAAGTTGGCAAAAACTTTGCTTTCACCTCCACTGTGTTCTTAAAGTCTTCTTTATTGATTTCTACCTCTTCTTCCACCTCTTGATCTGCTGTGGGTTAGAAAGGTGTGGGCAGAGACCAAAGCCTCCTTAAGACTCCTTGTATCTCTTGAACACTGCAATCAGATTTAAAGCTGAAACAAGAAAACACTTTAGAGAGTCTCAAAGTCAGAGTGTCTTCAGCTCAGAAGGTACAACACAAGAAAACACAAAATACCAGCCAGCTGGCCACATTAAATTCAATATTACACAGATTAAAATAGAATACATTCTCCAGTTGTAGAGATGTAGTACAAATGCTGAGTAGGAGTGTGTGAGAGTGAGAGCAGGTCAGAGCGCTGAGAGAGAGAGAGAGAGAGAGAGAGAGAGAGAGTGTGATTCAGTCTGATTCATGTAAGCTTCAGCTGTCATTGTAGCACATCTGAGCTCCTCTCTCCTCTCTGTCTTTTCATTTACCCTCACACCTGTCAGCTGTGACCTCCGTTTCAACCCACCTCTGTCTCCTGTAAAGGATCAGGTGTGCTACAGGAGCTGGTGAGGGACACCTCGCTGGGCGGCCTGCTATCATGATGATTAAAAGGTGTTAAAGGAGCAGGTGGCACAGGAGTGTAGCTGGGTTATAATTAGAGCTTCATTTCAGATGGAGGAGAGTGAGAAGAAAGTGAAGAAGAAGACTTTTTGAAATATTCTGAGTTTTTTTTTCCACAGTTAGCTCATATTTTGGATGTTTGTCCGAGGTCTTTCCCCTGGCTTTATTTGTAGCTAAACAATGGTTAGATTACTTTTCTCTTGTTGCTGGGTTGCACAATTTGTACTCTTTTACTATTGACAGAGCAATCTCGAAACTTCCCTCCCTTATCAGTCATTTCTACGTTTGCATCCCAGAAACTTCCTAAAATTAGCTGCTTGTTCACATGTTTCTGAATCTCATCCTGTGGGACTGAGTCCTAAGTAGCAGAAGGGCATGGCAGTAAAAGTGGAGAACGGTGAAGAAGCCACATCCACTCATGTTCGTGACACACACTGTGTTGACAGCTCTTACATGTACACAGGATGAGTAAGCGGGCAGATGTGCAGACATCTTCTCTGCACTTGCCTTGACAATGATTCTCAACACAGAATAACCACAAGCATTGTCCAGGTAAGGAACTGGAACCAGTCACATGAAATAATTCTTATCGACTTGTCTGCTCATTGATAGTGATTTATCCTTCCTGCTCTATGCTCACATTGGTATTACCCACCCCATAGGATTTCAGGAACTTTTCAGCATATGAGAATGCAGCTACAAAGATTTAGAAAACATGGGCTGGAAAAGACTGACATTAAACACACTAATAATAGATCTACTTTTGATAACTTTTGGTACATGGTAATGATGTGGGATCATTTGGAGAGTAATTTTTATTCTGAACTTCAATTAAATAGTCATTAGCTTACAATTCTCCACTTGCTGGACACTAACGAGCCAAATTAAAATATACACTCAATGATAGTGGATGAACTTTGTGTATCTGGTGGCATTATTTTCTTGACGTCTTAATGTGCGTCTAATTATTCTGTTACCCTGTCCGATCTTTTCTCCCTATTCTTTCTTATGTAGCCTTATTTGTGCTTCAATGAACAAACAGATGTGTGTACTTCAACACTACCCCCATATTTTGACGCTGCATTTAATGTTGAGATGGTCATTAAACATTGAATCCACTCGTGTCCATCACAGCAGAACTTCAGTTTCAATTTCATCTTTGTTTGGCTGTTCATTTGTAGTTTTCTGGCTCTCCATTTGTACAAGGTAGTATCTTGTATACTGGATGTTGATGGTGATTTCAAACCATCTTGAACAATCAAACTGCTACAATTTATATCATGTCCAATGTATTCCATTGTCTTCATGTTTTTCTGGTCTGGTCTGGTCTGGCAGTCAGTTTCACTGCTCAGCATTACCCCGACCATTTCTGCTGATGTTAAGCCTTCAGAAAACATGCTGACATATGGACCAAAGTGAAAGCAGAGGGCTCAGTCTGGGTCCATATCATGAATGAGTCTTTATTAGCTTTAAGTGTCTTGCAGAATGACTGGTAACATATTCAGCTTTTGAGCTAAGGTAACCATTTCTCACTTAGGGGTCAGTCAACTTGATGCTGGTTGCCTTTTGGGACTAAAACATGCTGTTTGCTAAGGTAGGATGTGATTGACCAATACAGTTTGAAATACAACAAACAGAGACCATGCTAGAAATTCTGATTTTTGAAAATTGATTTTTTTTAAAATGCAGAATCAGTAAATATCTGAATTTGAAAAAAAATTAAAAAAAAGAACGAGAAGAGTTGGTTTGAAGGCCAAGATACTGCAAGTCTAAGCTTCCCAAGTTATCTAGGACTAAGATATTTCAATTCAGGTTATAGAGCCAAAAGCAGAGACCTGCTGGGTCCACAAAGGATTAAAAGACGTGATGTAAAAACATGGTAAAACTATCCTTGCACTAAAGCTGCACTAAGCAGCATTAACATGGAAATACCAGCACTGTTTCAGTCTAAATCACCCAGTGTGACCACAACAGAGAGCAGCATCCCATTACTGTCACTGAAGAGTTTCCCCGTAATTAATTTGAGGGTTTGGTGACTGGCAGTAAATCCTTTGGGTGCTGCGGATGTGATGCATTAACTGTTTCTACTCTGCTGAGCACCAGTAATGTCTCACAACAAGCCACCAAACAGTCCTGTACTCACTCATTGTTAGGTGGTGCTAAAGTAATACACACCCGTACTGGTTAGTTCGACACTGCATGTATCCACACACTTCATTAGCTGAAGCCCCGGGTGGGAGAATAATTGATTTCCTCTACTGACTTCTACAAATGATTTCAGGGTATTGATGTCCTCCAACTATTTTCTGCCATTTGGGATCAGTGTAATGTAAACTTACCTCACATGGTCTCAAAATCCATCAATCCTCACTATCCCAGATTAATGCAGGGCAGTGTCACAGTAAAATCCTCACTCAATAAGTACAGCCTGACTCAGGGACTCTAAACTCACTGATCTTTTTTTCTTTTCTTTTTTTCAAGGTAGAAGCAGCACTGTACAGACAGCTGAAAAGACAAATACAATCAAAGTTGTCAGCCTTTTGTTCTGATACTGTTGATAGGTCATCTGACTAGAAAAAGGGAATTCAGTGAGTGTCAAGTCAGGAACTGCTGCTGCTAAAGCGGGAGGTATACGAAGCCTTGAAAATCAATTACAGAGCAGGAAAATATTTGGTTTGCTCAGTAACATTCAGAAACTACCCACTGACTAAAGCTTTCGTTATGTAAAGCTAATTGTCTTAATATCTTCGAAAATACTGATTTATAACAACAATTCAATCCCTAAATTAGCTTCATATCTCAGAGCCTGAAGATTTTTCTAAGTGACAATATACATTACTGGGTTCAATACGACTCTACTGTAAAAAAAAAATAGAACTCAGAAAGTTTTTCTCATTTTAAGCATGAATTATCTTTACATGAGCCACATTTAGCTGGAAAAAATGTATTCATTTAGTATAAAAAACACAAAAATGAAAAATACATTTATTGTAAAGCAACAAAAAGATAAAACTGTGTATTTTGTGTCTTGTATCAAGACATTATGCTTGGTTAAAGGGGCATTTTCTTTTTACTTCATCAGAATATTTTTTTTAAATCATAATTCTTTACAAACAATCCAGGCACCAATCGTGTCTCTTTAAAATTTGCTGGATTTTTCAGGTGAATATAGCTCAATTTAAGTCCAATAGACAATTATTTGTACTAAAAGTGAGGCTTGCACACTTGTTTAGTTTCTATTTTTTTCCAGCATCTTCCCTCAATAGCCAACACAACACAGATGTGACTGAAGGAGGTACTGTAGTAACTGTAAACAGCAAGTAAGAGATGTGGTGGGAAGACTTTTGTCACGCTCTTATGTGCAAATTTGAAAATGTGAATCAAAATAATAAATTGAGGGATCAACTTTGGGCCTCTACAGGTGTGCAGCAGTTTTACTGTTGGGTCATGTATTTGAGTGAACTTCAGTTCATTCTTTGTTCAGCATCCTGAGACCAGTCATAACACTGTTCAACCATCAAACCTGCCTTCTGCACACACAATAATATCAACAAATCAACAGACACCGTCAGTCCTGCCAACCACCACAGCTCCTCATTAACAGGCTGGACCACAGGAAAGTCTCACACGCCTTCAGTGCCAACAGCTCGGTGAGTTACACTGAACCTGACGGTGTCTCTGGCTGCTGTTAGAGCTGCTCCTGTGTGCAGACTGTGCAGAGCTGCAGAGTCCCAGAGGAGGACGGCTTTGTTTATCTACTCCTGGTTCCATATGCTGGAGACAGAGGGAGTGTGACTAATAGATGGCAATGATGATAATTACAACACTAACGATGATGTCCTTCTGTACAATAGCACAAATGGCCCTGTCTACTGAGGTTAACGAACGAGGAACAATACGTGATTAACTTTGAGAGAGCAACTTTTTTCACTCTGAGCTGTGGGTTTAGAAACCAGCTGCTCATGAACTCATTCATGAGGCCATTTTTTTTTAACGCAGCTGGACAAAGTATAACTCCAATTCAAATATCATACAAAAGGTTACTAAATATTGTTTGTTTTTTTGGCCCAAAATTTGTTATTTTGTCATCATCATTTTGTTTCAGAGACAATGGAGTGAGCATACCTGGATCTCAAATCACAACTTTAAGTTACTCGAAGCTTTTTTGGCTTTTTCCTCTTTTCATATCTTACAGCTGTTGTTTGCCTGGTGTCGGAACCATTGCCTGTATGAAAGGACCTTCATGAGTTGAACAAAGTGAAGGCAACAAACCTCTGACAAGTACCCATATCTTGCACTGACCAGTGTGACCAAAAGTTGTCTTTTGCATTTTAAGCGTTCAGAATTTAAATTAGTTTTTACTTCTCTGAATCTTTTATTTTTTCTAAATGACATGAAAAGGTGACTCCAATGTTTGGCTTACCTGAAAAGTTTTTGGGAATGTTTGAGAAAAAAAATCTACACACAGTACTTTCTACACTCTCATCACACTAGGATTGGATGTAGAATAGAATAGAACAGAATAGAATAGAACAGAATAGAATATTCTTTATGGAGGAACTTTTTTAACAGTTTTTAATAGCTATTAATATAAAAAATAGTTATTTCACTTATTTTTGTCTTCTCTTTTTGCTGATATGGAACAGCGCTGTGAAAGTTGAATCTCTTTTGGTGCAGAGCGATTATGTAAATGAATTATAAACAGCTGTCGGTCTGAAGCAATTTGTTTTCAATTCAGTAAAGGTCAGAATTTGCATGTACAGACTCAGGTTGATTTGAAAAGCTGCAGTTTTAAAGATTTATGATTCCTGTACCTCTGCATGTGATACTGGTGCTGTATGTGTATTTCATCTTTTCCTGACATTATGAGTCAGCAGCATGATGCCTGGCACGGACATGGAGGTAATTGGTAAAATAAATAAATTACCTCCCAGTTTGTGGGGGGCTATTTTTGGTTCCTGTGTTGGTTCGGACTCCCCGGAGAGACTCCATGCTGCACTCAGGATCTATTAACAATTTAACAAGGAGACAGCAAAACTAGGTCACAGACGGCTCATCCCAGCACCATTACAGCTCCTCAGCAGCTTCCACACCAGCAGACTGGAAGCAGCAAGGGCAGCGTGGAGGAGTGACACCACTGGGGACTGATTGACTGAACAAGCAACATGAAGCCACGACAGAGAGCCGGTAACTGTGTTTGTTAATGGATTTAACAGTAACCCAGCACCAGAAGACGAACGGCAGCTCGCCTTTCTTTGATGATGTAACAACCCCTGAAAGACGTCACAGCAAGATATTTAGAGCTGAGGCATAACTAAGTTATAAATAGGACTTTTTTTTCTCTTTGCTATCACTGATCCAAAACGTGCGTTTAAAAAAAGCTTGGTTGACGCAGTTGGTCAATCTAACTGTGAAAAACCCTTGTCCCCCTCACATTTCTTAGAGGTACAGTTTTGGAGTCAATGCAGGACAAAACAACCAGCCTGCTCTTTTTCTTACATCATTAAATACTAGCTCTTATTCTCTTTCACATATTCACTACTGAGAGTTTCTAGAAATGATCGGGAACTTTAGCCCAAAAGTTTTTCGAAGTTGCTTGTTCACACGTGTTCCCTGTCAGTCGGGTCATGTCCCAAAAGACAGGACATGACATAAAAGTCATGTTTACAACATGTGACAGACAAAGCAACAGAGATCTGCTCTGGGGTGACAGATTATTAACGTCACTGCTTTATTAGACGTGAATTTGCCTGTTTTGAAAGTGATTCCGCTTCAGCTTTTGGTGGATGCTTGCTCCATTTTAAAGAATGTTATTGCCAACTATGACAAACTCAGAAGTTGTATGAGAGGACTGGTAGATAAAAGGTGAAGTAGGAGTAAGAGATTTGGCTGTTTGCATTTATACATTGAGGTTTGCCTGAGAATTTCTGGAAGTTTTGTGTATGTGTGAATACAACTTCCATGACCCACCATGCACCCTGGATTTTCTGCATGCTAAGTACTGTCTTTCAATTAACTCTGATGTAAAATGCTTAGAGCGACACTCCACTGATTACTTAAGATAAAATCTGTTGCAGATTGGTGGGATGGATAAAAAAAAAAAATCACTGCAGTTTGGCTCACTGGCGACTGAGTCAGATGTGCAACCAAAGGTCAGCAAGGGGGTTACTTCCACTGACATCATCATGTTGTCGTAAAACTTCTGTGCTCTCAGATGTTTCACCTTTTTCACATTAGTTGTTGAAGGTTACAGTGCTGTCACTAGTGTGGGTTACAGTCTGTCTGGAGCTTTAAAGGGACAGACCGACCTGTATACCCTGAATTGACTGATAGATTTTCTCTCTGTGTGGTTCTCATAGTGGTTTATTGACAAAGGGGCCAGAGCTGTCTAACATTCCCTGACAGTACACCCACTGTTGATGTGTGCTGGATAACATCTCATCTTTGTTCTTGAAATTGGAGTATGATGTTTACACTCAAGAAACACTACAGCAGGAAGTGAAAAAAAACAATCAAAAGCAGGATACCAGACTCTGTGGTGCTCTGCTCGCAGATGCAGTCACTCTAGTTATAGTGCATCTAAAATGCAACATCAAAATTGTCCAAATATGAGTGTGTTTGATTAATATGCTGACAGAGGCTGACTTCTCAGTGAAACCTGGTTTAAATATAGACGTCTACATGGACATGAAAACATTTTCGCATCAAACCAGTTTTGAACATCTTTTCAAAGGATGTCATGGTCATGTTTTTAACACAGATCCAGTTTTTCAGGGTTCAAAGCCAAGGCCATCGACAGATGAAACCTTGCACTCTGTGACAGCTTGAGGGAAAAAAGTTGGGAGATGACTCAAAATTTTGCACTTCATCCTGATGAAGGACATACATGCTTTCACAAAACTTTTACATAATCGGCCTGATGGCTGCAGAGAAACTTCCCTCTGTACAGTGTTGATCAAAGGGACTCTACAGACCCGCACTGTTCTCATAAAGCATCATAACATATGATCTGTTCACAAAATGCCGAGCAAACAGTTCAAGTCTTTTTTTCGCCTTTAAGTAATCTGAAGAGATGTGGATGACACATCTACGTGAAGTTAAAGTAATGCCAACACACATGAATAACAGAACAATTAGTCTTTTTCACCTGTTATTTGAGGTTTTAGAAAGGTATAGTTCTCTCAATAACTAATACATTTACCTAAGTAATAACTTAGGTACTGCATTTGAACAATGTGTGTGCATGTATCAGTAAATTGTCCATGTGCGGTGTCTCGTTTTTCTTATACACAGTATATCAGAACAGTCAGAACTCTGCGCCATGTCACCGTCAGACCATCATTGATCTAATGACCACCACACGATCATTCACTCAGTGTGAGATAATGAACATGATCTAATGAGGGCTCAGCTCCTCTCAGTGTTTAAATCTTTTTTCCGTGTTGATCACAGTGACAGTCCTCTACGAACAGGTATTTCTATGGTAATAAGCCTTTTTATCAGTTTCTTTTATCAAAAAAAATAAAACAAACTCTAATTTAAACGCTGGTGACAGGATGTTTATGTGTCATCCAATTATGATTTCCAGTCGTAAGGCTGTTAAAGCAGGCTCACTACGGTATATACATCTTAACCTGATGTTGAGGTATCAGGTGCTCTAAACGAATTGCAGCCTCGTGTGAAGTTTAATTCTGAGCTTTAATCCAACTTTTCTGGACAAAATAAACTGGTTAAAGAACTGGTTTCTGCTTCACAGTTTGATAATGTAACAAAACAGGAGATACAGATAAGGTTACCTGAAAGATTGTCTCTTATTTTCTGCCTTTTCTTCAGATACAGTGATGACCCAAATATATACATTGGAAAATGTGGTCGTTTTATATTCAGAGTCAAGGCTTTTGAATCTGGATATTTTTGAAAAACAATCAATAGCACGATCTTTAAAGTAAGAGTAGGTCTCCTGAGTGAAGCCAGCCATCGCTCACAACTACAGCACCAAGAGGATGGGAATTGGAGAGATACAGCAATCATCTCATACCCCTTTTTGTCCGAGCCAGTTCCACTGCCTTATACAGAACCTGTTCTTCATGTTCTGTCCACCAAAGAACTGAGCCTAAACCAAACTCTTGGAGAAAGAATGGCTCTGAAGCCAACAGCCCAGAACCAGGACCTGTTTTTTAGAAAAAGGATAAAAGTGACCCAAGAGTTATTCAACAGCCAAGGCAAAGTTTGTGAATTTTAAGATCTCAGTGTAACAATAAGATACTCTCAACAACCCAAGAAACATGAAGTCAAAGGGTGTAATGTCCAAAGATGGCAAAAGACTGAGCAGCTCAATGGTGCTACTTCAATGGGTCTGATGGGAGCATATTTCAGTGAAAAATAGAGTGATACTTTGCCCATTACCTAAACCACAATCTGTCAACAGCCTCTGGAATCATCAATGAGGCTACATATGATTGTTTTGTCAGAAAAAGCCTTGTAACTGACAGAGCCAACGTGGTTTCCTTTGGGTGTCAAAAGTGGGTAACCAAACCAAAGTGCTCAATCTACAAAAATCTAAACAATTTAGACATATAGATAATGAAGCCTGGATTAAATTCAGCATATTTCTATAATTTTCAAATAAAACTTAAAAGATAGAATATTTATTCAAGCATTAACCATGGGGAAAGGGTGTTATCCAATATCTAGACTAATACGGTACTCAAATTCTAGCCGTGCACTGATTCAGCCTATTTTTATCATTTGAATAGATTAAAATGAAGTGGCAGTTCAGACATAAATTCATACGGTTTTAAGTGGATGCTTAGACATTCTTTGAAAGTGCACTGGCACGATTTTTCGCCCACTCACTGTTGGAGTGGGTTTTATTATGGGGCGCCTACAGATTGATCCACAGACTATAAGTTGATAGCATTAGACCATATTCATCACCCAAATTAGTTTCTCCCAGAGTTCTAGTCTAGCTTCAGTTTTCAACAAAACTTGACAAATCAACAGAAAAGCTTTGGTTTTTATCCATAGACGGCACAGACCACAATTTTGTTTGTTTTGATAGAGCTCAATCAAGAGGTTCAGAACACCCCTTCTGAGTGGCTGCAGTATTGATCATGGACCCTCCCTGCTGTGGTTGCAAAGGGAACATCAGTCTAAGCTTAAAATTAAAGAGGGGGTGATGCATTTTTTAAGACTCCTTACTATTACGCTGGTACCATTTTAGTGGCTTTTACATGGTTTACAGCTCTACAAGGTCCCCATTTTTCAGTCCCTGTCTGGAACTGTACTTTTTAGCTGCTGTCTCTTTAAAACTCCCTGCTCCGCCCCCAGATTGGCCAGTTTTCTGAAGGGCTGTTTGTGCCAGATCTACATATGGGAGGTCCTTAGTTTTTAAGGCCCACACCTCCAAAATAGGGCTGGGCAATTAATCACAAATTAGATTTAATCACAATATGCCCTGCTGCAATATTTTAATGGCAGACAGTGCAATATTTATTTTCCCTGACATGTGTTAGAATACGTTGTTGTTTTTTCTTAGAATAGACCAGTTGGAGGATTTTACCGACAAATCCAGGGATTTAAAAAAATATATGACAATGTAGGGATTCCAAAAAAATCTGCACGCATTGAGCATGAAAACCCAGCATTGTTTCTTTCTTTTCAAAATATGAGAAAGCATGACACCCCCTCTTTAAGTGCACTCCAAATATGTTGATCAATAATGCTCATGTTTTGTTTTGTTTTTTTTGTTTTTTTGTAATTGCACCTGATTAAAGTAAAGTAAAGTAAAGTAAAATCTCTGACTGGATTGATGACAAACTGACACTCAGCATAAACTTCTCTCACTCACCTCAACACGTCGAGCAGCATCATTACAGAACAAGGAAGGGACAGTTTGCCCTCCAGCTGGAGTTATTCAGCTACATCTAATGGCATAGCAGCATGCTGTCCCCAAAGAACATTAGCATGCATTAGGCAGTGTGTGGGCCACCCAGCAGCATACACTCAACTGTACAGAGTATTCTGTCTTTTAAAAACCAATTATAAACACTCCGGAGGCACAATTAGGAAGGGGTATAGGCAACTTTTTTACTGCTCTGCTGCACAACGTAGCCATAATGTAATGGGGACGTCCACGGGGATTGCATCCAGCTCACGTTCCAGCCTGTACTGCAGCTCCATAAAATGTCCAACTTCTCCGCTTTTACGTTCTCACAGATGGAGAGCTAAGTGGGCTGGGAAAGTGACAACAACCACCAAAAATGCACAAAATGCACAAAACGCATGGATTCCAAGGCAGAATGAGGAGAAACTCTCATCAGCTCCTGCTCTTCACGTCTGTTTCTGTTGGATTATTGCTCTAATTAGCTAGCACACTTGAGTGTGACTGTTGTTTTAGTCAGTTTCAGTGGCCACAGCGTGATGAGACAGGTATCTTCGAGTCAAGTATGTACTGTAATATTCCTTCTGATCGATTTAACCTGATACAGCTTTAATAGCCGCTTTAGAGCCAGAGATTTAATTGCTCTTAAAGTGATGAGAGAGTTGCAGGGAGGGGAGCAACAGCAGCCAGAAATACTTACAACCAACAAGAATCAGAGGTAGTGGTGCAAAGAAGACTCAGCGCTGCGACTGCCAAACTCAAACCATGAAGTTCAAATTGTACCAGTGTAAGCACAGACAGTTTTTCAGGGTTTTGCACTCAGCAAAGTCCAGTACCTGCAACTGTGTAATTCTACCAAAGACCACTGATACTTTGATAAGACTATAAGATCCTTACTAATGGTTTTTAGACATATCTTTAATCTGACCATCCAAACTAAAGATTCTATCAGACCAGTACACCAAAACACTTCATGTTTCATTCAATGCTTCCTCACACCCCTTTTTGATAGGGCTGGGGTTAGTGCTAGTTCCAGGTCAGTGCTTGACTCAACAGAGATTTTTGTGTTCAACTGACAAAGCAGCAGCTCTTTTCTGGGCCAGAGACAAGCAGACAACAGACTACGTTGGGGTCCGGGATTACCATGACCAATGTTCAGCAGTGGAAACAGTCATATAAAAAAGAAAAGCTGCTAAGTGGGTCTTCTGTTGTTTTGCTGGTATTACCTCGTTCAAAATTTGACACGTAGGCGTAACTAATGCAGAAATGCATTATCTCTCTCATAAATCAGGTCTATACATTGTTATTTTATTTTTAAGGCCAAACCTGTGTTATTTATCTCATTAACATAATGAATTTTTTTTTTTTTGCCTTGTGGTAGCGCATTCATGCATCTCCTCTGCTCTCTGCATCATGCACAGCAGAGTTCCTCCCTGATGCGCACAGAAACACAAACGTGAGCACACAGAGAGAGGAGCATGCTCTATATACTACTCTTGATGATTTACTGTGACACAATGATGTGGCTCCATCTTGTCTCCTTATTGATGGAAAACATCACTGTTTCTTATGAAGAACAATATTAGCACTAGCACTCACACTAACACCAAACAAGCACCTGGTTCTTTGATGGGAAAAGGGCAGCACACATCAGATCTCACAGAAGCGTGTATTATCAAACATGACTATAAGAAAAACAAACATGCAAACAAACTGAGGACAATAATTTGGGTATTTCATGCCAGAGGCTGCTTTTACTTTTACACTTCCTACCTGGCTCTGGATCCTCTTTTGTTTCCATTTGCTGACATGTGTATGAGCTGTACCACCTGTTTGAAAGCACTCCCCAATCAGTTCCTCTAATTGTTTACTTCAAGTTTTTCATCAAAGGCAGGCTGACCAGGACACAAATACTAAATTTGTTTATCATCTACGGTTCAGGATCAAGGAGACTGAAACTGTCTGCAGAAGTTAAATAGTAGTGTAGAGACACCAACTCAGATCATTTTGATAAAGTATTGGTTATGGTGAGTCCCAAATCAGGTCAAGTGCAATCTGATCACTTGGGAAATCAAATCAAAATCTGGCCTAAAATAGTTAAAATGTTTGTCATTCTATCTTAAAATTAATTAATGACTAGTATTTAAAGTAAGATGACTGCAGACATTGTCTTTGCAGCTTAAGTGGCTCTGTATAAAATGTTAAAGGCTGGATGTTGGGTATGTGAAGGATTCTCTATGGTTTCAAGCGATGTGATAATTTGACACTTCATCGCTGTTAGGAGCAGAGCCAAGCTCAGGGCTAAATTATCCTCCAATCAAGGGAACAATCTGAGCCCTTGGTTAGTACTGACGCTTGGTCCGGACTCCCTGGTAGTGTTAAGGCATTAACAGATCCTGTTTTCAATATCCTTCAGGGTCATTTGGACTCGTTTGGTTCATTATATGACATCAAGCATGTCCTTTATAAGATTTAGAATCACAGTAATTACAACAGGACTTTCTGAGCATGACAAAACAGAGCCTTGCATAGATAAAAAGATAAAGAGATTTCCCTCGTGGCTAACTACTGCTAACTTCCATTGCACTATACGAAAAAACAAATCATATAATTCTGCCTTGAGTTCTTGCTGATAACTAGACAACCCTTGTAACCTCAATTCACAAATCATAATCTCATCAAGACTTGTTAAGCGTACTTTCTTTTTTCTTTTCCCTCTGGAAATCATTACTGCAGCAGACATGAGTCAGTTCTTCTTCTTCTTTTTCGAGTTTTTTTATCTGCTTCCCAGTGAGATCACATTAGATTTCAGATCACACGAGGTGATGTGTTGCTTACAAGATAATCTTAGTAATGTTCTGTATTGAATGATGCGCCATTATTATCTCATCTTGTAGCCTGTGCATGTTTCAGATTAGAGCTGAGATTATTTGTGCATTTCTTCTGATCTGCATGTTTCTATTTTATTTTTATTCCTCTTGGGATACAAAGAGCTGGTTGAGACAAGATGTACTGAGTTCAGACAACTTGGCAGTGATGTTGCAGATTAACATAAGATTTAATTAATGCACACTGTCTTCTTGTTTCTTCACTGGGACACTGTCAAATTTTGTGGATTGAATGCTACAAGAACTCACATCATTCTGTATATTATGCCTTTTATTCATTTTTTTAAACATCGCATTCCTCTTAACATAGGCAACATGGATTGGTCTGGATGTAAATTCCATTTAAAGTTATTAAAAGAAAAATCAGACTTGAGTTATTTGAAATATGTAATCTTTACATGCTATAGTATATATTGATTTAATTAAACTTAAGCTAAACATAACTACAACCTCTATATCACAGATTTTGATTAAAAAACGTGTGAACTTATGTCTTTATTTTTCTTTCTTTTTTTTTTTTTTGGAAACAGTGGCTTGTGTCGGTCGCAGCTCCTTTGGCATTTTACTACTTCAATACATCTTCAGAACTTCATTGAATATTCTGATAAATTATAGGAATTGTTGCATAAAAACCTAAGATTTTACCCTCTTCTTGGAATACGTATGGTGCTTTTGCAAGTATCCCCCTCAACAATAACAAAAATCCACAATGCCGATGCTGTTTTCACTGTTGTGTTGCAATATATTTCCACCTACTGTGTTGGAGGGTTTGGGCCCTTTTTTTATTCAGTTAGCATTTATTATTGGATAACACTTGGAGAAATGGAATAACAACATAGTTCCTTTATTTGCCAAAATACAGTATATCCTGCAAACATAAAGCCGATCTGCCAAAGATGCAACAAACCAATTCTTCACAATTTCTGAAAAACAAGATGTAAAACTAGTTGCAAGGAATTTAATTATATTTTCACAGGGAATACAATCACTGCATTGGTAGAAATAATTAGAGATTCCGTTTTTCTTTTTTTTTCTTTTTTTGGAGAGGTTGTAATATCTTGAAATACGATTTATTTCATACTTGTAAGATGAATGTGACTACAATTGAGGGTGGTAAAATAGTCTGATGAGAATTATGACAAATACACTGCTGTTGATTGAGAGGTTGCAGTGAGCACAGTGGTTGTCTCCAGAGTATTAGTGCATCAGGCAGAAAAGAAGTGCAGCGGCTTTCCCTCAACCATATTGAAGACAAATGATGTGTGACATTTTACCAGCCTCGGGTTGAGGTTCAATGCAAAGCTCATAATGCTACTACAGCAATGATCCCGTCTTGGTGGTTTAAGTGTAATCTGCTGTATTTTTTCTTGTGTTGACCGTTTACATCCCGCTCCTCAGTGCCTGATGTTTTTGCAGCAAAACACCCAACAGACGCTGGGATTATCCCAGAGGGCGAGTGTCAGCGAATGAAGGCACCAGCAGAGGCTGCTGACAGTTTAGATGGATTACAGACTTTTTCAGCTTAATCTGTTCATTGTTTAAAGCAGGATTAGGGTCAAACAACATGCCTCAGTACAAATAAAAGCAAATCTCAGATTAAATTGTGTTTATGTTTCAGTAAGAGGCCGTTTTCTTACAGAGCTGCAGTTTCACTTCTTATCACCACTTTGGTAAGGTCTCGATCACTCGATCTGTCTGAAGTCAGCAAAAGAGACTTTTAAGGAAAATCTATCCTCAACCACTTTTCCCCATCTCAGCTTTCTGTCCTTTTACATTGATCAGCAACTTTTAGCACTCTTATCTCATTAATTTGATAAAAAGGGCTCCGGTCCACTCTGGATGATGAAACAAATGGCTTTGCCAAGTTGCCACCACGCTAACCACTCTCAGTGTAATTAAAGAATGGGATGAACGCAGTGGGAGACCACGGCTCTGTTGATGCATTGATTGAAGGACAGTTTGTCAGGAAGACAGGGCATCCGCTTTAATGCTGCATATGGCAACCTTTCAATAATTACATTCAGTCTAATTGTAAACGGATGGATGAGCAATTGCAACATAGTTATTAATGAGCTATACATCCAGTAAACAGGTTGAACCCGACAAACTCTACAGGCAGCTCTGAGGTACATCGATTAACCTGCAGCAGAGCTGCAGAGGTATTACCAGAAAACCATATTTCCCCTTGTGTACAGACTAGAGTGATTTTGCACTTAAAAGCTTTCTGAGTCTGATACCAAATCCACCGTCTGTTGTAGTAATGGAACAGAAAGTTTTACCTCTATCAGGGGAATTTATTCCCAACTGAAGTCTTATTTTGGTAGTTTCATCTTCTATCCATATCAATGATCATCCATCACTGCATCGTATTTTACCAAGTTAATTGGTGACTGTGAAACATATGCTGTCAGATATCAGCAGCCATGGTTTGCAGAGATCATAGTCCCAACATCAGAGACCAACATCTTGCTTTAACTTTGACCTACTTCCTTTGACTGTTCAGGCTGTGGATGCTCATGCTTATAAGTCAGTGTACAACAAAGATCTGTTGGCATGTTGAGGCTGGAGGCTGATGCTGTTCAAATAACAAACACTTTGGAGCTGAGTTTTTTCTCCTTTTGAGGACAGATCTGATAAAGCTTGACTTTTTACCGCAACAGATCTGCATCATGATAGTTGTGAAGCAGCAAACTTACAATCCATTAATTGTGAGTAAATGATATCGAATTTTTTTCCCTCCAGGCTTGTACAACTGAACAAAACAAGAGTAGAGCCTCTGTGTAACTTACTACTCAGTGAAACTGAGACTTAACAGAATCAGGGCACTGGGCTGTTCTCCAGTGGAGATTGAGTTGTTAACCATACTTTAAAATGACTGTGAGGAGAATCCGTATGAAGTGGGTTGCAGGGACTCCTTGGGCCAGAGGACTCGCGCAAACTATTGCGATGACGTGACTTGTGTGTTTATTTTGAAGAATGAATATTGATCAGATCTTTTTTGACACTACTTTTCTGAGTTCAAGACAACTTTTTACCAGATACAACGGGACAAGGTAATGTATTTATCAAAAGTTACACACCACTATTGTTTGAAATGCGACCAATTGGGCAGGAGCCACGTGTTGCTGGAAAATTACATCAGCTTTTCAATTAAGCTCATCAACAATTGTATATATCCTGCATATCATTATTCCATTGCTGAATTCATGTTTTAATAAACTGTAATCCATAATCATCACAGTCAAAATAAATAAACATGCAAAATATTTTACTTTGTGTGTGCTGACTCTTTGTACCATATGGGTATCACTTTTTGATTTCAACCTCTAAAATAAATTAACTTTTCCACCATAGTCTAAATAGATGAGATATAACTGATCCATGGGAGTCACAGGTCATCTCAAGTGATTAGCAGCCTTATTTATTTTCAGCCAATCTTCTCTCTGCTTTTTTGCATACTTTGCTTAAATGTTTGGGCAGCCACTAAAACCACTAAATCAACATGTGTGCTTCATTAGGATATTTGAAACACAAACTGTAAAAGGAAATGGAAGAGACATGAAGCAGAACAAACAACCAGCTCATTTTACAGTTAGCATCTTGGCTTGTTAAGCCGGCAGATGCTGTAACGGTGCATCAGCAGCTGGTCCTGGGGTTTGGAAGAAATCATTATCTTTTCCTGAAAATCTGAAAAGTGGAAGTGACAGTTCTTGGCTGGAGCTTTTCTGCTGTAAGCCATCTAATTAAAGTTTTGTTGAACAACCTGAGGCAGAGGAGGGGTAAGTCTCCAGATCATCATGTGAGCCAAACAGCACAGGAGCAGCAGCTAATGATGCTGAGTTAGCATTAAATATTCTCACCAGGCTGGCTTCAATCTGTTGTTTGCTTCATTAAAAGCAAACAACAACATCTCTTGAAAAAGGCTTTTAATTTAACTGTTTTCAAACTTCTTTTTAGGCAAATCTTTACATTGTGTTACTTTAGTGAGACTCACTGTAGAATCATAGGTGTTTCGAAAGTCATGGGTCAGTGCAAGCTGAGCACGTTCACAACAAGAGAAGTCCTAAAATCAAAAGCTGGAGAGTCTGAGTTCATTAAATCAGCCAGAGGTGCATACAATTTTTTCTGATTCCTCCACTTCCTGCTCAAACAGTCAGGATTCATTTAACGGCTTCCTCCATTTCTTCAGGCTAACCAGTGCTCAGTTTTCAGATGTTGAATATTTTCTGCAACAGGATTTCTCAAATGTTCTCCAATTCCCTGCATTACGTTTCAGCTGCAGAGCTCCTGTCCATCTGTCAAGAGTGTCTGGCAGCTCCACTGTTTCAGACTATCATGAGCATCTTAGTAGTGGGATCCGGAGCCCTGAAAGAGGGAGGGGCCTTTCATGGGCCCGAGATGAAAAATACTTAGTCTGTAGCCACCGCTGTTGTAAGACAAGTCACGAATTAAAGAGTTTTAACTCTTCAACTAGAAAAAAAATACAGGGGCTCTCTCTGAGACCCCTTCATCCCTACTAAACACAAGTGGTTCAGTCCACACAGCTTTAGTCCCAGAATTGATCTGACTGATGGTAAGAAATTGAAGTGAGTGATGCTGCAGCTTCATGTCTCCCTCAAGAAAGCAATCAGGATATCATTACTACCTGTCCTCTTTGGTGTGAATTTTGATGTATTTCCCAATGAGATATCTACAAAAAACTGATATCAACAGATTTATTACAGTCTGAAGAGTCCTGCGATATCCTGGAACTATCGTTTCAACCTGAACTTCTGTTAAAGAAAATGCAAGGACTTTTCCAGTGATTTTCAAAAAGTCTGATATCTAGAAATGCCCGATCATAATCCTTAATTTTAATCAGACAAACTGTTTGCCTGATGAATGTCTCAGCATTGAAACGTCGCTAATGAATTAAGATTATTTGCAAGTTTTGACAGTGTGTGGGTTTTTACATTTAAAACCAGTACTTTTGGGTTTGAAACACTTTTAACTGGTTCATAACACGCTTGTGAGGCAGGTCTCAAACACAGAGGTTTGTGCATAGCTCTGCTCCAGACAGGCCAATCAGAGGGAAGGGGGTTCGCCTTGGGGAGATAGCAGCTAAAACCGACAGTTTCACTCCAAGGCTGAAATAAGGGTTTTCTTAAACACAGGTAACAGAAAATTTGTATTTTTCCTAACATTAAATCATGACAAGACACCAGACTAAGAGTTAAACCCCACCACAAAAGCACATTACCCTCCTTTAAAGTTATAGTGAAATAATTTCTTGCTAATGCAGGTGTATGGAACAGTTCATTTTCTGCCTGCAACTCAATCAAACACCTCTAAATATACTTAGTTTTTTAAGCAGTTTGAATCGATTATTCATATTGCAGTGAGATTATTTTAGAATAATCTGACAGTTGATGGACCATGACAACTAAATCTCACATAAAAATTCAAATCATATAAAAATGAAACCAATTTGGGGCTTCTTGGTGATTGGTTTTGAGTTATTATAACGCATGACTGCAATTCTGAATGTGAATTTGAGTTGGAAAATTGAGATAAACAAACTTATGTAGAAATTTTTCCAAAAAGATTAAATAACCCTTTTGCTTTGATTATGACCTAATTCCCATGAATGATAATCAGGGTGAAATAAAATCATGCTTGGTTTTGTAAGATCTTCCCATAAATAACTGATGTGACACAACTAAAAAGCAGGCTGTAGGAAGCAGAGCTCACAGCTCAAAAACAAAGTTAATTCCAGCCTCCATGTTGTCATGATGTGCTCGCCGGTGCAGCCTTTGAGTGCAGAAATGTTCATCACTATGGCGACAGACCACACATTAAAGCTACTTTCACCACAGGAACCTCAGAGCGCCTGATGTTTATGTGCACGGATGAATCAGCTGCAGAGGCTGGATTATAGCTCATTCTTTATTCTTATTTCTTATTCATTAATCCTGCCACAGAAGAGCTATTAATTGGGCAATAAAATTGATTTTTAGAAGACTACAAATTCAAGCAGCCGTAATGTTTCACTAATGTGTCTGTTGTTGAATATTTTATCAATCCAACCAGCACGTATCGGCTGGGAGCAGCTTGGATGCTGTGGATTGTTTTTTTTTATGGTTACACAGCTTCTTCACTAATGATATACAGCCGACACTTGGCTCAGATATTTTTGAAGTTCACTCTATTTTATTTTGAAGAAGCGTAATGATCCCTCAGGCTGTAAAGATAGAAAGTGAGCTGAAATTAAATATGATTTCTGGATTTTAAGTGCAGATTGTGGCCCAGACCTGACATGTTACCTCTCAGCAATACAATAGAAATTTAAATCCCCCCTGCTTTCTGTGAGAGTGCCAATTATCCTGATGAGCACCCCATTAAAACTTTGTGTGAGTGTGAGCTGAGGCAGAGCGGTGGAGGGTGGAGGTAGATGGAGGCTGCTGCCATTGATTTCTGTTGAATTATTCATCCAAAGCGTCGTACTCTTGTCTTGGCCTTGGCCCATTATCGGGGTACGAATGCATCACTGCCATGAGAAGTAGCGGCTGAATATCCAGGGTTTTCCTCAGTATTTCCTGTCTTATTTATGAGACTCCAACTTCTCCCTCTTTATGCAAAAAGTCGACAACATGATCGTGTGTGAAAGTGTAAAAAAGAAGACATCACCAGTCCGCAGTGAAAGATTTATGAGGACCGAAGCTGCAGATGTTCAGAGCAGTTTACACGCTGATTAAGACATTATTTACATCCGAAAGCATACACTACAGCAACTCAATGTACATAATTTCATTCTTATCTAAAAATATGGCTGCTTAGGGCTGCTCATGTCAGAAAGGTATGAATAATGGAAAAAAGAGGTATTTTTTGTCAGTTTTGTTTTTTCTAGGTGAAATGCAATACTCGAACATTTATCCTCCTTGGAAGATCTGCAGCCTCTACGTTTTTTAAATTTTTGACAATTATTAATCTCGCTTTCCTGAACATCAAACTTTATGGTAACTAAACAGAGCTAACACCAGAGCCTTTAAAGAGGGGGTATTAAGCTTTTGGTGGGTTTTAAACTATTCCCTTGGTATGCCTGCAGTGCCACTACATGATTAAAAGCTCAAAAAAGATCTCACACTGGTGTTTTAGAAAACATTTATTTCAGCCTCTAACTAATGAGTTACCTTTTAGCTGCTGTCTCTTTAAGAGTCCTCGCTCCACAGACCCCCTCCCTCTAATTGCTCAGCGCTCTGGAGACCTGTCAGGGGCAGATATATGGGCAAACCTTGGTGTTTGAGGCCCACCTCTCTGATGTGTCATGAACCAGTTCGGGGACCCTTATGTGATGACCTTATTATTTCAACAAGTCTCATGAAGATATTGTGCTATTTCTGAAACAGATTGTTTCAAGTGGCTTACTGACAGATTCAGGCGTTTCTACAACAAATGCACATCTAGTGATTTAAATGTTAGCATATAACAATTTAAAACATAAAAATAATCAATAACAAATGCATATGAAGAGCTTTAAAAATCTGCATAATTTTAGCGTGAACATCAAGCAATGCAGAGGCATTTATGCTAATTTACTGAACCACAGAGCAGTTTGTTTATCGAGCTCCAGTCTTTGACTTCTTGACTTTGCAACACCAAATCAAATCACTGTCAGAGGAGGCATCAACTAAAGGTTTGAGAATTGATTTGTGTATGCAAATCATTCCTGACGTTACAACACCATGGGAGCATATTTACAGTGACTTTTTGGGTGGCGGTAACATTGCGGGGATTTCTTAATGCTAGTCATTCTAACAATTACTATACTTAAGCAAAAATAAAGTGTTTCATTCAAATGTGTGTGAAATTCAGATAACCTGATCTACCAACACAGCAATTTGCACGTCTGTTTCCCTGCAATCCTCTTTTTAAAATGTGAATCGTTAACGAAAATATGAATGATGAATTTTGTTATGGGGGAGGAATATTGATGTGGACGCAATTCCAAGAAATACTGTTGAGCTGCAGCAAAGCATAAATTACTGCAGATACTTAAAGCTTCTGTAACTGTTTTTTTTTGTTTGTTTGTTTTTTGTTTGGAATTTTGGAATTCAAGCAAAGGAGCTGGCATGCCGCATGGAGGGAGCATGTAGCTACCATAAGTGGACATCATCCACAGCTCTACATGTCCAGCAGCACTCAGATTAAAGCGATCTCACTCCATATAATCTCCAGTAAGTCAGAGCAGCTCCTCAGGCTGAACAGACTTGTGATGCGGTCTGACTTGAGGCGTCAGGGCTCCCCCTGCACTCTGTGAGAATGTTTTATTTCTCGGGGTTAGCAGCAGGTGTTGAATAATTCAGTGGCTGGAGGATATGCTCGGTGCCAGAGACGCGTCTCTCTGAGGGGTCTCCGCTTCTCTCCGCTCTGACATTATCATCACCTCTCTGCAGCCAACATGTGAGATTTAATGTCTCTGCTTCATAAAATGGTGTGTAGATAAAGTGAGTCGGTCAGTGCTGCCTCCTCTTTATGATGGGGTGAGGTTTTTTTTTTTTTTGAGAGAAAACATGGAAAGACATTTTTCAAACCAGGAATGCATGAGCCAGATCTTTTTGGAATGACTGATTCAATTTTAGAGCTGATTCATTTTAGCTTTCCAAATAAGGAAACTGATGTTTACATAAAATTAAGAATTTCATTATTTCAAGATATTTTTTTAAGATACAGCATTTTAGGATTTTCACAAGGCATATTGCAGAACATAAGCTCATAATTATATGGTTTATTATAGCATGAAAAGTATTTAATGTGATGTATTTGCAAAGCAAACGAATTAAAAGACCACTACGATAGAGTTAGTCAAAGATGGTAAGATAATTTGTGGCAAAGAGCTGCCCCTTAAATATGAGCCGGACTAACTGGCATGTTCCCTGAAAAGATCCCGATTTCTCATCACTCACTACTACCATGAAAGATGCGCTCAATGATCGCACAGACTGTCGCACATCCTGGCAGTCATCTGAAGTTGCAGTTTTGACACTCACCGCCTTAGAAACACGAGTCAGTGTGTGTGTCAAAGTGTGTTCTGTGATGTTTGCCTATAGCTGCACATCAGCCATCACCGCAGACATGAAAAACACAAAGCATCACTCACTTGTATGCAGTTGGCAATTGTCAGTTTTGATGATCATAATTTCAGAATCGGAAAATATTAATATATACAGCTTCCCTGCATGAAAAGCTGCAGATTAAGCTGCTAAAAGTTGGTATTGTTCGAGAAAGCGCGACGTTCACGAGCGCTGAAAATATCTCCAGCCTTTGTTGCAGCTCTGTGAACTTCACAGAGGAGCTGCAGCATCCAGCCCTCACAGCTGTAATTGGGCATCTTGGGAATAATGAAGAAGCCGGGCGGATAAAGCCCTTACCTCGCTCATGGCTGCGCGCTGTGCGTCTCTGTGAGGCTCCTGCTCAGGTGGGTGAGTGTTGGTCAGCTGGTACACTCCTCTCTCGCTCTCTGAGCCGCTCGCGCGCACACACGCTGTTTTTATAGCGCGAGCTGGCCCGCTCTCCTCACATCATCTTCATCAAACCAATCGGCACGAGGCGCCGCGTGCTCGGCTCTACGCTGTGGACCAGCCTTCACATTCTCCACGCTCGAGCTTGTTTTCGGCTTGTGTTGTCTGTGGGATAAAATGGGGTGATGAAAATGTGAGGAAAAATAATGAAATACACCCCGGCCTCAATAAGGAGGACGTTCATCTCAACTGAGTGTGAAAGGATATCAACACAATCTGGATACATCAAACAAAAACACGCTGAAGTGTTGTTCCAGTTTATTTTTAAACCTGGCCCTGGATTTTTATATAACTTGTTAAATAATTTGTCTCTGAGAACTACAGATCAGATCCCAAGAAGTGGGAAAGTGTGATATTCCTTTCAAACTGGAAACAGGCCGTACATCTCTACTCAACCCACCAGACTCCAGTGACAAATTCTCTTGTCTATACAGCAAACTTGATTTGATTTTGGTCTGTTTTATTCTACAGCCAGATACCATAATTAACCAATTGTAAGTTCCAGATTTCTCTAACAAGGAAACAATGACTTTCACAACTAATATTGAAAGAACTTATTCAGGGTGTCACATAAAACAGCTGCATCTCTGCATTCTTTAGATATTTCACAGGGCCACGGTGTATAAGTTAAATAGAGTAGCTTTGGTTACTTTTGTCAGGTTGCTGTCAAAAACTGACAAAAAATATCATGTAGTATGTCATCGCTAGTGTACAGTGGCCAGTAGGTGCAAGAAAATTTGCAAAAGCCACAAACGGAATGACACAAATACAAAAGTCACAACACAAAGTTAAACTTTTAACAGTTTCTTCATAGATGGTTATTCCAACAGACACAGAAAAGCTTTGACTATAAGAACTGTTTTTATCTTTGATAATGAGGTAAAACAATATATTAAAAGTATTTAAAATTTCACAATATGAAAGCCATTGAGACTCATGACTCGCGCTTTGCAATGTACTAGGGTAAAATGGCTTTTTTTGAAATACTGCCCGTGAATGTATGTGACCCACTGGTGGTAGTTGTTAAACTTTTTTATAACATTGTACTGTGTTAAATTTCTTGATAAATATTTGATTGATTATTTTTGCAAAAACTGGTCAGGGATAAATATTCGTGAGGAAACTGCTACAAGCTGAACTCTTTAACTTCCATTGTGGCTATATCTCCATTGTGTTATGCCACTTGTATTCATGCCATTCCATTTACATTTATGTTGTGTCTTTTGCAAACCATCCAACACCTACCAGCCAATATAGTTTTAGTGCTGTAATAAATTTTTAACAGAAACCATCATACAGGAAGTGACAAGCTTTTGGTGTATCAAGCTACCATTTTGAAGAGCCGTCCCAGCATAATGGAGCATACTCGCAAACTGAGAGCATCGGTTTGATCTGACAACTTAAAAGACTAAAGTTACACAATAAAACAAACAAACGGACACAACTCAGACTCACCTGCTCAGCCTCACATCTCCAGTACTTTTCCACTCTTGCCTGTTTCCCTCCTTTTCACCCTGACCACACCCCTTTATCAGATTAACACATTTCACCTGTTCCTCATTACCTGCAGCTAGTATTTAAGCTCCTCTCTCATCCCATTCGGTTCTGACCTACGTACATTCTCTCTCCGACCTAACAAATCACCTCCTTCAAGTCTGCTCTTCCTCGCAGCTGCTCAGCGCTCTTACACCATCAGGTGAGTTGCTCAGTTGCTCAATCTGAAGAGATTCAACAACTCAAAGACTTTGAGCCACCTGTCTGCCAGTGTGAGCCAGCACATCAGGGACTAACTCACTCACCTCTGCTCTGCCTGACCCACGGTGTTTTTTGAAGTATTAAACGTCGCTCGTTTTGCTCTTGTGTACTGCTTTTGAGTTGCAAATAGATCAACAAATCATTGGTTTGACAAAGTGAAAAAAGGCTTTTTCTGATGGAAGATGTTAGTTTTGCAAAGAGCCATGTTAGGGTCCCTTCTGATTAGAAAATGTTATCTAAACCCTAGAAATTAAAAGGTATACCATGTTTATCGAGTACCTTTAGATAGACTTGAATATGGTTTGAATCAGTTATTTTTTTAAGTAACACAATTATATGCTTGTTCGTGCAAACATCATATCACTATTTGTGGCACCAGAATAAGCCCTTGTACTGATGTTGAAAAACTTGATTTTTCCAGCAGGAGAGCTGTATAAAAACATGCGGTCCTGTGTCAACCGTACACTGTGCCTCGTGTCTGACAGCTGCAGGCTGCCTGTGTAGGCACAGCCTCAACCAAGTGATGTATCAGCCAAACAAACATACTTTTTGAGTACTGCTGCATTCACTCAAAAGTTTTCTCTCCAGTCAGGATTGATGACCCTGGCCCAAGAGTCATGGCTTCATATCTTCACCCGTTGCTTCTTCGTCCTGTGTGGAAGTTATACCAGGCTGACGACTGTAGGAGGTGAAGACACGTTTAATATTTGCCATTACTCTCTTCTCCTTTTGCTATAAATCTACAATGCAGTGTTTGGAAATTAATGGCATGAAACTACAGTGGCATAATTTTTCAGATCCAAAAACTGTTGTGTACTGTGCCATAAAAAAAGAAATCACAGGCACTTGTGCAGTAAAGATACAACACTCAGAAACCAGGATATAAATCCAAATTTATACAGGGAAACCAGCTTATGTTGGTGTGAAAAAAAATCGCTATCTGTGCATTAGTTGTTTGCCCCTCAAACCATGAAACATAGGTGTCAAGGTTTGAGAAATTCTGGGAATCTCCCTTTATGTAACCTACTTTCAAAGCACCACTACAGCCTGTGGCAGCATCTTTCCCTCGTACAGTACAACATGAGTCAGAGGGTGTTCTGCTGTTTGTGGACATCTGCATGCAGGCATCCTACTCCCTATCTGACTCCATATTTATATAAAGAAATTACCCTCACACAGGCTCATACGTGTGTGTGACAGACCCCTGAGTCACACTGGATCAAGTGTTTGAACAATGCAGAACAGAAAAAAACATCCACATTAAATATGAACATGAAACACAGAACAGGAAGCTATTTTTAGCCAGCTGCGATGCAGCTTGCTGTCAAAGTAATTTACATAATAAGTTGACTAAAAATCCTCTGTGTTTGAGTAGATGAAACACACACACACGAACAGCTGGTTAGTTCAAAAACAGAAAGATGCTTGAAATCCAAATTTACTCAAAAGTTGAAATCAGCGTGTGGAGTGGGATGTCAGGTCCGTTTATAAAGAGTATTTCTACTGCAGGCGGTTCACAGTGTGGAAGCTGAGGTCACCAACAGGTCTGTGACCACCACAGAGAGGCTGAGAGGTGGAGAAAAACAACAGCAGGGGGCTTCACAAGCTGCACATTTGTGATTTAGCTTTTCTGTGTCATTGCGATTTAACATTTACCTTCTTTTTAACTGGTTCAAAGTTTGCAAAAGAACGACACGTATAGGGTGACAGAGGGTTTTCCCCTCTGGTCTGAGGTAAAGATACACCGAGATCAGAGCAAAACAAACTAAAAACTCCTATTTATACAGTGTTAGATGGTATTATTGACATGTATTGGACAGGAATGACATTTGGTACCTGTTATTAAGAATATTTGTCATGTTTTTCTGTTTTTTAATATTGTGTAATTGCAGTAGCATTAACAGCTGACATGAAAGTTTTTATAAGTGTACTCTAAAACAAAAACTAGAAATTATTGAAACTTTCGAGGATTCTTTGTGCGGCTGCCAGGTCATCTAATGATGCTATTAATTAAGTTTGAACAGCTTGAAGATGATCTGATTAAGTCTCGAAATATGAGCCAACTTGAATTCATTCCTATTCCACATTTTTTATAAAACTTGTGAAAAATTCTCAAACTGTTGCTGCTGAAGTTTTAGCAAGAAATCAGGGTAAGCTGATGTGAGAAGGCAGCAGATTGTAAGAAAACACTCCATAAATGAGTGTTAGGGAGGAGACTCTTACATCATGTACCCAACATGCGGCCAGTGTAGTCACTTTGTCTGTAATGGGTCCACTTCATCCTCATTTACCTATCAGTATGTCTTCTTCAACTCATCCGCTGATAAGCTGATCATACAGTGAAGTTTCGCAATGACTAAAAGAAACAGTCGATACTTTGTCAAACTGTCATTTCTTTTTCATTTTTCTCAAAAACTGGGAATCTGTGTGTGTTCCTGTGTGCCTTATTCAGCGGTATTACTGATCCTCTTTTATTCACTGGTGTTTTCTGCTGCAGGCTAAAGGAAGCCAGGGTTTTCTTCTTCTTCATTTATTTTTCAGGCTGTTGTTGTGGTTGTTTTTCTAATTAAATGCTTTATTTAACAGATTAAATGATTCTGCCTCACGGTTCCTACCATCTCTGCTCTCTCTTATTTACCATCTTACCACAAGTGAATTTTCAAAAAGAATCTTACAGTTTGATTTTCAGACCATGAATGGATGGGATGGTGTATAAAGTGGATGAGCTGCTGGTGTTCCTTGATCATCTTTCTATTTTGTTTGTTCTTTGCACCATTATTCTGCAGTATTCTGCATTTGTATTTTCGGGCAATATTTTGCACTCGCAGAACAGTTCTGGCTGCAGAAGTACCAAAAATCATTTAATTCCTCATACTGACGGCCTGGTTCAAACAACAGGTTTGGCATGATTACGTCATTTCCTTTTAGAAAGGAGGGTTACTTGTACATTATTCTTCATTTTTTAAGTTATCAAACTTACAAGTAGGGGTTATAACACAAACCTGGTTTGTGGTTGCATCAGCAGATATTTTCAAAATAAGAATGTATTCTGAAAGAGTCAATAAAATTGTTTTCAATATCTAATATGATGCAGTTTTATCTTTTAAATCAAATATAGAGCAAAATACTTGACAATCACCAGGTTTTGATTTTCTTAACATTTTTATCTTATCCTAACCTGTTTGGAACTTTAGTTGTAGGGATGAAGAGCCAAATAAAAGGACGTCACTCACTGCTGGGTTAAAAGTTAGTTCTTAGTGTTACCAATGCTGCTGTGCTGTGTAGCTGTTGTGCAGAAAATTGCAGATACTTGAATCCTTGTAAGGGCTCTAAACACAGGGATATAGAATCAAGGGTTAAATCAATACAAACAATACTGTCTGTGGCCAAACCAAGGTTTTTATTGATATTCAACCCCATTAAAAACCAACCATAAAAAAGATTTATCCTCACAATCTTTAACCAGGTGAATTCAAGATACTCAAAAATAGACACAGCATATTCAATTCCTGATGATATTGTTACCAATTAATTTTGCATTGCATTAAAAACAGAACGATATCACCTGCGAGAAAGAAAAGGTTTAAAGAGGAACAGAAGCTTTTGTGAGACTTCCTCTCAGGAGCTGTAGTAGTTTGTAGAAGTCTCTGTGTTAATACAAAGCTTCTGTGAGGACAGTTTCTGTCTGAGCTCCTCCTCAGATCTCCCCTATGGACCAGCTAACAGCCTCTAATGTTAAACACCACCTCTTGGATATCTATTCATTACAACTAAACCACATGCATAGTGGAGTTTAATAATTAAACAGTTGTTGACTCAAACATTTGTGATGTGTAACATTAACTAGTAAATATATGAAACACCTTCTGTGGCCAAAAGTGCATCCCGAAAAAAAGTGTCCAGCCTGGCCTCACATAAACCAATATACTTCTCTTTAAATGCTTTTATTGATCCAGCAGAGGACACACACATCTCTCCACACATGTTCATGAGTGTGTGTCTGTGAGCGGTCATTAATCAGGCTGAGCTCGGCAAACTCTAAATCTCCACATTTTAATCAGAGCAAACTGCTGCTCAGAGATCCAACAGAGCCAGCCTCCCTCAGGATTCACGTTTGGGGACTAATTGATCACCCGTCACTCCAAGCATTGATTTATTTGGACCGCCCCCAGACACAGAATCTCATCAGCTGCTGCTTAAATTAAAGCTTAAGTCTCAAGCAGCACTGAAGTGAAGTCAGACGCTCCCATCATTGAAATATAATCTCTTACAAGTAACACTCATTTCTCCCTCGATGCATGTTGGACTGATATTATCCTCCAATATTTTTTTCACACATTGAACAGAGGTGTTATTTTCTTTAACGGCTCCTAACTCTCCTGCCACTGTAAACACATTAACGTCTCAGTGTGCTGTATGAGTTTGCAGAGGAGGCTGCAGGGCTTTTCAGAGTTGCCGTGTGTAGAGGAAAAACAGGGTTTGCATTCAAAGCAACCTCAGTCTCCTCTGCAGAGTAAAAAAAGAAATGCAGTATCATTTTGGTTTATGCCTTTGAACTCATTGTACATCACAAGCATGTAAAATATGGATGTTTTGCTGCTCTGGACGGTTTTGTGTAAAGCTTCAAAGGGACGACATGCTCCAGAAAATGAATGGGACACACATGACCACACAAACTTTAAGTGTTTCCACTGGTCTGCTTGGCAAACATACTTTTATACATGTATGCGTCTCAAACAGGAATACATTATTTTCATGGATCCTTTAACGTTTGCAGAGGGACAAACAAAACATGTCCAGGAAGCGTCCAGACAGACATTTAAAGCTTCTTTAATCCAAATCAACCAATGAAATTCGAGATAGGTCACTGCGGGGACAAACACACAAAGGATCATGTCTGTTAAGCTCCACAGAGCTTGTCCAGCATTTTATATTGCCTTGTTTTTATTTCAGGGGCTGTAAATTTACTTATTGAGCTCCTTTTTACCTTTGGGATACTGAGAGAAGCTGGTTTTTCTTGCTACAAGAGTAAAGAAAAGAATGGAGGCTGCAAGCGGGAGCAATCAAACAGAAGGGCTTTGGATGATGGACACACGCTGTAAACAACAGAACAGATGCATGAACAGCAAACAGGCTGCTGAGACATAAGCAAGACAAAATGGGAAACACTCAAAACCTGAAAACAATCAAAGGTAGTCCAGGTTTTACAGTGACATACACAAGGTGTGATTTCACCACATCAATAACTCATTTTTATCCTGCAAATATGTGAAGATTTTCATATCAGAAAACCAGAGCTTTGAACCAGTTTGTGGAACAGAGAAAAAAAAATAGAAACTATTTCCATTTTGCTGGGAAGAAAAACAAAACCAGAAAGTGTTTTATGTTCCAGAGCAGAAACAGAACAGTATAACAATGGAAACCGGTCAGTACTGGTATGTTCTTGAAATGTCTGTCATGTTGGTCATGTTGTCCAAATGCATTTACTTCCATTGTCACTCCCTCATGACCTGGCAGCCACCGGCCAGAGTAGAGTAGTCACTACAGCATATAAGAGGCAATTTAGAGATGCCCTAACCTGCAGTGATTAACACATAATCACATAGTTTTCAGATGAAAACATACTGTTATTCTGACAGTGATCTGTGTGAAATTATACTGTTATTGAGTATTTCAGCGAATGTTTCATGTCTGCCCCTATGCCCCCTACCGTCTCTCCCACTTTCTAGGGATAGAAAGAAAAAGACTTTGGAAAACTTGGACTGTAATTCCATTTTTTACACCTTTTGAATGGTTGCAGGAGACGTCTGAAATTCTCCTTTCAACAAGAAATACATATAAAAATGCATACATGGTGATCTACAAGAGCTCACAGTGGAACAACTTCATCGACAGAGGGAGAACGAGGAGGCAGTGAAATTATTGTTAAGACAAAAAGGCAGCATATTTTCACAACAGGGAGTAATATTAGATTACTGTGGTCTGGAGACTTGAAGCAAGTTTCCATAGATTCATTTGTTTTGGATTTTTACGTGTCTTTTGAAAATTGAAGCATCTCCTCCTGAAGAAAATCGTCTGCGTTGTTGCAGATCCATCGCCCTCGTTGGCCATTGTAGGAAAACCCATTACACTACTTCACTTCCTGAGCACCGACAGCACACAGACAGTTAGAGACCACACGGGAACACAGAGGAGCACGGGCAGCCAATAATGAGAGCTCCAGAGAATAAAAACAGGGAGTCTATCCAGGGTGTCCTCTGAGCTGCGGTGCTTAATCAAATGAAACCCCCCCTTCATTAAGCCTGTGCTAAGAAGTCCATGCTAAGAAGCAGGATTTGGGTCTGTGAGTCAGGTTAGCTCAGGATTTTCAGGGATATGATGAGTCTACTTCTTATCAGGTGATATGCACACAGCAATATATGTCCAGGAGTAGGTAATGTTCAAGATTACAGATCAGAAAATTAAATCTTTATTCATTAGAGATCACATCAAGCTTGTTGTGCAGATAATCAGAGAGAAAGGATAAGACTGTACAGTGACCATGCAGAGCTCTTGACTCCTCCTGAGGATATTTATATGTGAAGGAAATTCATTTTGCTGTTACAGATATCCTAAAGCAGAGGCTGACTCAAGCTTCAAAGCAGTGTAGCCTCAGGGCTGAGAAAAAGGAGCCCATATGGAGGAGGTGAAAACTATGAGAACTACAGTTTCTTGAGTGTTCGTTTCGAATGTGAATTTATCCCGTATGACTATTCATATGTAGTCATATTCTCACTGACGTCATACATTGATTTATCAAGCGCTGTTCTGTAGCTTATTGATTAGTTATGTGACCATTGTGCCTACCCTAGAGCCGTATGTTGACGATACAAACCCTTTTCCTGTTTTTCTCTCAAAACACAGACACGCTTTCCTTCCCCCTGGCAACAGAAACGCCATGCTGTTGATGGTGTGTGGGTGTGTGTCATGAAACCAATCAGATGCATCGAGGGGGTAATGACAGCATTCAAACGCAGACAGACATGAGGGCAGCATAGTGTACAAAGCAGGACAGGATTTTTTGGGAAAAGCTTGTGATTTAGACATTTATTTGATTTTTTTTGTCATGGACAGAAATCTGTGGTACTAAGGTCCTGTTACTCTGAGTTTGATGCATTTGTTATATAAATGGCTGATTCAATAAAACAGTACTTCAAGAATCTGCACAGAGCTGAAAAGATGGCTATTGTTGCTGAGCAGAGTAAAGTCATCCGGGTGAAGAATAAAATGCTGGAATTCACATCACCATCAGTGGCGCTCAACATTTTGAAAACTCTGATTCAACCTTTTTCTTTAAAGTGGATTTAAGGTGAGCCCTGCCTCTGACTCACTCACCACCTGTAAGTGAGTCAGCCGTGCCTCTAATTAAACCAAACTTCTGACCTTATACTTATTTTCAAAACTAATGAGATATTTAAAAAAAGCGTCCCCCTTTTTTATATGAGGCTGTAAACAAGGCTAATTTTGCTGCAGAGATGGGATCTGTGGCCTTCTGGGATTAGATACCAGCCTCATGTGGACGTGAGATGAACTGAAGTTTTTGCTGGTCCAGCTGCTGCTCTCAAATTCGTCATTGGATCCTGTATTTAAAAGCTTTTTAGTGTCTTTAGTTGTTGTTTCCATACTTCTGAAACTTCTCAGGAAGTTTTTTTTTTCTTTTTTTTTGCATTTCATTAGTATTTTTATGCTTTAATATATGAATAAAAAAAAATCTAATTTGGCTTTCTTATTAAATAAGTCAAGATTAAAACTTTCTTTTGACAGCCCAAGTTTTGCATAAGTCTCAGTGAGTTTTAATCAGTGTTCTTAGTCCCTCTGTACATTTTGTGATTTCCACATTTTATTTCTTTATTTTTCATACATTTTACTGTTTTGGATCATACCTTTCAAGTCAAATTCCTTGTATGTTAACAGCAACAAAACCTGATTCTGATTCTTTGAATCTGAAGCAGGGTTGTATGAAAAAACTGTTTACAGTTCATTTTGAGTCAGGGAGCAATTTGTCTTACATACTCAACATGCTGGCAGGATACAACCATTGGACAAAAAGGATCAGTACGGTCTTATCTTTGATCCTCAAAAACCTGTGTCCACGGTTACATGTGTAATCACTCAATCTACATGATTCAGCACAGAAGATTTTTTTATGACTGATTTATGTCATTCTTCATTTTATTCCCTGAAATGTGCCTTAAAATAGACAAAGACCAAGGACGTCAATCTGTTTTTTCTCTGAACTGAATTTTAACATTGTTTGAAATCGTCCACTTGCTGAGAAGCTCCTCAATTTACAGGTAAACTGTCAATATAATCTCTTTCCTTATCCTTAAGCTATCCCTTTTGTTGTCTTAGTGATCAACATACATTATCATTATCTGCTTAATGAAAGCAAAGAAATTTGATGAAGCGTTCTCAGGAAGAAGCACGTTTATAAAGCCAAAGCTTTTAGTGTATACTGACTATAACAGACCAACAGCTTCAGTGAGCTGCAGGCTAAAGCAGGTGAACCAGTGGGTTTAAATTTAGTCTCTGCAAAACAAAAGTGTAAAGGTTCTTACAGGGATCACATCAGTAAACTTCTTATCTCTAAACTCTGGCTCTGTGTTCTGAAGATGTATTGACAATCTGACAGCTCCTAGCTTAGTTCTCTTTCTGCAAGCTAAAATGCAGGGTTATCCTCCACCTGCTCTCTCTCTCGCTCTCTCCCTCTCTCTCTCTCTAGCTGAGTAAAAGCAAAATTTGTAAATCCAAACCATTTGAAGTTGATTTTACTCACTGGTCTCATGGGCGTAGTCCCAGAAACTTTCTATGGAGCTCTACACGTTGCACTGTCACTCTTGTCAGTCAGACAGTGATGGGTATATTCAGAAAAGAAAATGGGAGGAGGGCCTATCACAGGACTTTATACTATTTTTTTAAATCTTGTCAGTTGTGAAACTGAGCCTGGTGTCTAGTTCCTCTCATCAGGTTCCCTTTACCTTAAACCTTCATCTTTTCCCCAATGGATGCAAAAATTCTGAGGCCAAAGAGCATGACTTTTGTCATATTTTGGCATTAGAAAAATGATATTGTAGCCTTTGTTTGACCATAGACCCAATGGCTAGTATTACTAAAGGCCCTCTGATCATTTCCCGTAGTAGTGGCACATGAACATGTTTGGTGTTTGTACTTCTGTGTGAATGTCTTCATCATTGTGTAAAGTTTAATTCATGGACCAACCACCTACCATCTTTGAGGACACACACACACACACACACACACACACACACACACACACAGGTCTGTGTGTTGAATGGGGATGTTTTTATCAGACCATCTCTGAAGCTTATTTTGCCACTTTTTCTGGTCAATGATGGAAGCTGCATTAAACACTGCATTTAATATTCAAGATAGCATTTTTTGTGACAAAGAAAAGGTTCAGCTGGATCATTTTTTCTATACTAAAGATCTGTTTACAAACAAAGTGGACTAAATTTTTTCAAAGTTTTTTTTTCCATTGTGAATCAATATCTCCAAAACAGCAGAGGAAGGTTTGTGGTTGGTCTATAGACAAATTGTTTATCTGAGATGTCTTGTGAACTTAATGTAACACACACAGTCAGTGACTCTTTATGTGATGTCCCAGAATGTTTTGATGCACATTCTTTGAGAAGCTTCCAAGTGTCTCTCCACCCTAATTCAATGTAATTTGTCATTCAGCTCAATTTGATTCAATTCAATTCATGTGAGCTTTATTGACATGACAAACATACGTTCACACTGCAAAAGCAAGAGTGACATCGAACAAATGTACACACAGCTAGACACTCCACAAATGTGCAACAAGCATGCAGTGCAGATCAAAAGAATAATACAAGAACAAAACCTTCGCTACAAAAAATGACAAAATTTCACCAATTAACCATAAAATGGTCGTTCCAGTCTATCCCAAGTACTTCTCTTTTCACAGCAGTGAAAAGTTTGCACACCGCTGTACTTCCCTGAGCAGGTATGAGAGTTTGTGGACTTCAGATTTGTAGTTAGTTTCAGTGGTAAGGACAAACTTCCTTTAAACTCGGAAATCTAGCACAACACACAAGTCACATCTGGGACTGTGTGAATGTGTCTGATATCAACAAATTTTGCAAAGGTCAACAGACTCATTATCTTGTCTTGATGTTGGGTTTAGACCTGATCAGGATTTTGGAAAGCATCAGAGCAAATATTTGATATTTTGCGCCACACAAATAAAGACTCCTGTATTATTGATATAGATTTCTTCTGTTTCAACATTCTTTTTCATAGAGGGCAGAACAGTGGACAGAACAGGAAACATGCTGAGAATGGAAGATGATGTGCCAGAAAGTTGCTGCAGGTTGGTGTCCAACCTGGGCTGTTTGCTCCTGAGTTAATATCATGGGGTGTGCCCAAGCCACAAGGCCATAACAGCAGCCTGGGTGTCTTTTTCTTTGTATGATTTCCCAGCATGCTGTGTGCTGTAGACTGATGCTGCAGTTACCTGTTCTCTCTCTCTCTCTCTCTCCCTCTCTCTCGCTCTCTCTTTTTTTCCCTTTTTTCTGTTCCTTATCCTCCACTCAGATTTATACACTGTTAATGCTGCTGATGCAGTTTTAGATAACAGCTACTAACTTAGCGGTTTGGTTTGTGAGAAAAAGCTTTCAAGTGAGAGAGAGAGAGAGAGAGAGAGAGAGAGAGAGAGAGAGAGAGAGAGAGAGAGAGAGACTGGTGTTTTGTTTGACAGATTTAATCATCATATTTTCTGTAGGTTTTAATCATTCCTGTTTTGCACCTGGGAAAATGAAGA
Source organism: Thalassoma bifasciatum (assembly GCA_008086565.1). Lineage (NCBI taxonomy): Eukaryota > Metazoa > Chordata > Actinopteri > Labriformes > Labridae > Thalassoma > Thalassoma bifasciatum. The sequence continues at coordinate 197,553 of RPOG01000677.1, read as the reverse complement.
AAGGAAGACTTCAGAAATGATTGATCTGTGCCCTCTTGATGCTTTGTTATTTAAGTTTTGATAAGCATATCTGTATCAGGCCTGATTATTTAACAGATAAATCCCGGGATTGTTTTAACACAGTATATGTGTACAGTCAGCAGAGATGTCCAAGTGTTAGAAACATGTCTTTTGGTGCGGCTCTGTGTGAGATTTCCCCTCAGAAAAGTCCTTGAGCTGCCTCAGAGAGCAGAAATGTCTCCATAGCAACTTTAATCATCCAGCTTTGATTTGTGTTGCAGCTTCCTGGAAATCTGCTGCAAGAAGAGATATGACACAAAAAATAGATCATGTTGAGTTTTCTGTGTAGCAATATAAAACACAATATTATTCGACTTTGTGAAATTTTAATGAAGGAGCTAAACTTCATTTTCAAAATCTATTTATTTATTTCTCTTAATTTCAATTAGTCGCTCAGTGGATGTGTGAGTAATTGACTCCTGGGTTATGATGTGCCCCACCTCATGGCCAGTGAGAGCAGCCCTCCTGGATTCAGTTAAGTAATATGAAAATGAGCGGAAGTGGATGATTTTACATTGTGCATTGTTTGATTCTCCTTTGTTTGTGAGTTTATCCAAAGCAACACTCCATTCAAGACTCATGAATCCAGTGTGTCCATGCTAAAACCTGTGGTTCAAGTGTCTGCTGACTATAGAAATACCATAACATTTGACACCCACACAAGTGTGAGTGCCTTATTCCTCAATCAGTACCATATAAGGGCATTGCTGATTTGACTGTCAAACAGGCACACAGGAGTGTGTCTTGTAATTGCAGCAGGAAGCTCAGAAAACACACGTAGATGAGTATGTTTAGCCTTTTGTCCTGCAGCAGCACCTATATGTTTTACATATAGCCATTTGGCCTCTGTTAATAACTGATGTAGGCTCAGTCACAGTTGACTTCATTTTCCCTTCAAGGCTCTGTGAGGACTTTGTAATTGAAATAGTCTCAATTGCATGTGCATGCCTGTTCAAAATCGCTTTTTTATGACGAGATTATCAATGACAAATTAGTTATTTCTAAAAAACTATACAGCAATATTACTGTAATTGACACAACTACTGAATCTGTTTAGAGTTTAAAGACTGAAAATCCAAGTAACAACAAAAGAGGTCGATGCTGGAAAAATTCAGTGAGATGAACCGGAAATGGGCTCAATCACAGGAGAGCCCGTTTACTGCCATAGTCAAGCTAAATACGATCTAATTTTGAGACATCCACATTCTGGCTGGCACATTCTGACCAGTGAGTGTGCAAGGTGAAATGCATTAAACGTATTGAATATATATATTTATATATCTGCACACTGTAATCATTATTTGTTCATGTGTCACATTTTAAGCCTGTCTGAGCAACATACATCACTCCATTCTCCATGATGTTCTCCCTCCCTGAGACTGATGCCAGCAGGAGACCTTCATGCTCTACAGCTCCCCTCAGAGAGCCAGTGTGATGACTGAAGTCTGCTTGGGGAGATTAATTCACTCAACAGCTCTTATGTAATGTTAAAACTGCTTAGAGAAGTCCCTCAGAGCCAGCAGGACTTACACTATATGGCTTATCAATAGTCATTAACACAGCTCTATTATTTCACTTTATTAGTTCTCTTCATTCAGTTGTTCAGCCACCAACCCTGGTTTCTAAATTTAGTTGAGCAATGAGAGAGAGTGAGCTGTTTGTTTTGCATGATTAAGTTACTGGCTGTGAGTTGTGATACAGAGATTAAAACAAAGACAGAAAACCCAGCAGAAGAGCTAAACACACATCACTCAGTGTTGATCTCTCCATGTAAAGACTGAACAGTAGAGCAGAGCTGTTTCCTCTTTCTCATTTTAGCTATTACCCAAAGTAAACAAAGCTAAATGGAGGCAAACACTGCTGTCCCTAATGTGATTGTGTGTATAGAAACAAACAGAGCAGGTAATCAGATTGAGTATCAGGTTCCAGAGCCATACAAGTTCTTACTGCTGCCTCGCCCCTGTCAACACCGTGACAAACATCCTCAGCATGTCAGGCTGACACAGCAATACTCAACATCACTGCCATCATTTGTCCGCACAGGCACACAGAAGTGGGAGACAGTAATGCTTACAGAGAACATGTCTACATACCTGCACACTGTTTGCTCTTCTTATTCTTCCTCCAGCTGCTGTGAAACAGGCTGCGTAAAAAGTGATCAGATTTATATTGATTTGTAACTAGAATCCATTCAGCTGAAAACCCCATAAGTTCCAGAAGTGACACATGCACTTATATTTTGCATTTATTAATTCATATTGATTCTTTTTTAGAATAATCGCTCCTTAGATGAACAGCATGTGAGTATAGATACAATGGTACCTTAGAGTTGATATGCTACTTACTTTATTCATGTTTAAAATGTGGGAAAGCATTATACCTCTTCTTTAAGGAATATTTAGATTTAGGGCCCCATTGTAGACCCATAAAAGCATCTTAGCATGCAATATAGAAATCATTATTTTCTTCCAGGGACATTCAACATTTTTTTATATAAACACATACTTGAGCAATAAGCAATCTGAATGGGAACCTGTACCCATGGTTGTCTGTGGGGATGCTGCACTGAGAATACAGAGTGATTAGATAGCACTCAGCTAGCTTAGGAAAGTGGAACTTGTCTGCATTAGACACACAAATAAAACCCTGACAAATCAGTGTGCGACGAGCTAAAGCCTGATTAAGAGGAACTCAAGGAACACATGATGATGATCAATCCAACTTGTACACCTGGACATATGTGACCCTCTAAATCTCCACTCCAGTCCTCATTAAATCTAATCAAGAATTAAATTAAACTTGTAAGAAGCCTGGCCTAATAAAGTGGTGAATAAAGCTCTGTGTTGTCACCAAATGGACCTGAGGTAAATGATGCAGTCGTTGGCTCAAATCAACTCCTAAAAACCATTCTGGGTGAGTTTGCTTCCTGCTGCTGCTGCTTCTAGGCCAATGAGTCCAGCTTCATTTGTTTCGTGGCCAAGTAGAGGTCACCTGAGTTCAGCTGGCTCAGCAGCCCAGAGAGCAGGCTGACTGATTCCTCTGCATCTGCAACACTCAGGTACATTAGAGGGTACAAAACTGAGCACTTTTAAATTCCAGATATATTAGTAGTGTGCTGTATCAGTGCTTTCCAGCCTTTTTGTAACCTCTTTAATCAAACTTATGTCAACATGTGACTGAGAAAATCAGCTGGAGAAGGAAAACTTAGATTTATGCAGACTCAATCTTGTATTCCTGTTTTCTTCTAAGGTAATACTAAGTCAGCATTTCAACATATTGTTCTTCTTTAATAAAATTCTTATTCTTCTGTTCGTGTTTTGGCACTTTTCACAGTCTCCATAGTTTGTTCCATTAACAATTCATTGTATTCAGCAGAAGTATGCTTGTATTTTTGTATATTTTTTAACCATTATATTTTTTAAGTATTGAGCCTTTTTTGTGTCCCATTGAAATGAGTGTAAGAATTCTGCAGTTCTGCCTAAAACTGCTTCAACTTTGAGACTCTACAGATTCTTACAGACTTCATTCTTGCTTTAAAAGTTCATAAATCTTTCTACCATTCAACTTGTATTCTGCTTTAATGAATTTTCGGCAGTTTTGGGGATTTTACTGCACAAAGCTTTAGGGTTTTCCACAAAAAGTCAACTTTAACATTGTGTGTCACATAACTAGTCAAAGTGTAGCAGCTGCTGATGGCAAAAGAAATTTCCCAAACAAACTGCCATAAAATCTACAAAGTTCACTCTGCAGACATGATTTATACATCAAAATATAAGAACTATTCTCATTTTCACCATTTGCAATTACGGTCAAAGTATTCTGCGTACGCCTACAAGTATGAGTACAAGTACTTTAGCATGGTATTGGCACTGACACCGATACCGATACTAGTATAAGCGCTTCCCTATTGTCTACTGTTGTGTGTTCTGGTCTGCAGAATATCAGAGTGAGGTTAGAGTGTAAATTAAACATAAATTTTAAAAGATGCTAAATTTTTCATCTCTGAATATTGGTTTGCATTGCTGAATCCAAACTACGATCTTGGCCCTGATTGTGTGGTATTTCATCATGACAACTATAGGCACAAGAACTATTGAACTGTCACTTAGATTGATGTTGTAAATTATCTTCATCTATTCCAGGATGAATGGGTTGCAGTAGCGGATATGTGTGTATGAGGGGCACACTGAGCGATAACTTGAACTTAGAGCACCAAATTTGCTATAACCGGCCCTGTGTAGTATGAATTTGCCTGCGTGCTGAGACATGCTCCGTCTGAGCACACGCTGTGGGAATTTATAAATGTGGTGGAAAGTCAGACTTATAACTGAATCATAAACCACTGTACTTCAAGATTTATGTGCTCACACAATATGGTCTGATTGTCAAGCAGGACCTGAGTGCTCACTGTACTTGTTAAATCAGGATGGAGCCTTGAAAGTTGTCAACAAAGTTTCCTTTGAAAACTCCCACAGATGAAAGTTAAAACCAGAGAATAAAAGAATAAAACTCAGACAAGAACAATTATCATGGTTATGATGAGCATTGTATACATAAAAGTATGTCATACAGGATTGTAAATTACTCAGATTTTTAATCAATGTACATAATAAAGTACTTTGTGGTTGGGGACATAATCAATTTTCTTGTTTGAAAATGGCTAAATAGCTGCATCACTGTCAGTGAAAACGACTGCAAACTTTGAGTGAAGAACTGCACCTACAGGAGCTGTTCCCAACAACAACTCAATTTACACCCCTGGTGCTAAGAGGTCCATTCATCTTGTGATAACACATCTGAGGTCAGGATGGCACAGAATGTGATAGTTTTGGCAGCAGTTTTAGAGATTTTGGAGATTGCTAAGGACCACATGGAACTTTACAACCAATGGTTGTAGGCCTGACATTTAATTTCAAATAACGTGAGATAAAATGTACTTTTTCATTATGATATGCTTTGCTCAATGGTGTCTGTACATGTGGATGATTGCTTCTCCCTCTTTTTGTGATGGGGTTTGGTCCGACTAATCTCCCTTATCTGCTCTGCAGTCCGTGGTTGAGACTCCCTGAGGTGTCGTAGGCCTGACTTAGTGAAACACAAGTCACAAGTGAAGATGAAAACCAAATGGATGATATACTGGCTCTCTCTGCCTATCCAACCCCAAAATAATGAAGCCTATGCGGAAGTCATAAAAGTCGCTGTTCATTGAGAATCTGCTTGAGGCTGGCTGCAGTAAGAATGGAAACCACACACACATCAAGCCAAAACAACTGACTTTTATGGGATCAAAAAACATGATTACAGCCTGGTTGGAAAATGACTTGGGCCTGAAACCCTAATTCTGCTATCGGCACACGCTGTGGTCAGTCATGAGACTGACAAGAAGCTCAAAGCTTGTGTCATATCAAATATGGCCCCGCTATTGATCAGCTTCATTTCACCACACCAGGAAGCAGATGAATGACGTAGCAGAGAGTACATCCCTGTTCTGTACAGTCTGGGGTGTAAAAGCATGCTGAAATATTTTGGAAAGTATAAAAATACATATCAATTCTTGAAATAGCCTCCTCACCCCCACCCCAGGGCAAAAAAAGACACATTTTAATTCACTACACTAATCTCTAATGTAATACATGTCAAATCTTAATACAGGCTTTGCATCAGTCATGCGTCAGAGGGTTGAAGAGGGATATTTTGGCCTTTTGTAAAGCTTGTGTTCATGAAATGATTTATAATTGAAATGTATCAAGTTTTATAAGTATTTTAGAAAACTCTTATTTCAGCCTCTGGCTAAAAACACTTTATTTTAACTTCTGTCTCTTTAAGACCCCCTGCTCCACAAACCCCCTTGTCTCCGATTGACAAGCCCTCTAGAGGGGTGGGGGGCAGCACTATGGGCAGGCTTTGACGTTTGAGGCCCATCCCTTCAACATTTCATCAAACCAGTTAGAAGCTCTTCATGTGTTGAACTCATCATTTCAGCAAGTCTAGTGAAAATCTTGTGTTCTTTTTTCCCTGTTTTGATGCATTTACAGACAAATTGAAGAACTCCATCAACACATAAATATGTGGAAGTTTGAAAGTCTGCACATGTCCTGTATAACTATCCAGCATTGTTGCTTTATGTCCATGTTTCAAATATGGAAAAGTAGAATAATACCTTCCCTTTAACTTCTGGCCCTCTCCTCTCTTTGACCTGTTTCAGTTTCTTACATGAAAAGCATGTAGACTACAGAGCCCTCCTTCCTGATCCTGTCCACCCTCATTTGAAACCACAAGTATGTGCGAACTGATTTTGCATTCACATCGAGACAACACAAAACCTCATAGAGTAAAAAAAACCTTGCAGTAAAAAAATCACATCACAAGGTGTTTAAAGTTTTATGTCTAATATTTCAAATGTGATTGCCTTGCATCTGTAAGCACTGAGCCAAAACAAGCTGTATGAAACAAGAAATGAAAAAATATTTTATTGAAAAGCCAACATTTCATGCATGCATCATGTTCTGCGTGCTGACATTTTGGGAAACTGGTTATTTTTGCATGTAAAAGCTTTTTTCGGTTAATAAATTATTTGAAAATGTAAAAATAGGCCAGTGATCAAAGAGCAGTCATCATCAGTATTACATTTTGGAGGGATTAAATTTGAGGACATTTTCAGACACAAGAGAACAAAGGAGGTTTGAGACTGCCCCCTTTGAATATTTAATTTGTGTTACATAACGCCTCAATAAATAGATACGGCTTAGTATAAACCAGAAACACACAGTCATCAAACAAAAATACAGCTTCTGTCCAATAAGTGGAAAGTTTATGCTGGTTCAGCTTCATGTGGCTCCAGAGGTCATTTAACTGTTATATGTGCTCATGAAGGAGCTGCTGCTGCTGCACATACAGAAGCACTTCGCTGAGGCACTTAGAGCAAAAGCACAGAGCTGGATGTGCCCAGTACATGTAGTATGATTTCACAGGCTTATATCCTGCTCCACCGCTTTGTACAGTCAGTGAATAAAAACATGTCCTCTTTCCGTCTCTTCCACCTCTTACTGCATCAGCCTTTGGTCCAGGAAGGTTCAGTCTCTTTCTTCACCTTTCTTTTCATCTCAACAAACCAAAGCAGCAAGGCGCCACAGAGCTGATCAAATTCCGTCTGAAACTCATATATCTGCAGACTGTCTGCTCCTTACACAATGGTGACATGTCTGTGTTTGATGAAGACTGACTCATCCACGGCTTGAGAGCTCCTGTGGACATCCCCCGCCTGGTTACTGTTGACGACGTCAGGCATCTGAAGTAAGAAATCAAAAGAAAAGGTGGCATTAAAAAACAGCTTTCATACTTCTCACCAGGCTGTGGTAAATTAGTGATCCAAACTTAACAGCAGTTAATTCCCTTCCACAAAGAAAGCATTGTGTAAAAAAAAAATCCATCTGCTTGAAGGAGGCCAGTACATTTCACCTCTGCCTGTTAACACTGTGGAAAAACTTAAGTTCATCCTGTCCACTTGTGTATTACTCATATCAGGTCATAGCTTGGTGTCATGTGACGTCACATTGCTACATCGCAAGAACGCAAAACTTACATGGAGTTGGGAACTGAAGTAGCTTGAGAACTTTCCACCTAAGAAAATCAAAATGCCCTTCTTTTGTGTTAGTTTGCTAGTGGTTTTTAACTCAGGAAGAGGAGAATGAGTTTCATAGAGTAAAAAAGCACTTCCAAGATGAATAGAAGTGCTAAAACTTGCAGTTTATCAATCATCCACTAGAGACGAGCAGCAGAAACACCAGAAACCACATACACACAAATTCAGAAAATTTGATCTTAGCAGAAAAAAATGTATACTTATTTACAGACTTGTACAAGAAAAAAATTCTAAATTCTCTTGAAATTTCTTTTTTTTTTTTGTTACTTACTCTAGTGCTTACAAGAGTTGTCCCTCTGTGAAGGGGCTAAATCAACTCAACCAAACCTCAATAAAAGCTTAGTTTAGTCAACTTTTTCAAAATTGCACCGCCTATCAGAGGGAAGGGAGCGTATGGAGTGGGGAGCCTTAAAGAGACAGTAGCTAAACCAAGGGTTTCACACAGAGCCTGGGTTTTTTCTATAATACCAGTCTGAAAAATATGGATGGTTTTGGCTGTACGTCACGCAGAGATACTACAGGGGTACTCGAGGGACAGTACAGAGCCTAATAAAAGCACAACACCCCCTCTTTAAATCTTGTTTGAGTCAGTGTGTTGTATCTTAAATTGGTGGATGGGTTAAAAGTTGGACATTGTGTAGTGAGTGGGTAGTTTTGAGAATCAGGGTGCGTGTGTGACCGGGACAGGAAGTGGAGGACCCTGAAAGGATTCTGACTCACTTTTACCCCACATCACTCCTAATCCAGTTTGCCTATTTAAGACTTCTGGGTTGCGACTCCAACAGAGCAGACTCACTCTGCATGTCTCAGCCATTTCCTCCTCCTAATGTGAAGTCAAAGTTTATATAACACATAAACTGTGAAACTTTATCGCTCCACATAAAAGGCAATCATCTCAGAATAACTAGGCTGTAATTGTGAGCTTGAATAATATATTAGTTTAAGAGGCAGCTCGTTTATTAGAGAAATTAGTTTAATGGAGGAGCCATGAATTACCCACATGTAGCATGGCTGATTAATGACACGAACAATGATTTACATCTTTGTGATTTAAGATCATAAATTCATATGGCTGCTTATTTCTTCACTTTGTCCTTAGGAGCAGTGCAAAGTGCTTTTATAAATCCACAGCCCTCTCTCTCTTTCTGTCTGTCTACATGCAGACATCATGAGCTATAGGGAAATATACGTTTTTCACATATGCTTGCATGTTTGTCTTGGGCAGATTATCACTGTATGCTCACTGAGGGTCCCACAGTATGTTCTCATATCTCTCTTTAACATGACTCATGTCTGGGCTCTAAGATACACTCAGGCCCTAAATTCTTAAAATAGAATAGTAATGGATTCACCCAACTTTTTACACTACTGATGAATAAAACCACAACTCACAATTGCTTTAAAGTGATGAAACTGAGTTTTTATCTTTGTCATGATTCATAAAATGAATCCTTGTCCTCTGCACATGAGCTTTCTTGCAATCTTTGGTTCACAACCAATAACAGCTATTCCAGTCATGTCTTTCTTGCCTCCCACCAGGGACAGAAACACATTTGTGGTGTTAAAAGAGGATCTTTCTGTGTTCTCTCTCCTGAGAAAAGACTAACACTTGCCCATTCCTGACCTCAAGTTTTCCCAAACTGATGTCAACCCATGAAGCAAAAAGGCACCAAGATTGAATCCAAACTTCCACCCTCTGGACTTTCTTAATCACAAGACAGGCTTTGAACATTAAAATGCATTGTGATTAACTTCTATCTTTGGTTGGTATTTAGATAAATCACAGTGTAATTTAATATTGCTCTGTAAGTGGTCAATCGCTGTAGTCTGGTGAAGTCTGCACCCGCGATGAACTCTCTTGCAGCCTGCAGGAAGTGTGCTTCAGTCCTGTTTTAGACTATTGAAGCCTTGATTAGCTTTAACAAGTTCTTGACTGTGCACAACAGGAGAAGTCTGGGTGTGTGGATTGAGCCAAAAAACTCCACTAAAATCAACATCTGCATCACAAAAGTCTCTCTTCATTGATGCTTCACCCCTTTCAAACAGGTCTTTGTGTTGCATATTGTTTCAATGGTAACCAAGGAAACTCTGTGCTTACATATAACTTAAAGAACAACCCGGAACAATCAATGAGCTGGGTTTGTAGAATTGATTTACAAGTGTTTTACATCTTATTCTAAAAACTTATAAAATAGCTTCCCACAAAACATTGGCTCATTACTCATTACTGCCAATTTAATTATTATATGTTGCTTTCAATACAGCAACTAATGATGTTTTATCTAGAATTGTCTGGTTAGATGTTGCCTTTGTCAAATTCAATGAAGTTGATTCTGTTGAAATTGTTTCCCCGTATTAGCCTGTTGAAAACAAATCTATAATTACGTCTATAACATGATATATACTAGAAATGAAGTTACAACCATACCTCAAAATAACTGGAGCCATTAGCCCCAGAGAAACCACTGTCTGTGACGACACTGGGAGCAACACCTGTGAGAAAGACAGACAGGAATTCAGATGTGTACAGCAATATGTGAAGTGGCTTTCAAACTGTGCTTTTCTTACTTGTCTGACCGTCCACCACGTATCCTCTGTTCACTCGACCTCGTGCAGCTGCAGTGACAGCACTTATCTGGCTCTGAGTCCTCACTCTCCTGTTACACAAAAACAAACAATGTGAGTGTGAAACTGCAGAAAAGCATGCTGAGAAGAAGTGTAATGAAATAAAGTAAAGTAAAATGAAATGCTTTCTTACATCATTTCATCCTGGTAGTTGGGCTCTGGAGAGGATAATAAAATAACATTAGCTTGCTTAATGAGATGGGGTCGACTGATTGTGCAAAATAATTCTTAAATGTTTAAACAAGAAGTATTCGAGTATATAATTAAATTTGGCACTAAATTTTAGATATCTTACGTTGCATTTTTCCTCGTCAAAGCTTTGTGCTCACTAGGAAGAACTGTAATGTAATTTATTATCAATGACATTCGTACCAGAAGATTTTGAAGATATCTACAACTTAACTCCTCTTTTCAAAATCCAGTTTAAACTCTCTTTAAATCCTAAAAACAAGAAAATTTTAATATTTGATTGTAAAAGCTCTTCTGTACCATGTCATCCAACAGCAACTTCAGGTCCTGCATGTAACGAGTCTTAATGCCAAATGTGCATCAAGGTATCATTTTGAATTCAGTCATTTTTGAAACATCAAACTTATAGCGAAGGTTTTTGGACAGGCTTTTTTTTTTAATTTTGGTTATCTGGAATTAATATTAAAACAACACAGCTGAACTGTGGGTTCTCTATCTCTTCTCCCAGTTATTCCATATGTACATGGACTGACCTCAGTTGACGTAGATATGAGAGACACTGCTCTGGACCAAAAAGGAAAATCCCTCTCAAATGGGTTGACTATTTCTATCAGGATATGGTGTTAAACACCTACATGTCTTGTTTTGGGAGCCCTGCTGGCACAGGGGAAAAGCGGCGTCATCTATTCTAAGTTGATAACCAGCACTCGCTCCCCCAGAGACCCACTTGTAGAAACCTTCAGGCAAAAGAACCTGAAAACATAGACATCTGCTATCAACTGAGTCCACATTTAGGGCCTTCAATACCCATGCAAGACAATGTAGTTGTGTGTCGAGCTAATCCCATTTGACTGGTATTTTAGGCTGTTTATACGATATCCTGGTCGTTTTCTATACGAGGTCTCAAATCCTACAGTCATTGAGGAGTGAGGATCACCACAGTGAAGGATCTTCAGCCTCACAGTTTCTAACATTCATTATGCGTGCAGTGATCTGAGTGGGTAGGGTCACCATGATAATGAGCTGCTGCACTGATTGACCATCTAACTGTTGTCCGAGGAAGGTGTAGACAGAAGAAGAGGGGGAAAAACACCAAAACAAATCTGGCAAGTTCAACCAAAAATTCTCAGCTATACATATCTTTTATTTCCTCTCAATGTGCAGCAACCTCTTTTAGTTGATGTGCAGAAGAGCCATGTGACAGTATGTTAGAAAAGCGTTACATGAACAAAAAGTGCATTTTTAATGCTTTTCCTGGAACTACTTTTTTTTTTTTTTTTTAATTAACAAATGTCTGCTTTAGAACTTAAAATGCTGTGTCTTTCTTGGTATCTTACCTGAACCAAATTGCCATGAAACATTTTGCCTCCTCACACAACTACTGCACGCTCTTCTTTACCATTTTCCTTGACTCCATCAACTTCCTGCTCATTTCATAGAAAACAGCACATTCACTGTTGTTTGAGGTTATAAATTTCTTATCTCTCTTTGGCTGCCTTTTCTAAACATGGCAAAAATATACTAAAATATAACTTTGAGAAACCATGCATCACCATCTGTGCAAATATGATTAAATATCTTGCACGAACAAGCAAACATATTAGCCAGCAAACTGCTTGGCCAAAAAAAAGAAGACTTGATGCTTAATTAAATCCAGGTGGTGACATTTTTCTTTGGCCAGGTAGTGTATATCCAGCTCCTTGTTGTTAAAACTAAAATGAAATTCGGTTTCTTTGCTCCTCTGGTGCATTGATCAAATACAAACATTTGTGTTGTCTTTCAGCTCAAAGAAACAAAAGTAGTTGGCTCCAGTCTTTGACATCTTGACTCTGTAACTGAAGTAGGACCATCATGGTGTAGGAGGGAGCAGAATCGCATGAGAGGTGGGAGTGGGAGCAGTTTTGCATGCATGCCTATGTAATAATCATGCTGAAGGTTACGTCACTGAAGAGGCCACTACAAGTAACCTAGCTGAAAGTATGGCTGAGGTCGGCCACAGAAGCAATCAGCTCAGGATTTTCAGAGTTGGTTGGCTGGAGGATAATAACGCTATTTTTTTATGTTATAGGAACATTAATGAAAGATCCACATCAGCTGCCCTGTGGGGTTTAGTCTCTGTACGTAACTGGGTGAAGAGATAGTCTCCTAACTCGGAGGAACAAAGCTACAATGATAACTGACCACATCCTCAAATTCAAAGTCTGATATTCATAAATGAAGACGTGATGTCACTCATCCTATAAAAAGTGATGCTTTGGATATGTAAAATGACAATTACTGATAGTAGGAATGTCACTGTTAAAATCTGAAAATGTAACTTTGTCAAGCAAAAATCAAATATAATTTATCTGTAATATTAATCCAGTCTTGATACTGAATGTTAAAGTAACTTGTCATAAGAAACTACTTGAGCAGTATATGAGAATCTTGGTAGAAAAGTTGGGGCGTCAGCACATTGACAATCACAAAGGAATCAAACCCTGAAGCATAACTTTCTTTTTTTCTTCACAGCTAAGGTTTGAACGATACACACACACTTACGTTTTTCTTTCCTGCGTTTGTAGCAGAAGATGAGTCCTAGGATGAGTAAAACCAGCAGAGCAAAACCCCCAATGGACACAACTGTAGCGATCAGCACGGTCCAGTCAGTAGGCTTAGGAACTATGATGAGACAAAAAACATGATATAAGATTCACTCACCAAAGACTTAATGTTTTTCAATTAGCCTGTCCATCATTTAAAAACACAACACTCCCAAAAACTAGCAAAAATTCTCTTTGAAACAGACAGTACACTAACAAGTTCAACCTCCCATGTTCATTCCCCACTAATCTTATTTTCAGATGTGGAGTCTGACTTTTAAGGCTGATTTTACAACTCTCTTATAAATATAATTTATTTAAACCTATAACTGGTTTAGCTTACTTTTCCTTTTTTTTGTATTTTATGTCTTTTCAGCGCAATTTCAATCCTTTCTCACCGTCTCTTCTTGATTTTATTCCCCATTAGAGCTCTTTGAATCGACTTTTATCTTAAAGCTGCTATAAAAATATAACTGCCTCGCCCCTTAAACGTTGCAGTAGCAGAAACAGATGGTGCTGCCTCTCTCACAGATTCTCTTATCTTAAAAAAAAGCCCACATCATTAACATACTGTAAGCCTCTGATCCAGGCTGTGTCAGCATAAAACAGCCCCTGCAGGATTCTGGGAGTTCTTTTGTTTGTTGAGTCCAAAAAAGTTGAGTTTCACAGCAGGTATTTGAAAAAAGTTGTGATGTAGGTGTACTAAGGTCTGAGGTTTGTTTCTGATTTATTCTTCTGCTGAGAGCGTTTTGAGACCAAAAAAAAATTATTAAAACTATTAGCTGAGTAAGGAGGTGGTCCACTGAAATCACTCTTTTAAAATTTATTCAAGCTGGTTTTCACCACATGCTGCTCCATTACAGAAGCCATCGTAGGAGACGAGGATTACTTCTGAGCTCACTGCTGACTCACATTTGTGACACAGCCTCTGACTGGTCAGGAAATTTTATTCAACACGCCAAAAAGTAACTCAAGATTCTCAGAAACTACATGGTTCCTTTGGCACATTGCTTGTCCATGTTTCTACACATGATATATTAATCAGTATTTGCAATACACAGCCAAACCAGTAGAGTACAGTGGCAGAGAGGTGTCAGATGATTTGCAAAAGCCACAAAAAGAATTCAAAAGCTCCCACACGAATGCAAATGCCACAAAAAAAAAAAAAAAAAAAAAAAAAAAAAAAAAAAAAAAAAAAAAAAAAAAAAAAAAAAAAAAAAAAAAAAAAAAAAA